>OX328013.1:15699742-16102242 GCA_946811545.1 Netelia fuscicornis | reverse complement strand
GTTCATTTTCTCGAAACTACTCGAAAGTTGCGCCCTGACAAATGTGGATATGTGGTAATATGTGGATGGTCCCCTTCACCTGGTATAAATATAAAAAAAAAAAAAATCTGAACGTCTGAGGTTCCCCTTGATAGACCGTTTTTGGAAAGTACTGCCGATAAAGACATTTACACAAATATAACATTTTTATTCATAATAGAAATATTTTACAGAAATAAATGTTCTATTGGCCAAAAACTATATAATATTTAGCAAAGAGTATATAAATAATACTTTAGCGGTTTTCGGTTGAAAACCCTCATTTACTTTTTTTTATTTGGTTTGAAATCCAGGTTTTTATAATACAAACATTGCACCCTTGCAGTATGGGATGATCATTGCATTCCTCCTGAATTTGCCGCAGTGACGAATATGTGCCAGTCGATATATGACGACCGTATAATAGAAATGCTGCGTTTTGTTCGTCGACGCTCTATCATTTTTTTGGACCCACGTGACCATAAGGTGCAACTGTAACAGACCATTAATTTAAAGAACGTACAAGTAAGAAAGCATTAAACAAGTAATAAAGTACAAACTGGATCGTTTTTTGTTACTATTTTTTGATAGCGGTGCCTTTCGCTCTACCGTAGAAATTCGAATATTCAGGAAATTGGGAATTCTACGGTGAAGCGAATGGCATCGCTAGTTTGTACTTTATTACTTGTTTAATGCTTTCTTACTTGTACGTTCTTTAAATTAATGGTCTCTCACAGCTTCACCTTATGGACACGTGGGTCCAAAAAAACGTATCCATCACTGACACAAATTCAGGAAGAATGCAGTGACCATGTCCTACTGCAAGGGCGGAATCCTTGTATTATAAAAACCTGGATTTCAAATCAATCACAAAAAAGTAAATAACGGTTTTCAAGCGAAAACCGCTAAAGTATTATTTATATACTCTTTGCAATGTATTATATACCTGTTTGTTAATAGAACTTTTCATTGCTGTAAAAGATTTCTATTCTGAATCAAAGTATTTGTGTTTGTATTTGCAAGGCTGTCCTGTCAAAACCTGTTTATGCCATCGACTTGAGTTCTCGATAGAATTCATAAAAGTTACAGAAACTTTAATCACAGACCATGATGATTGATCCAAGGCTCTGGCGGAATCCCTGCTATTTAATTCAATGGTTGAAGAAATATGCGACGAACCAAGTAGGTATTACTACATGAAATTCAAAACAATTCGTTTTTGATAGTTGGATTTCTTTATTGTTTATACTTTCTTGGGACTTGCGTCGTTAGATGTATCAGTGTCGGGGTCGTTAAAACAGAAGCCGTTACATCCATGCTGTTCACAATATTCATCACAAAGAGATGAATACGGCATAGTCTTTATCAAAATAAAATATTTAAAGATGCATAATGATAAATATATTACTTTATGCGACCTTCTGTTATTATAGCTGATTTCATTCAATATGATTCTCGACATGGTGGTTGTCAAATTTTAGAAATTTATTCCAACATCGACGCAGGCAAAAATACTGTCGATGGAAGTAAGTCATATGTAAAGACGACAGCGCCACGAGTACAGAAAAAACCTGAGAACAATTTACTGAATATTATTATGTCGGAAAAATATAATCGCGACAAACCATAAATGTTCGTCCGCACGGCAGAACTGTTGTCAGAACTGTCCTGACAATAATCAGCCTATGGGAAAAAGAAACCCTGCGTAGTGTATGGTCGTAATGGAGACATGTCCTGATAGTATCCTTTGCTAAAGAAAATTTATCAGAACATTTAAAATAGTATTAATATCTTCACTCGTATAGGTGTTTGTGGAGACTGTCCTGATATTACACGTTCTTGGCGGAAGAATCAAAAAAATATCTAATACAGTTGTGAGGAGTGTCCTGAGATGATGGACGTTCAAAAAAACAGTAACGTAATTTTTGAAAAATTGATATCTTGAAAACGGTTCGACAATAAAAATTGAAAAAAATCATGAAGTCCTGTTTCAACCAATACTAGATCATAAAAAATTTTCAAAGAAATCGGAGATAGTAAGGCAAAATTGTGTTTGATCTGGCGTGGAATCACTCATATATATATATATAGACATATATATATATGTGTGTGTCTAATACGTCTGCCGGTTTATATGCGTGTACGTGCGTGCGTGTTTGTGCGTGTGCACACACGCGCACACACGCGTGTGTGTGGGCGCGCGCGCGTGCGTGTGCGTGTGTGTGCGTATATATATATATAATGTATATCGGCCGGTTTCTATGTGTGTGTGTGTTCGTGCGTATAATTATATATATATATATATTATACACACACAGGTATACGCACACAGCGGCCGATATATATCTCTGCCGGTTTATATGTGTGTGTGTGTGCGTGCGTATGTGTGTATAATATATATAATATAATTACATGTATTAGACATACATATATTATTAGAATAAGAGGGGATAAGGTGGGAGAGATGGAAATAAGGTGATATATATGATAATAAAATGAAATATTTCTTCGTTATATATTTTTGTGTTTATTTTAAAAGTTGTTTATTTATAAATATTTTTAATTTTCTCGCTGCCTTCTTTTTTGTAGACGCCGCAATTGGGCGTCTGTTTTTCGTAGTCTTGCGAGTAGATCGCGCTCTTTATTTTTGTCCGCCATTTTTTTTATGGACGCCTTCGCTGCCTCCAGCTGCGCTTCAAGATTTCGGGCATACACCCACCAATTGTACGCGCTTTTTTGCGCCACCGCTAGTTGCTCGTTCACCGGTGCCGGTGGAATGGGGGCATGCCCATATGCCCTCGGGTCGTTAGCATATTGATATGCCCGTTGATCTGGGGCATGCTCCCATGCCGGTGGGACGGGAGCATGTTCCCGTCGCAACGGGACATCAATGTGTTCATGTGCCATCGGCGCATGGACATGTGCAATCGGCGCACGAACACGTGTCTGTGGCGCATGAACACGTGCAATCGGCGCACGAACACATGTCGGTGGCGCATGAACATGTGCCGGTGGCACATGAACACGTGGCGCATGTCCCCATTCCCTCGGCAGCGGTGCCGGTTGCTCGGTTGCAGTTTGTGTATTCACCTGCGCCGTTTTTTTTGCCGGTTTCTGTAAAAAGAAAATGTTACAATATATTTCTATTAGCTTTTTCTATTATATTCGACGGTATTAATATTAACTAAGTATAGGACTTACCTTTGTACGTGCTATTGTGCCTGCGAGGGGCCACGGGTCACCCCATGATGGCCCAGGCGGTGGCGTCACTACTACTGGTGGTGGTGGTGGTGGTGATGGTGATAGTGGTGGTGGTGATGGTGGTGGTGGTGGTGGTGGTGGTAGTGGTGGTGGTGGTAGTGGTAGTGGTTGCTGGCCACTTGATTTCTATAACAGAAATAATAATTATTTCCAGATGTTCGACTATTTTATTTACTTTATTGATTTTATTGATTTTAAATAAAATAAATAAAATAAATAAAATAAATAAAATAAATAAAAGAAATAAAAGAAATAAAATAAATAAAATAAATAAAATAAATAAAATAAATTAATTTTATTAATCTACATAAAATCCTGTAATATTGATGAACACTCACCATCGGTCAAGTGCGAGCGATAAAGGAAGCGGGCGAGCAAGTGGCGAAAGGGGCGAGCGAGAGAGCGTGCGAGCGGCGAAAAGGGCGAGCGAGCGAGCGTGCGAGCGAGAGGCGGAGGAAGTAGAATAAGGAAAAGGTAAATAGAATAAGGTAGTAGAATAAGGACATAGAGTAAGAAAATGTAAATAGGGAAGAATGTAAAGAAGAAGAAATGAAAGCCTTGTAACCGGGAAACAATAAATAAATAGACTCACCATCGGTTTAGAATTTTTTTTGGCCGCAGGAGCAGACGTTTGTTTTCCTGTAAAAAAACGAAATATTTATTAATATATAATATTGTTTCAATATAAATATTATTAAATTTATTCGTGATTATTTTCGCGATCAAGAATGTAAAAATTACTTACTTTTTCCTTTTCCACTCATAACTCCAAATTATGGTTCTCCAAATACGTGTAGGTTGTTTGACACTTTTTTTAATACTGACGAAAAATTATGATGGGGAAGCCACAAAATGCCACCCCGCCGCGCGAATAGAAGAGGGGATAAACAACGAAAAGTCGCGCCAAAAAGATCCTAAGAAGTCGTCGCCTTACCTCCCGTCGAGAGGCGTGACGTCACGATTTACAGCAAATCAAATGACACGCGAGAGATCGGTGGGCGAGGAAATGGGGGGTGCACCGCTGTCGCGCGTCCTCACATTCGCCCGCTCGCGCCACCCCGCTCGCGCCGCCCCACGAACCTAGGAAATAATAGCAAAACCGAGCGATATCTCGGATTCTGAGAATACTATATTTAGCCGCTATTATTATTTTCGCACGAAAAACGTGGTGAACATATTCGGAAGCCCCTATCTGATATACTTTGTTTCAAATTAAGATTTCTTTAAAACTATTCAACATTTTTTGATGATATTTTTTTAGTTTTATCCAGAAACTTTATTGATTCATTGATTCATTCATTTTTACATAAAACCGATGAATTTTGAAAAATTAAAAATAACCCAAGAACGATAAGTAAAATAAATAAAATAAATAAAATAAATAAAATAAATAAAATAAATAAAATAAATAAAATAAATGAAATAATAAAATAAATAAAATAAATGAAATAATAAAATAAATAAAATTCTATGGAGGATTTTAGAGGATATCCGAGATAGAAAACTTTTGTCACCAATCGAAAGTCGACAAATATTGTTTCGATAAATGCATATTTTCAATGTTCCTTTTCTCGGGAACCGTATTAGCCTAGTCAAAAAATGCCAATTTTACGAAAATTTAAGAATAGTTCGAACAAGGCTGATTTTTGAATATAATATCCAGAACACCATTCTAAAGTAATATTAAAAATTTCAGCTTGTTTTGTTGGGGACAAGGGGGTAAAAAACATAAACAAATGCGAAAAAACGCGCCGCGCGCGACATTTTGCATTCTGCTGCGAGTTAGGAAAAAGATAGCAAAAATCTAAACACCTACGTTTGTAGCTTATTAAGTTCTAAACAAAAAAGTCCGCGATGACCCATGTCCATCTCCCACCCAAAAGCAATGCTGAGCCCGTTAACTTTTGGTTTGTTCGTGACGCGATCAACGACTCACGGACGCTTCGCCCCGACAAGTGTGCGCGCTCACACCCTTGTCGGGAATCGACGCGACACTGTTACTCACGCACACTAGTTAGCGTCCCGGCTAGAGACTCTGTAGCCGAGGCGCTAACTAGTGTGCGTGAGTATCAGTGTCGCGTCGATTCCCGACAAGTGTGTGAGCGCGCACACTTGTCGGGGCGAAGCGTCCGTGAGCCGTTGATCGCGTCGCGAATAAACCAAAAATTAACGGGCTCGGCATTGCTTTTGGGTGGGAGATGGACATGGGTCATCGTGGACTTTTTTGTTCAGAATTTAATAAGCTACAAACGTAGGTGTTTAGATTTTTTGTATCTTTTTCCTAACTCGCAGCGGAATGCAAAATGTCGCGCGCGGCGCTTTTTTTCGCATTTGTTTATGTTTTTTACCCCCTTGTCCCCAACAAAACAAGCTAAAATTTTTAATATTACTTTAGAATGGTGTTCTGGATAATATATCCAAAAATCAGCCTTGTCCGAACTATTCTTAAATTTTCGTAAAAATGGCATTTTTTGACTAGGCTAAGAGGGCGACAAAAATATAAACAGTTGACGCTCTCGACTGACGCCTGCTATGCATACATATATATAGATCGTCGCAGTGCCAGAGAGCCGCGTGACGTAAAGCAGTGTTGCCAACTTGGGGGTTTTCCCCCTAAATTTAGGGGAAAGTTAAATGGAAAGGGGGTTTTTTAGGGGGTAAATTTTTACAGGGGGAATTTTGGGGGCGTGGAATTTGAATTTATTTCTAAAAAATAAAAACAAAATATTTTTTTATGGAGCTTTGCTTTTCCAAATGCGATTGATGTAAAATTCTGAAAACGAGACCTCTCATTGAATATATGCTATCGTTATCGTGACGATAACCAATAGTGTGCAGGCTCAAATAGCGACCTGTGCGTGCTCCAATAGTGATCTTGCTATTGGCTGTCATTACAAAACAAAAAAATAGCGCGTTATAGCGTCGGTCCACAGAGGCCATGATAAATTGTTTAAGAGAGTGCGAAAAAGATTGAGACTGTTGAATTTACAGTGTAGAAGTTTGAATCTCATGCGGCGTCGTATTTTGATATATCATCAAGTAAGTTACATCTATTTTTTTAATGTAACACGCAATTTAAAAAAACCATGAACAAGTAACGGTTTGTGCTTACATTTATCCCAGGATGCCGAAAGAAATGATGAAGCGTTACCATAAAAAATACACGAAAAGTTGGGAGACTGTTCCAGAATTGAAAGGTTTGTAAACATGTTATTTGATATTTGGAATAAAATATATACATAATATATTGTCTTCCAAGCAGAATATTGTTTTTTCCCATTGTTATACTTTATCCGAGCAAAATAATAACCAAATGGAAACCCACATAATTTTAAATTAAAGTGAAAAGTTAGATTAGGGGGACAATCTTGTTTTAGTGTTCAGTATGCAAGTTTGTTTACATTTGGTTATTGATTTGGAACAGTGCATAATGAATAATTCTAGCCAAATATTGGTTCCTTAAATAAATATTCACTGCGGAAAAGATTTTTCAAAGATTGCAGATCCAGAGACGGGCCAAGAAATTTGAGATGCTTTCTTAAAAAAGGTAAGTTCGGTCAAGTTTGTCAATTTTCAGTGGGCTCCAGTGCAATTCGTGGAATATTTTTCGTGCAGAGCTTGATGTGGCAGTGGTGTATTTTTGTTCAGGTGTTGAAGAATAATTATAATTTCTTTTCATCCTTTCTTGTTTGCTTCTCAACATGTGTTCGTTCATCTGTCTTGCTAACGAATCAATGATGAAGATATTTCGATATGAAAATAATAAAAATGTAAACCGTAAAGGGCTTCGGCTAAGTTGAAAAAGTAAATAGTATCATCATGTTTGCTAGTATTCTTTTCGCTTGTTTCCATTGTTTTATTGACTATGCCATCTAACTGTCATATTGAATGTGCACGGAACAGTTGTGTGATCGCTCACTCCACAACGCTCTTTTCCGCTGAATGCTTTGCTCAGTGACCAATAGTTGTGTTACGTCCCAGCATGGGCGACGCGCACCTCCAGTCAATAAATTAGACTACTACCTTACCTACCTGTAAACCAATGCAGCCTGCCGGTAAAATTTAAACAGTATGTACAACTTTTTTTCTCTCTTATTGCTATCTTACTATGGCATTTATAAACTATATCATTTATCTGTAGAAACTAAACAGATTAGGGGAAAGATCCCAATTAGGATTACACACATGCACCAAGCAACTCAGAGTCTAAACACTCCACCCAGTCATAAACACCCCCTCTGGCAAACATCTGGCAAACATCTTTTTTTTAATGTCTTTTCCACGAACCTCTTGCGCGATTTCGAAGCTAGACTCCTAGTTTTAAGAACAAACCATAATAATTGTCAGGCACGGAAAAACTTTTCCCTGCTCTCCTTATTTATGTTCACATTTTTACGAGCGCCTTGTTCGACATCACCGCTCGTAAAAACTGACGAAAACCAAACCCGGTATTTCTCAGAACCATAACCAGAAAACACACTTTCCTTTCCCACGATAGCCGTCCAAAAAGCGACGCTCTCAAGACACCCCCATATCTTTGAAACAACCCCTCGGATAGGGAAAACTCAAAATCTCGCTAAAGAATCCGACCAATCAATTATGTACAATTTTGTAACTCCGCCCGAACCGAGGCGAAATCGTCAACCAACTTCGACTAGAGAATCAGAATCTACTCAACTACGAAATCGAAAACATCTTAAGCTAACAAATCTCCGACTTTTTTTGTAAAATCACTCTAAGTCCAACTTGTGTTGTAATTTCACGGTACAATCTCAAACTTGAATAAACTACAGTTGTTATTGTTAATTGTATGAGAAGTGTGGGTGTTGCAATTAATAACAATATTCCCAAGACAAAATACTTCTTCTCGGTTCAATCGAGAACTCTGGGAAACATCATTCATCAACAACACGTCTTCGAAGAGGAATCATCCTCGACGATTAATCATAAATCGTTGAGTTGGTATATTGAGCACAAGTAAGTCCCAGGCGGCGAGCTCACGTCCAGCCGAATAGCGCAACTTAATTCAAATATCGCGCGCACATCGAATTATCGACGAAGCTTCCAATTCTCTCCACCTTGGGACGTAACAGCTCTATATACTAATAAAACTGGTGGCAGCGGAAAACTCGAATCAGCAACACCACGCCAACACGCTCCATACACCAATAAAACTGAAAACAAAGCCAGAGGAAATTCAACACTAAACAACAAAATCCAAAATTCAACAACCAAATCAAAATCTTCATCTTTATTCATCTGACGGTACGAGATTCTCCAATCCAGCAACACGAGATCTCAACGACACGGCTCAAATTTCTTCACCTACACAACACCGAGGCGACTTCCCAGCGAGGGACCAACACAACCACAGCCGAAAGCCGAGACGACGACAACGACTCACTCACAGTTCCAGTAGTAATTTTAATTAGTCATCACCAAGTAAGTCTTTAAACATATTAAAATGGCCCAAGGAGGTACACCTCTCCCTGATCCAAACGCAATGGAGACTTCTAGAATAGTTGCGATAGATAACGTCCGAACATACCACGAACAAAGATACCGCGACTTTAAAAAAACTTTACCAGAATTCGACGGCACCGACAAAACGTGCGGATTATTAAAGTTCATCGCAAAATGCGAAGCCGCACGAAAATACACGACGTACATTGACGAAGCAGACATTGTCTCAGATATCACAGAAAAATGTATCGGGAAAGCGCAGATAGATACCGACTCAATCAGAACGATCGAACAATTAATAATTAGAATTCGAGATAAATTCGTAACCTCAAAACACGTCAATGAATGGATTAACGATCTCAGGAAAGTGAAACAACAACCTAACGAGTCAGTTACATGCTATTACGACAATTTTCTTCAGTTTAAGGCTATGGCCGTCGATGATATTAAACGCGGCAAACAAACAATAAAAGATCTCGCGTTAGGTTTGTTGGAAGACGTCGCGACTGATGCCTTCAGGGATGGTCTACATTCCCGCCTCTATTACACCCTACCCTTTAAAACCTACGAGAGCCTCGAACAATTATACAAAGAAGCCAAAGAGGTCGAAACGGCAATGAATAGAACCCATCCCCAACACGATCCACCACAGAAAACCTGCCTCACAACATGGCCAAAACAACTCGAGAAAAATAGCGGAACCCTCAATAAATTCTGTTCCTTTTGCAATAAATCGAATCACACAGTAGAACAGTGCTTCAAAAAGAAAAACGAAACCCTACACACAAAAAATAAATTTTGCACCTTTTGCAAAAGAAATAATCATAACACTGACGAATGTTTCGCGCAAAAAACGACGCGAACACCAAACACAAACCCCCCAATCTCTTGCAGATATTGCAAAAAACCCGGTCACATCATTAGCGAATGCCGAAAACGAGCCTTCAATAATGCAAAAAAAGGTTTAAAACCAGAACAGAATCAGGGAAACTCCCAAACGACCCCTCGACCTGGCGTAGCGACGGGTTCAGCGACACAAGAACGCCAGGAATAAGAGAAGAGAATATCGAGGCGCACAAAGCCAGATGTGATCTCGGTCACACTGGTCGAAACTACTTCTCAGCCTCTATATTACTCAAATCACCCGACACATTCACACCCGACATACTGTACTACGTAGATTCCGGCTCCGAACTAAATCTGATAAAATATGGAAATGTTAAAAATCCCGACTCAATTGATAAAACCATAATTTACGAACTTCACGGAATTTCTGACACAGACTTACCATAGACTATCGGACAAACCAAATTACAAATCCTCGACAAATCAGAAAACTTTCACGTCGTTCCCAATAACTTCCCAATAGAGTATGACGCGATCTTAGGTCAGGAAATGATAGGATCGAATCAAGGCGCGATTGATTGGGAGAGTAGGACGGTACGTCTCAATGGCATACATATCCCATTCGCGAATTCAGAGTCTTTTCTGCTCAGGGCCCGACAGAAAACGACTATGTTCGTAAGAATAGGGAACACGCTCGAGACAGGCTACGTGCCCCGCCTACCTCTCCCCGACGGCATCTATGCAGGCGAAGCACTTGTCAGAAACATAAACGGCAAGGCATGCCTGTACGCGATCAACACCCTAGATAAAGACGTTAAAGTGGACGTTCCCGTGATTACTCTATATCCTTTCGATATGAGTACGGACGAGAACGAAGAAAATCCAGAACGCAATGTGAAAATTCAGACTCGTCATAATGATAACGTGACTCGGACGCGAGAAAACCGTATCAGCGATGTAATGAATCTCTTGCGCCTGGACCATCTCAACGTCGAAGAGCGTAATGCGACTCAAGAGCTTATCGAAGAGTACGTAGACCTCTTTCACATACCGGGTGAGCCCCTTAGATCCACGAACGTGTGCACGCACCGCATACCTACGACCGACGATCAACCCATACACACCAGACAATACCGACACCCACCGCACCAAAAACCTGAGATAGACAGACAAATAAACGACTTACTGACACTGGACATAATCCAACCATCCGTATCTCCATATAATTCTCCCGTTTGGATTGTTCCCAAACGCGAAGACTCAAAGGGAAATAAACGTTGGCGACTGGTCATCGACTTTCGGAAATTGAACGACAAAACAATTGGCGATGCGTATCCTCTGCCCCTCATAACAGACATCCTAGACCAACTCGGCGGAGCGAAATATTTTTCCATCTTCGACTTAGCGTCCGGATTCCACCAAATTTGCATGGATCCCGCAGACAAACACAAGACAGCTTTCACGACACCTCATGGCCATTACGAATTTAACCGAATGCCCTTCGGATTAAAGAATGCACCAGCCACTTTCCAGCGTCTAATGGATGTCGTGTTAAAAGGTCTACAGGGAAACGAATTATTCGTGTATTTGGATGACATAGTGATTTACGCACGATCAATCGACGAACACAAAGCGAAATTTAAAAAACTCGCGGAAAGACTTAGAAAAGCCAACCTAACGTTACAAACCGACAAATGTGAATTTTTGCGAACAGAAGTGAGATATTTGGGACACCTTATATCTTCTGACGGACTTAAACCCGATCCAAAAAATATCGAGGCAATAGAACACTTTCACACACCAAAAACCCCGAAAAACGTTCGAGAATTCCTTGGATTAGCAGGATATTATCGACGATTCATTAAAGATTTCGCAAAAATCGCTAAACCATTAAACGAACTCACGAGCAAAAACGTAACGTTCCGTTGGACTGACCAACACCAAACTGCATTCACAACTCTTCGCGAAAAGCTTTGTTCAGCGCCAATACTCCAATACCCAGATTTCAGTAAACCTTTTATCGTAACGACCGACGCGTCAAATTACGCAGTCGGAGCAATTCTCTCACAAGGCAAGATCGGGGAAGACCACATAATTTCCGCAGCATCAAGGGTACTAAACAAAGCTGAACAAAATTACTCAACTTTGGAAAAAGAAATGGTCGCAGTAGTCTTCGGTTTAAAAACCTTCAGGCCTTACCTTTATGGCCGAGAATTCACTTTGCTCACAGACCATAGACCCTTAGTTTGGGTAAATTCAATGAACGATCCTACCTCTCGAGTACTCAGGTGGAGGGAGCGGTTAAAGGAGTTCGAATTCACGATACAATACAAACCCGGCAAAATAAATACCAATGCCGACGCTCTCTCTCGAAACCCCGTCGTACTCCCCATAAAACTCAAGTGGAGAGTCGAAAAAACGCCCAGCGGCGAAACATACGTAAACCCCGTGCCCGGAGTGGCAAGGACGTTTACGTCATCTGAAGGCGACACACGCCAAATCTCACGGAGACCCAAGTTAGCTCGAACTGGCTCCGATGAATCTTCTAACTCAAATTCAAAATCAATTCAGTCCTCGAATCCCTCCAGATCGGAAATTCCGAGAGAAACGATCCAGGGATCCGTTGATTTGAATCCAGAACCTCAAGTGTCGGTCAATCTAAATCAAAATTCAATAACTCGGCTTGATCACCCGAGTCAAGAAAGCGACACATCTAATTCCTCTAAAAATTCAAAATTCTTTCTTCACAAGAAGAAAACAAGCAGAAAATCTCGAGCGAAAAGGGACCGAAACGTCTCTGAATCAATAAATAACCAATCCGGTTCAACGCCATCTCCAGGCGAAAAACAATCTCATATCGAAGCACGGGTAATAATTCTCGAACCCGAACCAAATTCTTACGACAGCGACGCAGACGACGAGGAAGTCCCAGAAGAGGACGACAAATCCAAACCAAGCGTCCAACCCGCGAATCATTCGTTATTTCAAACGCCTACGCGAGTGCGAGGAAAAAATAATTTTCAACGCCAACTCTTGAGGGAAATTCATAAAAAGAGAAATAAAACTCTAGCGCTCTTCACCCCCTCACCCGCCAGGCGGTTACGAAAGAAAACACTTGTAGGAAATGATACCGAAATCTCTAAACAAAAACAGCCAACTATTCTAAACATGGAACGGGACATGACGCTGGACGAGATCGTAGTCGACGAATCAAACATGTCTTATAATCAAAATACAATAGCCACAAGCGAAAGTCTCACGGAGGAAATGAATATTTCCGAAAATCCGAAAGAAATAATGGACGACCTACCCGAGACTGTGACAGGAGACGAACATTCACCGCAGACCCAAATTCAAAACTTCGCCGTAAATTTACAACCAAACGTTTTGACAAAGACAGGACCGACACTAAGACGCTCATCCCGAGAGACGAGACGAAAGAAATGCTTTTGCTGTACAGACGACGAAACTCACGAAAAGAAAAGGAAAAAGAAAAATCACCGAAAAACAGACCAGCAGGGTAAAATTGACAAATTATCAAACCCTGTATCAAAAAGGAGAAGGGGTGAAGCAACAATTCGACGATCCGTGTCCCAAACAACAAACCGACTCTCAACAATCCAAGATCTCTCAGATCATACCGTATTAACTCCGACGACAAAAATTCCCGACGACCAAATACTTGTTCAAACGCCTAACACACCCAGCCCAGTCACACCGATACACGACGTGACCCCGACCACCGAAGACATACGACCACTTGACGCGACCCAAGTTACAAATGAACCAAACACTCCGGGTAATGCTCCCTGGGGAGCACCTGCACCACAGCCCCACGTACCGGGTGTTCAAAATTCATCGGACGGGAACGAAAACGAAAACCTCGAAAATACGACAAATGTAATAGAAACGAGAGACAACATCGAAACGTCACGAAATCATTACATTTGCCTCATCTCAGCCGACGGCACCGTATCCAATGAGTTCGGGAAACGGATGATTGAAATCGGCCTTTTAAAAAATTTGACACCCGATCAAAAATACGAAATCGGCAAAACCATCGTTTTCGGAACCCCGCAAAAGAAAATTTTTGCGCTAGTCGTCCAAGAACAAGAGTCTGACCCCTTGACCCAAGAAAATTTCGTGCTTGCCATAAAAAGTCTGAAAAGGGAAATGGTAGAATCAAATACCAAATCAGCAGCCATCTCCAAAAAACGAAGCGGTTTAAAAAACGCATCTTGGCCGAAGATAAAACAAATCCTCCAAGAAATCTTAGAAGGAACAGACATAACCATCCAAGTCTGTAGAGACGAAATCTTAACTCCTCCACCAGAACTAAGACCGCGCATTATCCGCGAAAACCACGAATCCCCAATCGCAGGTCATAAAGGTGTGACCAAGACGTACAATAGAATCCGACAAAAATATTTCTGGGGAAACATGAAAAAACAGGTTGCCGACTACATCCGACAATGCGAAAGTTGCCAAAGGAGAAAGCTAGTAAGGGTCAAAACAAAACAACCCATGGTCATCACAGACACCCCCCTCGACGTATTTGACAAAATCTCCATGGACATCGTCGGACCTATTAATCCACAATCCGAACTTGGTCATAGATTCATTCTCACTATTCAAGATAACCTATCAAAATTCTCACTCGCGATCCCATTATTTCACGCCACAGCTAAAGAAATCGCAGAAGCTTTAGTCACCGAATTTATTTGTTTTTTCGGCTGCCCGAAGGCTATTTTGACTGACCAGGGCGCTGCTTTTATCGGTAAAGTAATGAAACACCTCACGAAAGCGTTAAAAATCGAACAAATCAAAACTACAGCTTTTCATCCTCAATCAAACGGCTCTCTTGAACGAAGTCACCAAGTTCTGACAGATTATTTAAAACACTACACTAATAGAAAAGACTGGCATAAATTCTTACGTTCAGCAACGTTCGCGTACAATACGAGCGTACACGAGGGAACGAAATTCACCCCCTACCAAGTAGTCTACGGAAGGATAGCCCGTGTACCCTCAGAGTTCTCATATCTCGATGAATTAATAACATACGATGAGCACGTACAAAATATAGCAAAAGAAATGAAAGGAGTCCGCGAACAAGCCAGAAAAAACCTAGAACAGGCCAAACAAAAATCGAAAGAGCATTACGATAAGAGAATAAATCCAATCAAATTTCAACCAGGCGAAAAAATATACCTCATAAAGAATCAAAAAACGGGAAAATTCGACGACAATTACAAAGGACCTTATCTTATCACCGAAGTCTTCCCAGATAAAAACGATATCGAAATCGAATTGGAAAATAAAAAGCGTAAAATTATCCACTGCGATCGTGCAAAAATAGCCCACTAATAAAAAATCAAAATAAATTCCAGGTGTCAAACAATCATGAAACTTTTCCTCGCGGTGGTTCTCTCTCTCTTGCATTTGGGGAATTCACTCATTGCATTCGATTGCGGAGCACCAGCAACAAACATCACGACGCTCTCCCTACTCGAGATCACCGAATGCGCCATACCCATACAACAACCGGAGACCATCCACACGCGAGTACAATTATTGCAAAGAGTAGAATTTAAATATACACAGGTTATCCAATGTCAAATCGAAATAAGTAGAACCATCAAACACTGTGGCATGCATTCCCACACCTCAGAAGTGAAAAACGGGCATGAAGAATTCATAAAAACCATATCAGAAGAATCGTGCAGAAGAATTCACGAAACAGGCAATCTCGAATTATTCAACGTAATATTTAACGATATCAAGCCGAACTCCACAAATCCGCGCAGCATAATGTTGGCAGGATCTCTCGATAACGACGGTTCATGCGTAGGCGCCGTCTACTCAGACCCTTATGGTACTTGGGAAAACGTCATCGTATTCGGGAAAGTATCAATAGCAATATCTGACCACCTAGGCCAGGTACGCCTCGACCAAAACATAGTAATTTTAAAATCCGGCTACCATTGTAAACTCACCCAAGGAGAATGTATAGACCCTTACAGCGGTTACACATTCTGGAATCCTATTCCGCGTGAGCAATGCAAGTTCAATAATTATGAAGTCCTTTATGAAGGAAGAGCTGATAGAATCATCAGTTCCGCCCCAAGCATGCCCCAAAACGAAATTTATTCAATAACTTCAGCGGAGATAACATTTGCATTAAGCGTAAAGAAACAAACGCACTTGTGCGGGTATAAACTAATCGAAACAGAACATCCGAACCTTTTTATAGTGGATAGCGCTAACGGCGATTTCTTTACCAAGACCCGGATTCAGACGATGAACATGGATATTTTTGCCTACGTAAACTCCAAACTAATCTACATGACCAAATACTTCGCAAACCAAATCACTCACCTCTATAACGATGTCATGAGACAAGAGTGTGAATTAGAAAAGAGAGTGTTAAGACACACATTATCATTCGCAGCTTACGCCCCGGCAGAATTCGCATATTCTTATATGAACGGACCCGGTTATATAGCACATGTCGCAGGCGAAGTAATTCGCCTCGCAAAATGTGTTCCAGTAAACGTTAGTACCAGGAAAACTCAAGAGTGTTATCAAGAAATCCCAATAAAAAGAGGTAACGAATCATTATTCATAACTCCTCGAACGCACATCCTCACAGAAACAGCTCACGAAATAGAGTGTAACTCTTTCCTCTCTCCCATGTACTACCTAGACAATGCGTGGTATCAAGCCCTTCCACAACTAGCTCCCGCAATAACGCCCGAAAGAATAGGGCCGAACGCCAAAAGCTCATGGCAATTCATCACACCTGCACATCTTGCAGATAGCGGCATATACACAAGCGAGGACCTCGATAGTCTTCGAACAAGCATAATGTTCCCGGTAGAGAGAACAGCCGTATTGCACACGCTAGCGCGAGGAGCATCGGGTAAAACGATGGTTGACCAAGGGATAACTATTTCTCACTGGATAGATGAAAATGTAATTCAGCAAGCATTGGAAGAAACCTGGGGAAAGGTATACTCCTTCTTTAATACGGTAGGCACATTTAGCGCCACCCTGCTCGGAGCATGGGTAACCATTAAAGTCGTCAAACTCCTGGTCGATACCGTCGTGCATGGTTATGCCCTTCACTCGGTATACGGGTGGAGCATTTGGCTAATAGGAGCCATATGGGACTCCGTAACCCATCTACTAGTCCTCTTAGGGAAAAAGAAGCAAGAAAATGCAACTCGTACCAACAGAGACGTCGAATTAGGGACGATCTCTACTAACCCAATGAACGCTAATCCTACACAACCTGAAGTTACCAACTCGACCAAAATGGACACCACCCTACCGACTGAACACACGTCGACCCCTATTATACCAACTGAACAGACGACAACCCCCACTATACCGACGGCCGTAACAACAACCAATGGACGGATACTAATACCTGGCACGTACCCAATATTACGCCAAATCTAAAGAGGAAAAGAAGTCCATTTCGAGAAACTTCCATACAACAAAGATGAAAAGTCTTGATCATAAACAGAATACAATTTTTGCACTGCCCCCCCCCCCCCCCCCCATGAATAAGTGTAAAAGAAACACATATATATGATCAACCCAGATAGGATGTAAAAGGACTTATAAAAGTGTAGGAAACGAATCTTAGACTACAAAAAACACACACCAAACACAGGAGTACACAAAAATACAATTTTATTCGGAGCTTCCTCAGCCCCCCCCCCCTCTTTCCTTCTACACCAGAATACAAAATTTAAAACGAAAATGAGATATCTCCCTACAAAATTCATATCTCCTCTTGCGACACGAAATCAATCCTCGTCATAGGCCGCGAGGATCCCTCGAGGATTTCCCCAAGCAGGGTGATCCCAGTCGGCTTCGGGATGTACGGTACCGAAGCGTCCTTCGAACAGCCAGCGAATCTGCAATATGTCGAAGCCGTCGGCCTCCAAAGAAAACGCGTCCTCATACATACGGGCCCACATTCTGAGGACCGCCCTCTCCTCGCGAACCTCCTTCCAGGCTAGGAATTGAGACTCCACACACTATATAAACATAAAGAAATACATCACATTAATTGACTGTGTAAAAAAATAAAAAAAAAAAAAGGGGTAAAAACTTAAAGAAAGAACACGATACTTACGCGACAACGCCGTTTAGGGTGCGGTTCCCGTCCACGACGCGCTGCAGCCTCGTTGTTGGAAGGCAAGACGTAACCCATATCTTCTTTTTTATTTTTATTTTCCTTTTTATATAAAAATACTTTATACACTCCTTTAGGAGCTCCGACAATAGAAAAATTCACAAAGATGCGATCGTCACCACGGTCGAAGACACAATGAATATCGCAAGAACACTCAGACAACCCTCTGCCTTCCTGGCCGAACCCCCTCCTTTTACCAATAGCAAAAAATTTTTTTTATGAAATTAGCCGCTCGAAAAACAAAATGCCACATGCATGCCTCACACTCTGCCCATCCACCAACTTTCACGACATCCCTAGAACCTCAATTTTTTTTCCTCCCTCTGTTTCCGGTCTTTCCTTAGTTTCTCTTGACCGTTCGAAGAAAATACTAAGATAGATACAAAACTTACAAGTTAAGAATTCGTGCTGACTTGCGTCTCGCTTTTCTTGCAAATATTCAAGACAAGAATAATAAGACAAATAACGTTAAAATGATAAAAATACCCAAAGAGAAACACCACGACGAACTAATGCTAAGACGAAACGATACAAATATTCAATAAGTATATAATACGATAATCCAGTATTAAGACGATATGATACAAATATTCAGAAAACATATAACATAATAAACAATGTTAAGACGATACAAATACATTAGGATAAAATAATACTAACAACAATATAATACAAAAAAAAAAAAAAAAAAAAAAAAAAACCTAACGATAAAAATAATATTCGATAATGAATAGAAAGGGAAGATAAATTAGTAAATACGTTAGTCATAACCATAATAGCGTACAACTAGTTAAGACAATATCACGCATTTCTCTTGTCAAACTCATGTTAACCGGCACGCCGCACTCGCTATTTTTTTTTTTTTAAATTGAGCGGGTCGCTCAATCTTTTACGCGGGGAGGTGTTACGTCCCAGCATGGGCGACGCGCACCTCCAGTCAATAAATTAGACTACTACCTTACCTACCTGTAAACCAATGCAGCCTGCCGGTAAAATTTAAACAGTATGTACAACTTTTTTTCTCTCTTATTGCTATCTTACTATGGCATTTATAAACTATATCATTTATCTGTAGAAACTAAACAGATTAGGGGAAAGATCCCAATTAGGATTACACACATGCACCAAGCAACTCAGAGTCTAAACACTCCACCCAGTCATAAACACCCCCTCTGGCAAACATCTGGCAAACATCTTTTTTTTAATGTCTTTTCCACGAACCTCTTGCGCGATTTCGAAGCTAGACTCCTAGTTTTAAGAACAAACCATAATAATTGTCAGGCACGGAAAAACTTTTCCCTGCTCTCCTTATTTATGTTCACATTTTTACGAGCGCCTTGTTCGACATCACCGCTCGTAAAAACTGACGAAAACCAAACCCGGTATTTCTCAGAACCATAACCAGAAAACACACTTTCCTTTCCCACGATAGCCGTCCAAAAAGCGACGCTCTCAAGACACCCCCATATCTTTGAAACAACCCCTCGGATAGGGAAAACTCAAAATCTCGCTAAAGAATCCGACCAATCAATTATGTACAATTTTGTAACTCCGCCCGAACCGAGGCGAAATCGTCAACCAACTTCGACTAGAGAATCAGAATCTACTCAACTACGAAATCGAAAACATCTTAAGCTAACAAATCTCCGACTTTTTTTGTAAAATCACTCTAAGTCCAACTTGTGTTGTAATTTCACGGTACAATCTCAAACTTGAATAAACTACAGTTGTTATTGTTAATTGTATGAGAAGTGTGGGTGTTGCAATTAATAACAATATTCCCAAGACAAAATACTTCTTCTCGGTTCAATCGAGAACTCTGGGAAACATCATTCATCAACAACACGTCTTCGAAGAGGAATCATCCTCGACGATTAATCATAAATCGTTGAGTTGGTATATTGAGCACAAGTAAGTCCCAGGCGGCGAGCTCACGTCCAGCCGAATAGCGCAACTTAATTCAAATATCGCGCGCACATCGAATTATCGACGAAGCTTCCAATTCTCTCCACCTTGGGACGTAACAGTTGTGCCAATGCAGCGGAAAAATTTTTGCTCGAAAAAAAGGGCGTCCGCTCACGGAACATGTTGTAAGAGCGCACAACTGTTCCGTGCGCTGAATGCGCCCAATTTCTCAACTTAGCCGAGGATTGACACTAGTTATTTTAAATAATTTGATGCTGATATTTTGCACGTTTGATATAGAGGTGGTTGAATGTAAAGGTTTCCCTTCATCAAGGTTACGCAACTTCCAGTGAAATTGTTATGGTCCTTCCAACTAATTGAAAAATGAACTAATGCTTGGCAATTTGTTTTAATTTGCATTGAAAAATATTATTTATTATGAAATGTTATGTTATTTTTATAATAGGTTGGCTAGGACCTGATCCCACTGATTCGTGTTCCGCAACTTGTAGCTACTGCCGCATTAACTTAAAGGCGCATAAAAAAGATTTGTTGAGTCACGCCAAGACGGAAAAACATAAAAAAGCAGTAGCGTTGGACAAATCTGCGAAGTCCTGCAAAGTTTTAACTGCGATGTTCAAACCAGTATTGTCCGAAGAAACGAAGATTGCCGAATTAAAAATTGCAACCTTCATCGCAGAGCACAGTTCAATACAGGCGGTCGACCACATGATCGAGATACTGCCACAGCTGGACCCCTCGTCACATGCGATTTCAAATCTCAAACTTCATCGAACTAAATGTTCGATGTTGATTAAAAACGTGATCGGTCCTTGTATGCTGCAAGATTTAATCGAAGAGGTTGGTAATGGCCCTTATTCGATTATAATTGATGAGAGCACAGATCTGTCAACGCAAAAAGTTTTGTGTATTATGTTAAGGTTTTTTTCTATAAAAAGAAAGGAAGTTGTAACAGCTTTCTATAGATTGATCAAAATCATCGATGCTGATGCAAAAAGTATTCACGGTGCGATTAAAACTCAATTGGAAGAAGATGGTTTGAGGGTGGAAAATATGGTCGGAATTGGCGTCGATGGCGGGAGTGTAATGGTTGGCAAACACAATTCAATCACGGCTCTCTTTAAACAGGAAATAAGTGATGTGATAGTCATGAAGTGTGTTTGCCATTCGCTCCACTTATGTGCTGAAAAAGCATCGGCGACATTACCCCGTCAATTAGAGTTTTTAGTACGCGAGACGCATAATTGGTTTTCCTATAGTCCTAAGCGCTTAGAACAATATAAGATGTTGTACGAAGCAATCAATGGCGATGGAAAACCAAAGAAAATTCAAGGCCTTAGTGGCACACGTTGGCTCGCACGATCCGAGGCGATTAATACAATATTGCAACAGTGGGATGAACTGCAAGTACTTTTTTCAATTGCTAAATCCGAAGATAAGTGCTTTATGGCCGAACAGCTATACGATATAATGAAGAGATTGCCATTTAAAGCCTTTCTTGTTTTTTTAAGAGCTGAACTAAAAAGTATTACGCACTTAAATTTACTTTTTCAAAGCGACCACGTGGAACCAACGAAATTACTGGAAGATTTATTTTTGATGTTTAAAAGCTTACTTCAAAAACTTGTTGTACCGTCAAGTCTACAGAAAGTATCCGATAATGAATTAGCGGATTTTGATTTCGAGTCCCATTTGATGCATGTTTCAGCAATGTATTTCGGGTATGAGTTTCACTCTATTGCCCAACAAATTGACGAAAAAGACTTGCCAAATGTTAAAGAGCGATGCAGGAAATTTCTTGTTACTTTAACGCAAGAAATTCAAAAAAGATTACCTGAAAATTTATCGATTCTAAAAACGATGGCCAATCTTCACCCGAACATTGCATTGTCTCAAATAAAACCTAGTTTATCCAATATTTTGACCAAATTTCACCGAAGTAACGTATACGGAAATAGGATTGATATCGAATCGGAATGGAATCAATTGCAGAACAAATCGTGGTCAAATTTAACCAACTCTGTTAAATTTTATTCCGAAGTTTTTGAAGACTGCGATTCTGCGGGAGAGAAACGATTCGAAAATATAGCTAAATTTTCAATGGCACTACTAACGTTGCCCATCTCAAATGCAAGTGTCGAGCGAGCTTTTTCAGTGTACAATACAATTAAAAACAAATTGCGCAACAAACTATCTCTCGAGGTATTTCAAAGTATTATGATGGTTCGATTTACTTTACAAAGAGACTGCGGATCATGCGTAAAATTCGTTCCATCTACTCGAATGCTGAAGTTATTTAATGTTAGTATGTACGATCACAAAACTTTCAGCAATAGTGAAACGCAAAATGATGAGTTTGAAGAAATATTCAATGTTTTATAGATGCAGAGTACATTTTTGTAATATTGCATAAACATCTTTATCAAATACGATTCAACTTAGCAGATTTTACAAGAAGCGCTTACGGCACAAATTACGTTGAAACTCTGAGGGTGTAAATACACACCAACTGCAGAATAACCGAGTATACTCGGTATTGACGATAGCAAAAATTTAGGATTCCGCTAAATAAAAACGTCTCTCTTTTTCTGTCTCATTTGAAAATAACAAGAGAGTTAGTATGTTCATTCTCACGATTAAAACACATCTCTTACCACGTGTGATAATAACTTTTTTTTCAAAAATTGTCACGTTATTCAAGAAACCATTTTTTATTTGGAATTTTCATTTTTTACAATTATTCAGAGTTTTGTTAGTTTATACAATCGCTGATTTTTGCCTCGCTTTAGGTCTAACGTTTACTGGAACAGTGTTACAAGCCTTGTCAACTCTCGCCATGTGCTTCTCCATAAGCTTACCTTGTCCATAAGAAATGCGAAAAATCGTCGCAATTCTTTATGAGAAGAAGAGAATTTATGAGACTGTCTATTTTATGTAATGTCGACACTTATAACTATTCAATATGATCTCATAATGTGCCTGTTTATTATTAAATGTATTTAGATCATAAGTTGTAAATAAAACCATTTATAAAAAAAAATTCGTAAATAAACTTATAATTTCTTTGCGTGTGTTTTTAATTACTAATTTGAAGTTTATCACACAAGCCCCGTTTTTCAGTTACAGTACAGCCGGGCACGGTGTAACCTATTCCCCCGTATTCTATGCTTCGATTGGTGGTCATATAAGAAATTTACTTACACCTTACTCGACTGTACCGCTAATAGCACCTCTAGAGCAGCCATAGACGCCTTTTTAAAATTCTAGGGGTTTTCAAGGGAAATTTAGGGGGATTTCGGATTGTTCCTGGCGATCTTAGGGGGAAACGCTCTGTACTAGTTGGCAACACTGATCGTAAAGGTTAGTCGCCTAGCTTGCCGGGCACGCGAATGTGCAATAATTCGGTAGTCTGTGACGTGTTAAATTTTGAGTCGTGACTTATAACGTTGTTCCTTTTATCGATAGAGTCGCGTTTGTGTTTAGTGAACTAAGTGAGACTAAAGAAACGCGACATATATGTGTGTGACAGTGACGAGAGAACATTTGCATGGGAAATAGCAAAAACAAGCGGAAGGGACTTACACGGAGACGAACGTATTTTATTCGGTAAGTTGACAATTTTTTAAAAAATATTATTCGAAATGGGTCGAGAAATAATTATAACTAAGGTAAATGTCCCAATTATTGAACAGCTAAGAATCTGGGGGACTAAATTCGGCGAGAAAAAATATAAAATCAAGAAAAAAACCACCGCTTTCATGTTCAAATCATACTTTGATATTTTTACTTTCGAAAAATCACAGTTTAAATTATTTTTAAATGATTTCAAATGAAAAAAAAATAAAAATGTGAAGCATGCAAATGTCCCAATTATTGAACACTTGTAGTACCTACCCAGCAAACACAGTTTCAGAATAGTTACGAATTTGTTCTGTAATGTACGTAATATTGAATGTCACACCTATATCACAGGCACCGTAAATGAAGCAGTGCTTGTTCTGAAATTTGTCATCCTTTTTGGAAGTTATCATTACGAAACATTTATAAGTAATATTCATGAAAAATACTTAGCACAAAGATGTAACTACTCCGAAACGCAGAATATAATCATCTCAGCACACCGATGTAACAATGAACAAACAGAATAAGTAACTTTAACATAACATTCATATAACAATGCTGTTGAATGTTATTTCATTATTACATATAATTTACGTAGATGTATCATGAATAAAGAGGGATTTATTTTATAAATAAATTGTAAAATGTTTACATTATTTATCTCATATTTTTATTATTATTTTCGATGAATACATTTATTATTCGTTTTTGTTCTTCATCTTTTGTTTGGCATCACTTTTTTGGCACTATTTATACTTATAACTAAATGTTATGACATTTGTTTAATACTTTTAAATATTTATCATAATCTTGGAATCTTATAAGCTAAGAAAAAGTAGATGAAAGGCAAATTGTAATCCTAGTTCATTCCATTTTTCTTTTTTTGGAATCTTGCAAATTTTTGGCTCCCCTGACGGAACCATTCCTTCCCTTCGTCCTCGAAATATCTGTCTGTACAGCTGTGCGATCTTTTGACAGCTACTAAAAATGGAAAGAACAATATTTATAGCCTATAAGGGACAGAAGAAAAAAAAATAGTGAGAAATTTGTAAAACGACGACATTTTTTTTGTTATGTTTTTTCACTGACAAGGAACATCACTTAGGTGTCCCCCTCTGATTTTGATGAAACTTGGATATGTTATAGAGTATCGAAAACTAAAAGACACGTATTTTTTTTTATCGGCGGAAAAACGGTTCTAGGGGGTGAAACACACCCTCAAAAATGGGGTTGTTTTTCTTTCTTCGGCAATAACTTTTTAACGGTGCGGGATATTAAAAAAATTCAAATTGCAACAACCTTTATTTTTTCACGTACTATACTTTGGAAATGAGAACGATGCAGATAACAACAAATTTGACATTGTTTATTGAAAAAATCGAATTTTTTCATTGCCGGAGATACGTATCTCCGGCAATTTTTAATCGATGAAGATGAACATTTGTATACACGTCGAAGATAGAAAACTATCGGATACATGTTTTTTGTTTTTTCCATATCTTGCAATTAAGGGGTTGTAACTACCCTTCGATTGTTTAAGCAAGCGAAGCGTATAGCCGGCTAGCATTATGGAATTCCGGATTGTATTCAAGTCGAAATTCACGTTCGAGTGCATTTTTTGTAAATAAACCCCGTACGGACTAAAAATTAAGGGGCGAACCACCCCTGTATTTACCTTTTCCTGACCCTCTATGATAAAGAGATGGACCTAATTGAAGAAAAGATGTTCTATTTTGACGAAAACACAAAAATCTAGTTGACGTGTTTTAGCATTTTCTCCAAATAGCAACCTTAAGGGGGTGAACTACCCTATATCTGAACTTTCTTATCGTAGTCGTCTTTTCCCATTTAACACGTCGTTGCTGATTCAAAATATTTCTAACAACTGCGAATCGACGTTTCCTCATGTTACGAACTCAATATGAGACCCTCATTGTCAGAGGATAATCCAACCCCTCTCTATTTTCCTTTTGATGGGCGATGAAAAAAATTTTCCACTCTGCTTCGATGAATATTTGGTTTTGGATACCTGAGGATATTTCACATTAGTGTCTAATGCATTAATCTTTATTAATCTCTAGTGAGTATTCTACATTAATCTCAACAATGGCGGGGAAAGGGAAACGCAGAGATCTGCCCCTAATTCCTCACTATACTAACGCTTATGAGAAACTTGTTATCTATAATTTTTTTTTTTCATAAACAAACAATACACACATAGAGATGCATGCACGGTGTTTATATTCGATGTTTGCGTTATCCATACCATATTGGAGCGACTCCGAATGCTCAGCTATCTCGTGTCATGACCCGAATGAAGTACGGACCTTCCAGTTGAATAAATGCGCTTTTGTAATTGATATCGTAAGGCGGGAGATGACTTTTTCTATTTCGATGCTTCTTATAAAAAATGGCAAACAGTCATAGTGAATTAATTAAGACGTACGAGACCGTAAACGAGTTTGAATTAATAACTCGAATTTTCGAATACACAGTGCAGAATATGAAAGCTGCTATAGATGTCATAGTTTTATGATAATTTACGTAGCTGAGTATTCGGAGTCGCTCCAATATGGTATGAATAACGCAAACATCGAATATAAACACCGTGAATGCATCTCTATGTGTGTATTGTTTGTTTATGAAAAAAAAATTATAGATAACAAGTTTCTCATAAGCGTTAGTATAGTGAAGAATTAGGGGCAGATCTCTGCGTTTCCCTTTCCCCGCCCCTGTTGAGATTAATGTAGAATACTCACTAGAGATTAATAAAGATTAATGCATTAGACACTAATGTGAAATATCCTCAGGTATCCAAAACCAAATATTCATCGAAGCAGAGTGGAAAATTTTTTTCATCGCCCATCAAAAGGAAAATAGAGAGGGGTTGGATTATCCTCTGACAATGAGGGTCTCGTATTGAGTTCGTAACATGAGGAAACGTCGATTCGGAGTTGTTAGAAATATTTTGAATCAGCAACGACGTGTTAAATGGGAAAAGACGACTACGATAAGAAAGTTCAGATAGAGGGTAGTTCACCCCCTTAAGGTTGCTATTTGGAGAAAATGCTAAAACACGTCAACTAGATTTTTGTGTTTTCGTCAAAATAGAACATCTTTTCTTCAATTAGGTCCATCTCGTTATCATAGAGGGTCAGGAAAAGGTAAATACAGGGGTGGTTCGCCCCTTAATTTTTAGTCCGTACGGGGTTTATTTACAAAAAATGCACTCGAACGTGAATTTCGACTTGAATACAATCCGGAATTCCATAATGCTAGCCGGCTATACGCTTCGCTTGCTTAAACAATCGAAGGGTAGTTACAACCCCTTAATTGCAAGATATGGGAAAAACAAAAACCATGTATCCGATAGTTTTCTATCTTCGACGTGTATACAAATTTTCATCTTCATCGATTAAAAATTGCCGGAGATACGTATCTCCGGCAATGAAAAAATTCGATTTTTTCAATAAACAATGTCAAATTTGTTGTTATCTCCATCGTTTTCATTTCCAATGTATAGTACATGAAAAAATAAAGGTTATTGCAATTTGAATTTTTTTAATATCCCGCACCGTTAAAAAGTTATTGCCGAAGAAAGAAAAACAACCCCATTTTTGAGGGTGTGTTTCACCCCCTAGAACCGTTTTTCCGCCGATAAAAAAAATACGTGTCTTTTAGTTTTCGATACTCTATAACATATCCAAGTTTCATCAAAATCGGAGGGGGACACCTAAGTGATGTTCCTTGTGAAACGAGAAAATAGGGCGAAAAAACGAGAGTAGGTTGAAAAATGATGAGAGCAGAGAAAAAGACAGAAGAAAAATCTCGATAATTTTTTGATGGGAAGGAAAAGACAAAACCGAAGAAGCGAAAACTGAGAGGGATGGAAATATTAACTGACAATGATAGGCGAAGAGAGGAAAGAAAGGAACAAAAATAGTGGAAATGGCAGGGTGAATGAGATATGAAGGAAGAAAAAAACTAAGGATAAGGTTTCTACGCATATGGGTGAAGAGAAGAATATTAGCATGGAAACGCAAAGATTTGGAGATAGTACGAAAAGAGGAACGGAGGGAGAGAGGGAACTGAAGAGAAAAAGAAGAGTTTCAAAATTCTATTCTAGAAATAAGGCAGACTGGGTGGCAAAGAAATGGAATAATCAAAAAATCTGAGTAAGGACTGTGAAGAGATAGAAAAATGGGTAGGAGAAGTGGCAGAATTAGTAGGACTAGAAGAAAAAGGAGTCGAATGGATGAAAAAGGAAATGGGAAGAGATAAAAAAACCCTGACAGAAAAGAAACATGAATAAAGATCAAGAAAGAGTGAGAGGAATGGTATGGAAAAGAGCATGGTAAAACGTCCGAAAATTCACGAGCGGCAAGGGAGAAGAAAATGTAAAATGTATGAAAACAAGAGTATGGAGAAGAGTTTATTTACTGCTCAGAACTAGATTATTAAGTAAAATATATATCCAGGAAAATTAGAGGTATAAAATATATCTATTAAACATATATACCTTTGATAACGTCGATGAGAATCAGATTCCCAACTTTAAAATTGCCTCCAAGACCACACCAGGAGGATTGTTTTGCCACTTCAGGGCCGACAAATTTTTTGAATACGCGTGATATACAATCTTTGGCAGAATTGCCGCCAATTTGGGCCAAATATAAAATCTACAAGAAACATATTACTTTATAAATATGTATATAGTTTATGACGATTAAATAGCATGGTTAAATGGAGAAGAAATGGTTTTTACCAAGCGATTCCGAACATGACCCAACGTAAAAAATGTAAAATTGTCCATTTGTAAAAAAAAAACATGTAGTAAAAAAGGTATTTATTGAGCAAATAAAAATTAAAATAAATTAAATTAAATAAATAGTATATGCTATTTTTGTACTATGTAGCGATTTATTGATAACCGCGTAAACGTAACAAGTAGTAGAGTCACAACAATTTATTCAGCAACGAACCCAAGCAAAGAAAAAAATGGGATCATTACGACAATTTATACAAAAATAAAATAAAAGAAAATTACATTATGGTTAACGAATCGAATTTGAATATTTGACGACTTTTGCGAGAGCGCAATTCCATTAACTGATAATAATTTTTTGAGTTAGATAACCAAAAAGAAGAGGTTGTACAAATAAATTCAAAAGTTACCGGCACAAACTCGTCAATAGTTATATTGGATTAGAAGTAGTTGTTTCGTTTGAACTTACCTCCGAAAATATCCACTGAGCACGCAATATTTTACTCGAATTTGTTTGTATGTGAACAATGGTTTTTTTCTCATCCGCCCTCACAGTTTTTTCTCAACCACATAACCTAAAAATTGTTGTGGAAAAACCATAGAAAATTATATTTTTTCTTCTCCCTTGCCGCTCGTGAACTTTCGGACGTTTTACCATGCTCTTTTCCATACCATTCCTCTCACTCTTTCTCGATCTTTATTCATGTTTCTTTTCTGTCAGGGTTTTTTTTATCTCTTCCCATTTCCTCTTTCATCCATTCGACTCCTTTTTCTTCTAGTCCTACTAATTCTGCCACTTCTCCTACCCATTTTTCTATCTCTTCACAGTCCTTACTCAGATTTTTCGATTATTCCATTTCTTTGCCACCCAGTCTGCCTTATTTCTAGAATAGAATTTTGAAACTCTTCTTTTTCTCTTCAGTTCCCTCTCTACCTCCGTTCCTCTTTTCGTACTATCTCTAAATCTTTGCGTTTCCATGCTAATATTCTTGTCTTCACCCATATGCGTAGAAACCTTATCCTTAGTTTTTTTCTTCCTTCACCCTGCCCTGCCATTTCCACTATTTTTGTTCCTTTCTTTCCTCTCTTCGCCTATCATTCTCAGTTAATATTTCCATCCTTCTCAGTTTTCACTTCTTCGGTTTTGTCTTTTCCTTTCCATCAAAAAATTATCGAGATTTTTCTTCTGTCTTTTTCTCTGCTCTCATCATTTTTCAACCTACTCTCGTTTTTTCACCCTATTTTCTCGTTTCAGTGAAAAAACATAACAAAAAAATGTCGTCGTTTTTCTAATTTCTCACTATTTTTTTTTCTTCTGTCCTTATAGGCTATAAATATTGTTCTTTCCATTTTTAGTAGCTGTCAAAAGATCGCACAGTTGTACAGACAGATATTTCGAGGACGAAGGGAAGGAATGGTTCCGTCAGGGGAGCCAAAAATTTGCAAGTTTCCAAAAAAATAAAAATGGAATGAACTAGGATTACAATTTGCCTTTCATCTACTTTTTCTTAGCTTATAAGATTCCAAGATTATTATAAATATTTGAAAGTATTAAACAAATGTGATTACATTTAGTTATAAGTATAAATAGTGCCAAAAAAGTGATGCCAAATAAAAGATGAAGAACAAAAACGAATAATAAATGTATTCATCGAAAGTAATAATAAAAATATGAGATAAATAATGTAAACATTTTACAATTTATTTATAAAATAAATCCCTCTTTATTGATGATACATGTACGTAAATTATATGTAATAATGAAATAACATTCAACAGCATTGTTATATGAATGTTATGTTAAAGTTACTTATTCTATTTGTTCATTGTTACATCGGTGTGCTGAGATGATTACATTCTGCGTTTCGGAGTAGTTACATCTTTGTGTTGAGTATTTTTCATGAATATTACTTATAAATGTTTCGTAATGATAACTTCCAAAAAGGACGACAAATTGCAGAACAAGCACTGCTTCATTTACGGTGCCTGTGATATGGGTGTGACAAATTTCATCACACACGAGTACGAGATATTTACATCTACCCAAGACTTGTAAGCATGTTACGAATTGGATCCGTAATGATTACAGAATATTGGTATATTTTACTGTTAAGGAGAATTGAAAACATAACAAATACATATAAATTGTTACTTAAAAATGCCTTGTAACATTTATGTGCCAAATTATACGTAATTGCTGCGTTTTCAATCTGACTAAACTGTGACATACCAATGTTCTGTAAAAGTTACAAAGTCAATTCATAACACTTTTATCAGTCTTCAGGACATATAAAAATCTTGTGATCAAGGGATGTAAATTTTACATGCCAATCTTATATATTTGTTACATACATAATTTTCTGTATTTTTTTCATCACACAAATAGAGGTAACGTGGAGGATTTTTGATTGCATCAAATTTACATTTCTTCGTTAACATATTTAATACATATCGATCAATCATATTTAATTTCATCTTATTTATGTGCCCGATAGCAAAGTTTCGATTCTGTGATGACAACTATGTGACATATTCGTTATATTTTTTGTTACATAAAAGTTTCGAAAATCATCCAAGTTGTGTTTGCTGGGTATGTCCCTAATATTGAACAGGCATGTCCCAGTTATTGAACACTCTCGAGAATTCTTTTTCTGTTCTGAAAATATTATCTTCGGAATCAAAAGCAAAATCAAACACTTCAATAATCTTTTATTAATCATGTAAAAATACAAAAATATATATTTAGTCTCTTTTGGCAGGTTTTTGGTTCATTCGCATTTGCTTTATTTCTGCTTTTCAACTGCAATTTTATTTTATTGACATTTTCAGCTTCCGCGTCTTTATATCCTGTTTTTTGTTTAATTTTGTCACAGCTTTCTTGTTTTTCGTCTTTCTTTGTTTTTTTTTAATTTTCAGCTTCCTCTTTTTTGATGTTTTTTTTATTTCTTCTCTTCTTTTGTGCTTTTCTTCAATTGCATCGTCCTTTTGTTTTATAATTTTTTCTTTGTTCTTATGAAAGGCGAACCATTGATTACGTGTCGCAACTGATGGAACTTTTTCCTTTCTCTTTCTTTTCGTTGCTTTTTTTCTTTTTTCGGCCAGAACAAAATTTCTTTGAAGATATCTGGAACATTGCTCGGCACAGAAATCATCGATTTTTCTGACAAATAAATAAAAATAAGGGTAATTAATTATCAAAATAAGACCATTAAAAACATATGTGATCGGTGATTCAATTACCTGGTTTTTCTTGATCTAATGTCGTTTTCTTCTCGTTTTTTTTATTGCTGCAGTTCAGGTTGTTGCTGGTGATATCGTTATTATTATTTTCGAGGACCTGGGGAACCATTAACTCAGTAATGCCTAAATTTTAAAAATTAAGAATGACAATTTATTTAAATGTAGTACCAATTTCGTTAAACAAGAAAAGAATAAAAAAACTTATGAACCTTCAGAGTTGCTGTCAGTTGAAGAATCGTCAATGAATTCGAAAATTATATTCTCATCTGTTTGTAACTGTTCTTCGAAAAAATCCTGTTGAATATTCACTGTGCTTGTATCCAGTTCCCGGATTTCATCTGTTAGTGAAGGCTCTTCGATGAAATTTTGGTGGATGTTGACTGCGCTTGTTCTTTGAGTCTCTTGGCTGTCTATAATTTCTCCTCTCTGTTTGTCTCTGACACTTTTTTCACCTACTTACACAAATGACCAATCCCAAAAATCCTATAAATCTAGCGAAGCACTAAAAATACACGTTCGAAACTATTTTATACGAAACGTGACGAAAAAAATGAATAATGTTAATTATAGCACATTAAATACCACTCTGATCTTTCCATTTCAACCAATAAGCGAATAAGCCTCTATCAGTCAGCTGAATCTTTTCAGCTAATCCTTTCGCCGCTTTGAACCGCTGGATTCGTCATCCAAATTTTCTTCGAAGAGCCGCAGATGGGTGTCTGATCGATTTGGCTCCGGTTCAGCTTCGACAAGTGGATTTTTATTCCCTCGGAACATCGTATGAGACTGCATCAGGTGAAAATGGTTGTAAACCACAAATCCTGGAACCGTTTCTGATGCTCTCCTCGATATTAATGGAATCTAGAGATTCTTTGAGCAACGGGGCAAAGTGCTCTTTCTTGAGTTTCTCTCCGCAGTTTTTGAGTCGCCAGTTATTTACGGTAATTCTCCATGCGTTTTTAGAGGGTGAAAAATTGCCACATCTAACGGCTGGAGAATGTGAGTTAAATTTGGAAACAGTGCGATGAGCTCAATTTTTACACTGCGACAAAATTCCACCACCGGTAGGGTCAAATGGGATGAATGTCCATCGACGTACAATATGACCGGAAACTGTATTGAATTTTTTACCAGCCATGGATAGAAACAATTCGAAATATATTCAAATAAAGTTTCCGCCGTCATCCACCCTTTGTCGGACACTCCTATCTGCCAATCTTTTGGAAAATTTTGTACGATGGTGTATGGTATGCGCTTATACGCATACATCACCATGGGAGGAACCGTGGTACCAGCAGCGTTGACCATGAACATCGTTGTCAAACGCTCTTTTTCGTCGGCGGTGACAAGTTTGTAGACAGCTTTGCTCCCTCGCTGTTCAATGACTTGGTCTGGTTTTGGACAAAGCATAAACGGGCTCTCGTCACAATTAAAAATCCTGCTCCGTTCTATTTCCATCACATTCAAATTCTCCAAGTGCTGTTTCACTTCATCGAACCAATTCCGAATTTGTCTTTCGGTGACAGAAGCTCGAGTGTTGACGAGATTTTGCGCTGTGCGAATAGTTAAATTGTGGTGTCGTCGAAGGAATCCTTCGTACCAGTGCCTCCCTGGTCTCCCGTTCGTGAACAACGCTGATCTCTTCGTTTTTAAAACCAACAATTGTACGCTGTCGAGCAACTGGGTTTTCGTCACTGGGAAGCCTCTTCCTCCGAGAAAAAGTATCCAGCGAACCAATTGCTCCTCTTCCTGCGGTGTTAAAACGTCGGTGGTCCTGGTTTCTTGTATATCGGCACTTTTCTTTTCCTCTTGAGTGACAAAGTTGCCACGGGAATACCGTACGTTCGGCTGGCCTCTCGCAAAGAAATTCCATTTTCTACCGCATCCAATGCGGTTTTTATATCTTCCGCACTATATGCAGAACGACGTCTTATTGTCGCCATGTTTATGACGTTTTATTGAGAAAAATTTGTCCCTGAAATATCAGAGAGCAAAAAATATTGAACATTACATTCGTATTTTTAGGTTACATTTAGGTTATATTCTCGTTTTATTTTTATTTTTATGTTTATTGCAAGGAAATACAAAACAAGTATATTTGACGACCTTAGAGTTATTATTAAAACAATAACGGTAAGTGTATACAGGAACTTACGTTTGTTTGAATGTTTTTGTTTTAATAAATCTGATTCACGCGATCTGTCACACGTCAACTGCCTCGATGTTTTGATGGAAATGATGCCATCTTGGAGAATTCAAGTGTTCAATAATTGGGATATACTTCATTTTCTATGTCCCAATGATTGAACACCGTATTTTTTAATAAATAAATAATTAGTTTAAAAAATCTTTTTTAAATTGTTATTTGTAAGAAATTTTCTGAGGAACCTGAAACGCCTTTACTTTTTGAGATACGACGGTTCTTGAATCTCTTTATACCCTTATGCATGAAGCGGCGCGTCTTAGCAAAAACGATAAGCAGTTACTATGAGTCGTCAAATCGGGTCACCGTTGCTGATTAAATAATTTTTTTCTCTATTAAATAAGGCTTTTTTTTTGCATAAGTAAAGTAACATTTCGATAGCTAAATATTCCATATATATGTAATGAAATTTTTATAAATAAGTAAATGCATGCAGGTGAATGAGAAATAATAAAAATACACGACAGTGATCAATAATTGGGACCTGTTCAACAATTGGGACATTTACCGGTGGATGTTCAATCTCTTTGTACGTATTTGACCACTGTCGAATCGCCGGTCAATATTTACTAAAAAATATTTACTAAAAAACACATTATATTCTAGTCGCGGTTTTACATTGTAATCTGGACTGATCTGCGCTTTAATCGGTGTTTTTTTTTCAGTCGCCAAACTCTTAGATTAGCGGAGCTTGCCGTAAAAGATGGCTGTGCTCCGATCCACAAGACCAATGGCCTTGATACTGCTGCGACGCAGGCTGCAGCAGGAGTCTCCGCGCAGGTGGTAAGTGTAGGTAAGCCTACATGTAGCGCGCAAAACTTGTGCGATATTCGGGAAAATTCGAATTTCCCTCGAACATCCGTAATGGATGAATTCGAAAACCGGGTTGCCAATGCACCCGAGAACCCGGAAGCTATTCCCGGTGTACCGAGCAGTCTAAGTAATGGAGACTCGCTTCTCTTCAACAAAGAAGAAAATGTAACGCTTGTAACTAATCGAGAAACTGACGAGCGTTACGAACCGGATTCATCTGGTTCCCAGATGAAGCGGTTCACTGCGAACAGCTCGCAGAATATAGAATCATTCATAATTGAGAATGGTCCTATGGACAAAGGTCGCATTGTAGAGACCGCCGTCAATGGTCGGCGGATTGTCGATATCAATTTTTTGTGGAAAGAATTACACGAAAAATTTGATAATCACAATACCGCACTGCAATGCCCTTTCAGCGACCTTAAATTATTTAAGTCGCTCGACCGTGGCTTGCGAACGCTGCTTTTTTTCAAATGCCAAATGTGTAATTACACATTCAGTATTTGGACCGACCCCAATGAAGGTGACGATATGGGCGTCAACAAAGGTGCTGTATGCGGTACCATCACTTCAGGTACCGGATACAACATAATGGAAGAACAATTGGCCGCAATGGCTGTTCCACCCATGAGCGCCAATACATATCGCAAATATCGCGATAAATTGTACGATAATTTCCATGGCGTTGCCGAAGCCGAAAGGGAACGGGCAGCATCGATAGAAAGATCGATAGCGATGAAAAAAGGCCATGTTATTGATGGCATCCCGTACATTAATGTAATTGCGGATGGCTGTTGGGCGAAACGCTCGTATGCCGGTGGTAAGCATGATGCTTTATCCGGCGCAGCTATGATTTTCGGCCAGCAAAGCAAATTGGCTCTATTTATTGCTGTACGCAATAAGTACTGTGCGACATGCGAGAGAGCACAGGTGCTGGATAAAAAGGCACCCCGCCCCCATGTTTGTTATAAAAACTGGGGTCGGGATCGCAGCTCAACGGCAATGGAAACCGACATAATTCTCGAAGGTTTCACGAGTAGCATCGCGTCGAATGGCCTGATATATCGAACTCTGATTGCGGATGGCGACAGCAGCGTATATCAGGCTATACGAGATGCAAATCCGTATATGAAATACGGTATTATTGTCGAAAAAGTCGAATGCAACAATCACTTATTCCGGAACATGTGCAGAAAAATGAGGGTTGCCTCGAAAACAAAACTTGCCAATGTTTCCGTGAAAGAAAGAGTGAACGTGACGAAAATTCGTCACTGCGTCTTGTCCAGTGGCCTGAAACTTCGGAAACTGGTCGAGCATGCAAGAGACCTGCGTAACGCAGAAATGATATCGGAGACAGAGAAAACAAAGGCACTCTGCAAAGACATACTGACTCTGCCCGGTCATATTTTCGGCGACCATACCGATTGTCCCGCCCTCCCTTTCAGTTGTGAACCGAACGAGGGGGAAACAAACATATTACCAATTTTGCATGGTATTGGTATGTACCCTGCCATTTACGAAGCAGTTCGTTATTTAAGCAGCCATGCCAAAAGTTTACTGCTAAATGTTACGAATAACGTGGCAGAGGGATGCAATTCAATTGTCAACAAATTGAATTCAGGCAAGCGAATTAATCATTGCATGCGAAACTCATATCAAATGAGATGCTACGGAGCTATGATACAACACAACACGCAATCCGTGTTGTCAAAAGTATATCTCCGTAACCGCTGCGCAATTCCCAACGCTATCCAGAGAATGGAACGCATAAGGAAACGCAAAAATATACGTGACCGCGTATATAAGCAGCGAGAGTGCAGTGGTCGGCTGCGCCAATTTAAGGGGACCGACAAAGATTACGGTCCATCGGCTAAAAAGCCAGATATCGAAAAGGAAATTTTCGACATTTTTGTTGATCGCCATATGTCTAAGTTGCGATCGAATCAACAACGTTCGAGACAGATCGAACGAGATACAGTTTCTCAACGCAATTGCGAGTTGTGGCATCAGTTGCGAACTGAAATGATAACGGCATCGCAATTCGGGCCGATATGCCGCATGTTACCCACGACCTCGTGTGCAAATATGGTTGCGAGTATTCGGTATCCCAAGATCCTAGACTCGGTAGCCGTACAATACGGAATTGCAAATGAAAATGCAGCTCGACAGGCAGTTGAACAAAAACTGGGCAAAAAAATTGTTGCCTGCGGTCTCTTCATCGATAGAGAGATTCCTTATCTAGGAGCGTCTCCAGATGGACTGATCGATGACGATGGCATCGTCGAAATCAAGTGTCCGTTCTCGGCACAAAATGGCGATTTAGAAATCGCCATCGAAGAAAAACCCTCGCTAAGAGGCATATTCGATAAAAAAGATAAGCGAGTCCTGCGACGGACTCACGCATATTTTTATCAGGTGCAAGGTCAATTGCACATAACGATGCGGGACTATTGTATCTTCGCGCTGTGGAATTCCACAGATCTGAAGCTGGTAACAGTTCTCAGAGACGATAATTTCTGGGAGTCACACATGAAATCATTGTTATGCAAATTCTATATTAATTGTCTACTCCCAGAAATCATCGATAGTCGACGTAGCAGGAATATGCCGATCCGCGATCCTGACTATATCGTACAGGCTCGGGAAGAAGCACTACGGAAAAAAAATACTTCGTCCGTACGCACTAGCACTCCTGTCCCGGGTGCTACGCGAGACGATATCTCGTCCTTTCCCGGTGTACAAGAAGGTGCATGCAATCGCAATAATGATTGGGTCGCGATCGAAAGCGACGATCAAATGGTATCTTCCGATGAAAATCGGAACATAATCGATCGATTAAAGCAAGACATTTCCGTAGATGAAGTCGTTTCAATAATTTTGAAGCCAGATACTTTATTGACGGATACTTGCATAGATTTGTTCCAAAATATTTTGGAAGAAAATTGCCCATTCAAGTGCAATCCTGCTTGCTATACAGCATATTATCAGTTTATCGAGGCCAACGATGTTGGCAGATCCGATATACAGATAATTGGTGGCAATTTGTCAAGCCACTGGTGCTGTCTTCATTACGATGGAATGAAGCTAATGATTTACGATAGTCTTCTTCGCTCGGAGTACGAGCTGTTGAGCTCGGACGAAAAGAGGTATATCGTAAAACGATACCCGTATGTCGGTGACGGAGATATAATTCTCCAGCCAGTGACGAAGCAACCTGACTCGTTCAGTTGCGGCGTTTATGCGATTGCGTTTGCGACGGCGATTGCATTAGACGATGATCCTGCGCATCGCAAGTATTCACAGGATGTATCAGAAATGCGCCGCCACTTAGCTGAAATGCTAAAATCTCGCAAATTAGCGTTATTCCCCTGTGGTTAAATACATACAGGTATGACGATACACGCATAAGTGTATGGACGCCAAAATACGACGTAGCGTATTTCCAGCGTTGGGAACAACGGAAATGTACTTATACGAGTTATAAGTGGGTTAGTGTGGGTGGGCGTTTCCCAGGCACTTCCCAAGTGCCATTTCCGACGCATTTTTTAAAATGAACATACGTTCATAAAATCTGCCTTGCTACAACAAAAGGTGAGGTTCCAGCGACCGCTGTCGCTCTTATCCTCGTAAACCCGCTCTGCCGAAGACCGAGATGCCAACGACGTTTGTCGTTTTTTATCTCCGTTCGCGAAAGTGAACGGAGATAATTTGAACTGTTAATAAATTAACAAATGTGATAATTAATAAACCCGCTCTGTCAAAGAGCGAGATGCCAACGACGTTTGTCGTTTTTTACCTCCGTTCGCAAAAGTGAACGGAGATAATTTGAATTGTTAATAAATTAAGAAATGTGATAATAAACCCGCTCTGTCAAAGAGCGAGATGCCAACGACGTTTGTCGTTTTTTATCTCCGTTCGCGAAAGTGAACGGAGATAATTTGAATTGTTAATAAATTAACAAATGTGATAATTAATAAACCCGCTCTGTCAAAGAGCGAGATGCCAACGACGTTTGTCGTTGTTTACCTCCGTTCGCGAAAGTGAACGGAGATAATTTGAATTGTTAATAAATGTTATTAACAAATGTGTTAATAATTAATAAACCCGCTCTGTGAAAGAGCGAGATGCCAACGACGTTTGCCGTTTTTTACCTCCGTTCGCGAAAGTGAACGGAGATAATTTGAATTGTTAATAAATGTTATTAACAAATGTGTTAATAATTAATAAACCCGCTCTGTGAAAGAGCGAGATGCCAACGACGTTTGTCGTTTTTTACCTCCGTTCGCGAAAATGAACGGAGATAATTTGAATTGTTAATAAATGTTATTAACAAATGTGTTAATAATTAATAAACCCGCTCTGTGAAAGAGCGAGATGCCAACGACGTTTGTCGTTTTTTACCTCCGTTCGCGAAAATGAACGGAGATAATTTGAATTATTAATAAATGTTATTAACAAATGTGTTAATAATTAATAAACCCGCTCTGTCAAAGAGCGAGATGCCAACGACGTTTGTCGTTTTTTACCTCCGTTCGCGAAAATGAACGGAGATAATTTGAATTGTTAATAAATTAAGAAATGTGATAATAACCCCGCTCTGTCAAAGAGCGAGATGCCAACGACGTTTGTCGTTGTTCACCTCCGTTCGCGAAAATGAACGGAGATAATTTGAATTGTTAATAAATTAACAAATGTGATAATTAATAAACCCGCTATGTCAAAGAGCGAGATGCCAACGACGTTTGTCGTTATTGTAGAACATCAAACTTGAATGTTTAGCATGCTCGGCTGTACATGTAGTGAGAAATACATTCTCGCAGTGTACGTACACGAGTGTACGTTACACACGAACTTGGCCGAGCATTAGCATAAGATTTTCGAGCGGGGCGGGTCACGGCTGGCCTTGCTACGAGGCCTCGGCTTTCGGTTCGCCTCGATATACCGCGACTTCGTAGCAAACGCGAGCCGTGACATCTAGCGGTAATGCGCAGCGACTCGTAGCCAAATTCTGCGAGTTCTGCATTACCGCGGCAAAGGCGAAGCTGTCGAAATTTTTCTGTGTGTTACACTGCCTCTTAAATCAATGATCGAAATTAATACAGCCTCGTGTAGAGCATCCAGGATCGATTTCATGTTTGCCAGCGCACATGGCCGTCTTTCCGTGCGATCTCTTGTAGTTGACACAGAACCCTATATTGCCGTTGAGTTTGGCTAGAACGAGCGGTCGAAATGCCCAGGCGCTTTATCACTCATCGACACATCTCTTAGAGCGTAGGCGGTCTACTTCTGTATTTAACGCGTCGCGTATTATCGGTGGCCTTCGGTATAATTTCAAACAAGTGTACGCGTGTGATCGGTCAGAATTATCTTGCGTGTTATTAAGTCCGCACAACCAATTTTGTATGCATGAAGTCATTTCACTCCTACAATTGCGACATTGATCACGAACGACCTTTGCAGCTGCTTTGCAATGCTTACGTCGATGATTGGTTGATTTCGCAATTAGTAAAATTTCTTTTCACACCATACGATGAAGTCTCACGCTGGTTCGTTCTGCCGTTGTTTCAGTTCTGCAAGTCGGACCCATATCGCACTGTCGTGCCGTCTGTCATTAGAGGGGAATCTATTTCCGGGAAAGAAGTTCGTCTGCATACGACGTCACCTTCTTCAATATATTTTGGACAACCAAAGTACCCATTGTGTCCTTTAGTATAAGTGATAAAAGCCCGTGGCGGTGCATCGCAGACAATAGCTTTAATATTTATCCGCCACGTGTGATATTAAATGTCAATTCCATCGTTAAGCAGTTCATTTTAGTGATGAATTGATTGAGAAAAAGGTTCGCATAATCCCGTTTTTTATTACCATAATGTATTCCAACTGCAAAAGGCTCAGTATAAAAGTCCGTAGAAAGTGATACTAAAATTGGCCAAAACTCTCCTCCAGAACTTTTAAACAATGGCAAACCGTCACAATTTATGTTTATTTCGATGGGATGCGGGATATTATCAAAATATTTTCTAATTGTCCGTTTTAGTCCGACTGACAATTCAAAATGCACGTAGTTTGCACCGTTGATACCACCGTTGATCAAGATAATCGTATATGACGGATTTCGAGGTGTTTTGAGAAGAGTACGAATATCTGCCGGCAACTTAGTATTACCATGCTTACGAAGAATTTTTAATAGAGTGTTAACAATTCTACGTGATACGTCATTTTGTACCGCCCACGACCGTAACTCATCGGCTAAGCTCGCATTGGAAACACTTGCAAGTTCATCTTCAAATTCGATTAAACTTTTGTTAGAAGAAGAATCACCTGGCGAATTTTCGTGTGATTTAATTTGCATGAGACAATCAGGTTCAGTTATAAGCTTTCCGGATGTATCACTTACATCGTGAGCCCGAATAGTAACAATGATTTCAGCTGTAGGAGTACCGAAACCAGCAGAAGTCAATGTTTGCTCGTTAAGTAGATTATTATCGATTAAATTATTGAGCGAATTAACAGAGCAACTACGATCTAATGATACGAAATGTAAAGTCGCAGAGCGATTATCGATTGTACTGTGCCGCAAGATTTCCTCGCCAATCAACTGATTCCTTCTACGCTTTGATATACCCTTAACGCACTTCGGCATTTTAATATATAACATTATTATTAAAAAAAAAGTAAGAGTTCAATTATTTGCATTCAAAGGTGAATGGATTTATATGATATGAATGAATAGGTAATATTGAGAATACTTGGCGTTTTCTGAGATACCGCAGTAAACTGCAAGGTAAAAAAAAACTGTATCAGTGTAAACATATAACAGATTCCAAATACGTTTCTGAAACGGTTCCATTTATAAAAACTAGTGAAAGAATTTAATTTGTAAAATAAAAAATGTAAATTTATAAAATAAAAAATGTTACGGACCGTTCACCCTAGCAACAACCTGGCTGAACAATCCATCGATGCACACGCATCCCCGTCAGCAAATTCCACCAAACACGTCGACCTGCGATGAAACCTCCCGATACAACTCCACACGCTGCTTAACCATCACTTATTTTAAGCAACTCAAAGAATAGTTGCAATGAGCAATCACTCGATTTCCGAATAGTTAATTCGATATTTCCTAGTTACCTACCCCCACGGGGCTCCCCAATACCGTCGCCCCATGGTAACGAGGATTTCAACCGACAAAACGATCATTAGTCTTAATTGATTATTCCGTCCTGACAGACGTATCCTCGACCGATCGTTACTCAACCCTTAAGTAAGCATACCCTCGCGCGCATAGATCGTCGCGGGTATACCTTAGAGCGCGGGAAATCGGTCCAACTATCAGTTAAGTATTCTATACGTATAAGCAACCTTTCTTAGCTATTCGGCGATGCCAGCAGATCGCTGGAGAATACAAACATACACATGGAACACGGAAACCAAGGGAGGTGCGTTACGCCGCTTTAATCGAACAAACCCAATAACAATTCGTTTGTTATTGATATTTATGTTGAAATATGCGTAATTTTCATCTATGATCCGGGCAAGTTAAACGCAAGATACGGGTATAGGTGCGACTGCGCAATCTAGTGCGCAGCGACATGAGAGAGTGGGAGAGCTAAGGTAGAACCGGCAAACGTGGCGACGAAGAACAGAAAAGGAAAGCCATGCCACGTGCATCCGCAAAAATCATTGTGATCTTAAAGCATATACAAACAAATATACGTTGTTAATATTCAAAAGCAATATAAAAGTGTGTGTGGATATTTATTTTCCCCACCCAATTTAACATGGCAGCAGAACGTGGTTGCCGAAAAGTGAGATTATGCAGTCACATGTAGCCGGAAGTGATGATATAAAAATTGATCCTGAAAAAGTGAAATTGAATCGTGAGCGAGTAGAAGAGTTGTTAACAGAGGCGATTAGAAAAATTTGGATATTGAAGAAAACTATTTTTGGAGTAAAAAGTGAAAATATAAGACGAATCAATATACCAAAGGATGATGAAATGAAAATCCAAATATTTGATGGACGTGATTATAAAATATGGAAGAAGCGAATATTATTGTATTTAAAATGGAAAAAGTGTGATGCACGGGCTACAAGGGAGAAATTGGAAACGGACACGCAGGATGACTGGGACGAAAAGAATTTGAAGGCAATGAATTACATCTATTGCGATGTAACGAATAAACAATTAGAATTTGTTGGCGACTTTGATACTGCATTGAAGATAATAAAAAAATTTGATGAATTATACCTGAAGGAATCAACGACATTACAGATCTGTGTACGAAATAGACTTGATAGGATGAAGCTAGTTGATTTTGAAGAATCAAGTTTATTTTTCACCGAATTCGAAAAAACAGTCAACGAGTTGAGAAGCGCTGGTGCAAGCGTGACCGAACGTGAAAAATTAGACTACATGCTGAAAACGCTACCAGATACATTAAGTTATATAGGTGACTTAATCGATTCAATGCAAAAATGTGATCAAACTTGTAAATTTTTGAAAAGCAAAATTACTATGTGGGAAACGCGAAGCCAAGAAGACATTGGAAAGAGAAAATCGAGCGTCTTCCAAGCTGAGAAAAGGGAAATAAAGTGCCATGGCTGTGGCAAGAATGGACATATTGTAAAAAAATTGCACTAACACAGGCAAAGGTGAAGCCAACGGAGGTGCGCATTGGCAAGGAAGTGCGCATTGGCATCAATCACCTGGAGCACAACACCAGCCGCAGCAGGATAGAGGCCGCGGCGGACGAGGTTTCGGACGTGGACGAGGATATGGTCAACGGCAACGAGGCTATGGTCATCAAGGTTACGGACAACGAGGACGAGGCAGAGGCTGGCAGCCACACTACTACGGGACTGGTCAACACGACGCGAATTATTCAAACAACGAGAGTCAAGGCGTCCAAGGAGCAGGATCTTTTCTAACACAAGTAGAGCGCGAGGGTGATAGCATGGATGATATAACACTATGTACTAGCAAAGCGCGAAAAATAGATTGGATATTGGATAGTGGGTGCTCAGACCACATAATTAATGATGATTCGTATTTTCTTGAATGTGAGAACTTAAAAAAACCCATAAATGTAAAGATCGGCGCCGGTCGAGTTTTGAAAGGAACAAAAGTTAGGAAAATTTTGACCCACTTCATTGTACATGGAATGAAGATAAAAATCACAATGTCCAATATATTTTATGTAAAGGAAATGGACAAAAACCTAATCAGTTTTGCAAGGGTAACAAATGAAAACAAAATTGTCTCCATAGGCAATACATAAAAAATCTACGACAAAAACAAAACCTTGATTGGAATCGCATTTAAAGAATATGGTTTATACAAAATGCACAGTTTCATTGAAAGGCAAGAGTATCATGCAAAAAGTGTAGAAAGTATGACACAAAAGGAAAAATTTCACAGGCTATTAGGGCATGTAAATTTTAATTATTTGAATACCATGTGTCAGAACAAATTAGTTGAGGGAATGCCAGAAAATTTTGAGGAAACATTCTTAAAATGTGGAACTTGCATTCAAAACAAAATGCACAATACGCCTTTTCGCAATAATCGTAGTAGAGCACATGAATTCTTAGAATTGTTACATACAGATTTGAATGGGCCTCATAAAACAACCGGATATGATGGATCAAAATATTTTTTGACTTTTATAGATGATTGCAGCAAATGTGCATTAATATATACAATGAAATCAAAGCGTGAAGTTTATGAATGCTTTCTTGATTGTATAAACAAAGTTGAAAACTTTACTGGCAAGAAAATAAAGAGACTAAGATGTGACAATGGAAAAGAGTATATGAATAAATACATGTACAATTTGGTAAGCGAGAAGGGAATTCTTGTGGAACCATGTCCACCTTATATCCACCAGCTGAATGGAACAGCTGAGCATTATAATAGAACAATTATGAACTCTGCCAGATGCTTATTGTCTGATTCAAAACTGAAAATTACATATTGACCCGAAGTCGTCAGAGCAGCTGCATATTTAAAAAATAGAGCCATTACAAACACTTGTATAAGTAAAACTCCGATCGAAATATTTGTTGGGAAAAAGCCAGATATAAGTAATTTGAGATTGTACGGAAGCAAAGTTTTTGTGAGAGTACCTGCGGTACTAAGGCAATTGAAATGGGACAGAAAATCCGACGTTGGCATACTTGTAGGCTATGAGAACGTTGGATACAGAGTATTGGTCAACAAGAAAGTGATAATCGCAAGACACGTAGAATTTATAGAAAATATTAAGAATTTAGTAACATTTCAAGGTGAAGATGAAACTAATGATGAAATTTGAGTAACCGATCTGATGGAAAATATGATGATATAGAAAACGACTTGAGAAGATCGGCACGAGATAGAAAAAAACCCGAAAGATACGATGAACCAAGTTCAAATTTCATTTATGTAAATTTTGTAAGCACAGATAGTCCTAAAAATTATGATGAAGCCTTAAAGAGAAATGATCGCGATTTATGGAAAGCAGCTATGGATCGAGAGATGAATTGTTTAGTTAAAAACAAAACTTGGAAATTGGTAGAGAACCCGAAAAATAAGAAAGTCTTGGATTTGAAATGGGTTCTCACAAATAAATCTGACAATCGTAAAAAGGCAAGACTAGTTGTTCGGGGTTTCCAACAAAAGGAAATACTAGAAGATATATACTCTCCTGTAGTAAAAATGCAAACGTTAAAGTTACTACTATCTTACTGTTGTCAATATGGGTTATCCATTGAACAAATGGACGTAGAGACAGCGTTCCTTAACGGAGATGTAAGGTCAGAAGTATTCGTAAAACAAACTGAGGGGTACGATAACGAGAGCGGTAAAGTATTAAAGTTACTGAAAGCGTTATATGGATTGCGCGAGAGCTCAAGAGCTTGGTACGAATGCTTTGATGAGTTCATAAAAAAATTAGGATTTTGAAGAAGTGAGAGCGATTATTGTTTGTACATAAAAGATGAGGAAGATGATACTATATACTTGATTATATTCGTTGATGATTTGCTAATATGTGGAAAAAATAGAAGAAAAATCGAAGGGGTTAAAACCAAATTGTCAATTAGATTCGCAATGAAAGACCTAGGGAAAGTCAAGACATATTTAGGAATCAATATCAAATATGATCGCGAAAATTATGTAATGAAACTAGATCAAAGTAATTATATAGAGGCACTAGCGAGGCAGTATATTATGGATAACAGTAAAGTATATCAAACACCAATGGAACAAAATTTATGTTTAGAACCCGCACAATCAGCGTCAGACGATATAAAGTTTAGAAATCTCATAGGAGCACTATTATACGTTAGTACAGGAACGCGATTGGATGTTAGCTATAGTGTGAATTACTTGAGCAGTTTTCAAAATAGTTACGATGAAACTCATTATAAATATGCTCTAAGAATTTTGAAATACCTGTACTTGACCAAAGAATTCAAATTAACTTACAAAAGAAATTCCAATGCTGAAATTATGGATTGTTTTGTTGACGCTGACTGGGCCGGGGATAGAGTAGATAGAAAGTCCACCACTGGGCTTATAGTAAGATTCTTCGGAAGTGCTATATATTGGAAGTCGAGAAAGCAGACTAGGGTGACAAAATCATCTACAGCTGCTGAATATATAGCATTATCAGAAGCAATGAGCGAGATCAAATTCGTAAGAAAATTATTGAAAGATTTTAAAGTAATTATTGAAGGACCAGTGAAAATCTACGAAGATAATTCTGGAGCCATTGCTATATCCAAATTTGGAAACTTAAAGAAGAAGTCGAAGTACATTGAAGTTCACCATCACTTTGTAAACGAATGCTACTCGAAAAGAGAAATCGATATTATAAAAGTAGAGTCAGAGAACAATATAGCTGATATCCTGACCAAGGCTCTAGGAAAAATCAAATTTCAAGAATTTAGATTACGGATAAATTTAATTTGATTGGTCTGTAAAAACAAAACATATAAAATGTATTATTTAAGTTACGAAACGAAAATTAAAAGGAGAATTTATGATTTGAACATGGAAGTAAAGCAAATAAGGAGAAATTGGGTTTATAGCATGAAAATTAAGGAGGTGTGTTGAAATATGCGTAATTTTCATCTATGACCCGGGCAAGTTAAACGCAAGATACGGGTATAGGTGCGACTGCGCAATCTAGTGCGCAACGACATGAGAGAGTGGGAGAGCTAAGGTAGAACCGGCAAACGTGGCGACGAAGAACAGAAAAAAGCCATGCCACGTGCATCCGCAAAAATCATTGTGATCTTAAAGCATATACAAACAAATATACGTTGTTAATATTCAAAAGCAATATAAAAGTGTGTGTGGATATTTATTTTCCCCACCCAATTTAATAATTTATAACAATAACAAACGAATTAATACATTACGATGGAAACCCGTTCGTAACAAATAATAATAACATAGGGACTGTGCTCGGGGATTCTTCGGTTGGGAGGTTTGGAGAAGATTTCCTAATTGAATCGATCAATCTTTATTGTATATGAGGCATTTCGCATGAAGTCATCCAGCCTAAAACATAAAAGATTTTTAATCGTCTTGAATTTTTTATGATCGACAGTCCTACTGATAGTGAAGCCTCAGTAAAAATTTGAGGACTCCAGCTTAAGGGGTTGCCTAACAATAGGAGTTCAAATTTCTACCATGTTGGCCGTCGTGACTACATTCCGAAGTATTTATCTTCCCGATAAATACACCGATTTAAAAAAGTCAGGAAAGATTTTAAAAGCATTTTTTGCATATTTTAAAAATATGGTATTTATATTTAACAATATTAATAAGTTCATAAAAAATTCTTAAGGTTTATGTTAAAATCTACTTTTTCTCAAAGATCGAGCCCATCGATTTTTATAAAAAAAAAATTATAAAATAGTAGAGTTCTTTCTGAATAAAACAAGTACAGGACGACCAAGATGAGCCGAGCCATAGTTTGCCAAATATAGCACGATTTATCAGTGAGCGGCTGCTACGTTCGAACTTGAGCTCGAGCGTACCCAGTAAGTTTACGGCGTGATGCGGCGTGGAGCAGCCGCTTACTCGTCGTTTTTAACATAAACCTTAAGATTTTTTTATGAACTTATTAATTTTGATAAATATAAATGACATATTCTTAAAGTACGCAAAACATGCTTTTAAAATCATTCCTGACTTTTTAAAATCAGTGTATTTATTGGGACGATAAATACTTATGAATGTAGTCACGACGGTCAACAAGGTAGATATTTGAACTATTGCTAAGCAACCCCTTAAGCTAGAATCTTCAAATCTTTACTGAGGCTTCACTATTAATAGGACTATCAATCATAAAAATTTCAAGACGATTAAAAGACTTTCATGTTTAGGCTGGATGACTTCATGCGAAATGCCTCATATATAAATTTGATAATATTTCACTTACTTGATATCAACGAGCTTTTTTTGATGCAGCACAACCATTCGGCAAAACCTTTTTTAATACAGCGAAACCCTTCGAGAAAATCTTTTTTAACGCAGCGTAACCCTTCGCCAGGATAAGCCAGCAGTATCTCTTGGAAAAAAACCTCAGTACAAAACTTTCTAAATGGAATTTACCAGAATTACACTTTTTAGATTTACATACAGACGATTTACAGCAAACACCAAATTTAATCGATTTAATTGAAGCAAAATATTATACAAAACATAATATTTAGTGCCATATGGGCCCCACTTGTAAAAAAGAATATAACTTTCACTTGAACATCGCTTTGATAATTACCTTCCCTTACGAAACACTGGAAACACGATGAGATGCGATGGGCCTGAAGCACGAGGTACGAGATGCTACAGAAGTCACACGTCACAGAACACGGTGTACGACATCAGCGACTCTTATGGCGAATTCGGAAAGCTCACACGTACTTGTTATACACTTTCTGCGTAACCATTACAGAACTTAAGTATATAATGTACGTAATCGTAATATTATAGTGATTACGCTTTTTTTGACAGGCTTCTTCGTTTATCTTAAAAAGGCTGGCCGTGCACCTATAATTCACTTCCCCTATAATCTCCTTTAACTTTTAAAGTGTTTGTAATGCGCGTACTTTTTTGTGCAATACCGTACTGGCAAATGCACAGCAATATGCCTACGACTAACCCTGCATGGTGGCGGGAATTGTTTAAATGAAAATTCGAGGTCGTACTAATAATAAACCTTATTAAGGATGTTCTTGCGCCACAGTCATAATAGTATATACAAAGTAAAGTCAACATCATCAGATACAATTTTTTAAAGATGATTTTGTAAAATTTTGCGTGAATCTTCTTCAGCGTCATATTATGTGTATGCAAAAATTAAGACGGTTTCCCTGCCTGCTAATCGAGATATTCAGTATATAAAGTTGCAAATTAAATACGAAGTCTTATGAGAAGTGATGGAAAAAGATGATTTTTTACAACAAATAACGCGATTTCTGGATGGTCAGACTTTCTCAAGTTTTACCCACAGTTGAGTATAATTGTTAAGAAGGTTCATACGAATTATAAACAATTAATCTTTAAATTCGTCTAACGGGAAAATATCCTTAAGGTACTACTCTTAATTAGAATTTTAAAAAAATCGATTTTTTTTTTCGTTTTTCATCTCCTTAGACCTTCAGAAATCAAGACCTAAAACATTTTTGAGAAATGTGAGTTATCAAGTGTTGCTACGACGCAACTCGACACCATAAAAGTATACAAGAATATTACGAAAAAAAGTTGAAACGTGATTTGGTCGAAATGATGTGTTTTCAAATGGCCGACAGTTATAATAATCTCCAGACTCACTTGCCTCATCTTGTTGAGTTTTGTTTGTTTAATATAACCTACATACCATTTTAGCAAGAAAAAATGGTGGGAAAGAGGTCAATTTTTGACAATGTGGTTCAAACATTCGCGATTTCTTGTTTTCATCGATATTGTATTAACTGTGGTAAATTGTTTTCTATGAAACCTTTTTCTTTAAAATGCTTTTTAGTTCGTTTGTCTCAGACTTTCCAGTTTTGAGATTAACTGTCGACCATGGGACCAGGCACTATTTTCTAAGACGCAACTTTGGTGCCTTCTAAAAAAATACTCAATGAATCAAAACATAAAATATCTTTTTCTATTTTAAAAGGTTGAAACGATATTGTAAAAGAATAAGTTTTATAGCCATATCCAATAATTCCATTGGAGAATCCATTACATCTTAAAAACATCTTAAAAATTTGCTTTTTTCGGCTTAAGTTAACATTGATATTAACATACATTATCAAGCATAGGATAACTGGCAGGTAGAGGCTTATCGAGAAGTTGGAAAAATCTGCCTTTAATCATACAAAATCGGCAAAGCTTCATAACATTTACATACCCTGAATATTATTAGTGTTAGAATTACATCGTTACAGGTATAATATATAACGGTTATGATATGTTGGCTGTGTAACTGCAGTATTATACCATTTTAGAACATTCACAATATGTTCGCATTACCATGGTTATACTCACATGTTTGTAAAAATGATATGTCACTGTTGTTCAGGGGATGAGAGTTTGTTTGCGCCAGGGCCATTGCGATCTCCGTTATTAGCCGCGCTCGCCCAACTCGCGTGAACAGAGAGGCAAATCTCTTGTGAACGGGTAAGCGAGCGGGCAATCGACATGTTGTGGAGTTAGTTTAACGCAGGGGTCGATCGAGTGACGATCGTCGGAAAAAATATCATAATCCATACGACTCTCAGGAGTAAGACATACGACTCCACGGAGGAAATCGACTCGCAAGACGAGAGGGCCCTGAGCCCTCCCACATACGACTCCACGGAGTAAATCGACTCGCAAGGCGAGAGGGCCCTGAGCCCTCTCACATACGACTCTCACGAGAAACATATTTTGACAGTCCCAGCAGTCGGGTGAACGGCCATACGGTCCTAGATTCTCCGACTCTCGACTAGTACATTGTGACAAAAAAAGGATAAATACAAGGCACACGAGAGATCGCAATGACACGGACCAACAGACTCTCTGCCTTGTTAAATATGCAAAAACAAAATTGTAAAACATCGTGGGTTTTTATGCCGCAAGGCTTTTCCCACAAGAGCCAATAAACCACAAGAATTTCGATGGCTCAAACTCGAGCATTTTATTTACAAAGAACCCCCAACCTCCATCCTTCATACAAGAAATGATATATCCAAAATTACGAGGCAACTTCGCAGTGAAGAAGCTTCGACAATACAATATGGTGTCAGAAGTGGGATACGAACCCACGCCCACAAGACGTGGATCAGAAAAAGTGCAAATGTGCATCGTATCAGTAAAAGGGAGACTCTACGACCAGCCGACCATCGTCTCCAAATTCACTACCCCCTGTTCGCCGCGACGGACGATGATCAGCATCCTCAAAAAGATAAGTATACAACTGTTCATAATTTCTTATATTGCATTGTTTTTTTCTTTTTGGTATTATACGTCTTCTCCATGATTGCAACGTTCGGCATAGTCGAATACGCATGCCTGTTTAACGTACGCGTGGTACACGGAATGTAGCATGCATGTATTTCGGGGTCACGTGAATAAAGGTACAAGTCGCGGTTGATCTGGAGTTTGCGGGGGAGCGAGCGCTGATGAGTACTCGCCGCACGGGGAGAATTTGTTTAATCAGTTGCTAGCCGCGCTCGGTTTATTAATCTTTTGTCGGTAAACATACGAGTTCATATGTTTTGTCAATAGATACGCGCTACATGAGAAAATGTTTTAACGTTGACCCTTAAGAGCACTCGAGTTTCGACTTTTAAGGCATACACATCGTGTCTCGGTTCGAAGTGTTGAAACAGCTTCTTGTTGCAAATATCTCAGAAGTTTTTATTCGGTTCAAATTTAGTTGAAATGGCGAGCCGCGTAAAGTTTATTAATCAAAAGCGCGCGAGCTTGAAGGCGCAGATTACAAAACTCGAGAGAATCGCGGAGGACGCCGAGTTAGATCCCGCAAATATAAAAATGCGTTCGGACCGTGTAAAAGAACAGTTTCGGTTGTACGAAGAATTACACGATGAACTCGCGATATTGATCGAAGGGAAGAGTGACCACATCGACGAGTTCGACGAGTTGCAAGATCGATTCTACGCGATCGTGACAAAGGTCGAGGCAGACTGGTCATCAACGATTCCGCGATCTCCAAGTGTATTAAACGTGACGTCTCTGCCGATCGACGGCACACGCCGACTAAAATTACCGGTCGCCGAGCTTCCAAAGTTCAACGGTGACATTGAAAAATGGCTATCGTTCAAAAACACGTTTCTAACAATGATCAATTCACGCGAGGACATAACGAATTTACAAAAATTCCTATATTTAAAAAATTGCCTCGAGGGTGACGCGTTGAACAAAATTCTCATATATAACGTAAGCGAAGAAAATTACGAGTCGGCGTGGAAATTACTCTTAGATTCGTATGACAAGGTCCGAATTCTAATCATGAAACATCTCGACGCGATCCTCGAATTACCAGGGTTGACAAAAGCGACGCATAAAGGGTTGGCGCGACTTATCGACGATATGCGTCAACACACGAATATGCTCGCGTCAATGAACGTCACACCGGACGAACATTTATTAGTCCGGATAATTGAACGCGCGTTACCCAACAATATCCGGGTCAAATGGGAAGAAACGCTAAATCTCGACATCTCGCCGACGCTCGAGCAAATTTACAAATTCGTCTCTGAGACCGCGTTTCGTTTGTGCACGCTCGAGCAAGATGCATCGCGGTCAAAGCAAGGGATTAGTAGCAAACGACCACTTTCGGGTAATAAAGATCAGAGCGGAGTCAAGAATCGACGAGGAGAAAACGGTGCGCGTATATTCGCGACCGGTGCGTCGGCAAAGTGCGTAATATGCAAAAGGAAAAATCATCCCGTGTATCAGTGTCACGAATTCCAAAAAATGACGGTTCCACAGCGGTGGAATTGCGTAAAAAAATCGTCCCTGTGTAAAAACTGTTTGCGCTTGCACGGCGGAAAATGCGGCTCAACGCATTGCAAAAACTGCTCCAGGTTTCACCACACTCTGTTGCACGGCGAATTTCCGGCAGCATCAACCCGCGCAGTTCAAGAAATGGTAAGGGCGGAGGCTATAACCCAGTCGACAGCAAAGGTTAATACAACATCTCGCGAAAGAACTGCACACGGTTTTACGTCGCGAGCTCTGCAGTCACAGTTAATGCTAAGCGCTCAAATACGCGTCAAGGATTCGCGTGGTCAGTTCGTAAAATGCCGCGCCTTATTAGATACGTGCGCAACGGCGCATTTTATCACGGAAAATCTCGTGAGAGAACTGAAATTGCCGATACGCGCGGGCTCGATTTCGGTGGGAATGATCGACGACGCGAATACAATTGCGAAGGGCATGGTCGAGTGTACCTTTTATTCAAGAAATAATAACTTCAATAAGACTCTTACGTTTCTGATTATACCAAAAATCGCTGACAATGTACCGAACGAAATTTTTCCTCGAGAATCGATTGTCATACCACAGAATATAAAGTTGGCTGATCCACAATTTCATCTGCCTCAAAAAATCGACGTTCTCATCGGGTCAGGAGCGACGTTGTCATTATTATCGATCGGGCAATGTGATCTATCTCGCGACGGTTGTGATCTATTCCTACAAAAAACTCAGCTTGGCTGGGCCGTCGCCGGCGGAAAAACAAATACCATGGTCGGAAAACGAACATCGTGCCAATTAATCGAATTAAGGGAACAAATCGAAAAATTTTGGTTGCTCGAGGATGCAAGCGCGAGTCAAAGAAAATTATCAGAAAATACGGACTGTGAAATTCATTTTAATCAAAACGTCATTCGTGAGTCATCTGGAAGGTATGTCGTTCGTCTGCCGTTTCGCAGCACCGAACGAGATCTCGGGGACTCGCGATCAATAGCTTTGCGACGATTCGCTGGATTGCAAAAGAGACTCAACGCAGACCCGATCCTGAAATACGAATATGATCGCGTTATGAACGAATACATAGAGCTTGGCCACATGTCGTTGGTTGACGACGAATCGCAACCAGGGTATTATCTCCCACACCATGCGGTTATAAAATCGACAAGTATTACGACAAAGACTCGAGTCGTCTTTGATGCGTCCGCCAAGACAAGCAAGGGAATATCACTCAACGATATGTTGATGGTTGGCCCGACGATTCAATTAAAACTATTCGAGCATCTCTTGCGGTTTCGTAGTCATAGATACGTGGTCACCGCGGATATCGCGAAAATGTATCGACAAATCTGGATACATTCTAACGATCGTCGTTATCAACGAGTTTTTTGGTTCCAACGTGGAAAAGTACGCGTATTCGAATTAAATACGGTAACGTTCGGCGTGTCGTCGGCTCCGTTTCTCGCGATACGAACCATACAAAGACTCGCGAACGATGAGGCCGCTCATTATCCAAAGGGAGCCGCGGCTTTAACGTGCGACTTATACGTCGATGATTTATTATCGGGAGCCGACACTCTCGAGGAAATCGTACAAATTCGAGACGAAGTCATCGAGATATTGAAACGCGGCGGATTCGATATTCGGCAATGGACGTCAAATCACCCGCGAGCTCTAAATAATTTGGTCGAAAAAACCACAAATATCGAATTTCTGGCAGACGAGAATCCTGTGCACAAGACACTCGGTATCTCGTGGAATGCGCAAAATGACGACTTACTATATACAGTGAAACGTATCGAGCCTTCCGAAAGAGTTACTAAACGGTATATTTTAGCAGAAATCGCGAAAATATTCGACCCCCTCGGTCTACTCGGTCCGGTCATTCTCATCTCAAAGGTAATTATGCAACAATGCTGGAAGGCAAAAACTGACTGGGACGAATCCGTACCCAGCGCGTTGGATTCCGCGTGGCGAGCGTTCGCAGAACAACTATCATTAATCAATAATTTAAAGATTGATCGATACGTCTCGATAGAAAACTCAAGCGATATTCAGATGCACGGATTTTGCGACGCAAGCAAGACAGGTTACGGTGCTTGTATATACGTACGCTCTTGCAGCCAGGAGGGCGAAATTCCCGTGAGACTTTTCTGTTCAAAGGGGCGTGTCGCTCCACTAAAAGATCAAACGATCCCTCGACTCGAGCTCTGCGGCGCATTGACACTCGCTCGTCTATATCAGGAAGTCCGCGAGGTAATGGCCTTTCGCGTTAGCAAAACAATTTTCTGGTCAGACTCAACAACGGTTTTACAATGGTTGAACAAACATCCGAGCGTCTTAAAGTTGTTCGAAGCAAATCGCGTTGCAGAAATACAGGAAGTTACTAAAAACGTAGAGTGGCGGCACATCCGAACCGATCAAAACCCGGCGGATGCGTTATCAAGAGGTCAGCTCCCTCGGGAATTTTTAAAAAACAACTCGTGGTTTCGGGGCCATTCGTGGCTGGCCCAGCCCGAATCCGCCTGGCCTCAAGGCGCCGTGGCACCTCAGAAAGATTTACCGGGAATCAAGAAACTATGGTGCATGGTATCGCAATTGCAAACGGAAGAAATTTTCAAAAAATTCTCATCATACACACGATTGATTCGCGTTATCGCGTATTGTTTACGGTTCGTATGCGATAATAAGGTCAAAGGCGATTTGACAATTAAAGAAATCAACGAGGCCGAATATCGCGTGATTCGATCAATACAACGAGCGCACTTTCAAGACGAGATCGGTCGTCTTTTATGCAAGGATAGAGTAAAATGCGCAAAACTCGGATCTCTGAACCCACTGGTCGACGAGAGAGGGTTGCTTCGCGTCGGAGGTCGCATAAATAAGGCCGATATCTCGCCTGATCAAAAGAATCCAATGCTTCTCCCGTCTCGACATTACGTAACCGATCTGGTAATTCGACATATGCACGAAAAATTCTATCATACCGGGATTCAATCGACATTATACAACATCCGGCAAAGATTCTGGATATTGGACGGTAGAAATCAAGTACGTAAAATCGTTCAACGTTGCGTAAGATGCATCCGGTTTCGGGCCACACCCGGGACGTATAAAATGGCGGACCTGCCTAAATCAAGAGTGGATAACGTGCCGTCATTCTATCACACGGGAGTTGATTATTTCGGTCCTATACTCGTCAAAGAAAAAAAGCATCGGAATCGCGGTAGTGTAAAGACATACGGTTGTGTTTTTATTTGTATGTCAACCAAGGCCATTCATATCGAGATCGCGAGCGATCTATCAACAGACGCGTTCCTAGCGGCCTTGCGAAGATTCATAAGTCGTCGGGGTATGCCCGGCCATATCTATTCGGATAACGGGACAAATTTTATCGGCGCGAATAGTCAGCTACGTGAATTGTACGCATTAAGGGAATCCGAGGAATTTCGTTCTCAACTTTATGAATTCGCTTCAACTAGAAAAATCGAATGGCATTTTAATCCACCCCTCTCACCTCATTTCGGGGGTATCTGGGAGGCGGCGGTAAAATCGTGTAAACACCATCTGAAGCGCGTCATGCGTGATCACTTATTCACATACGAAGAATTAATGACTCTTGCAATCGAGATCGAAGGCATTCTTAATTCACGCCCATTGTGCCCAATCTCCACAGATCCAAATGATCCCATTGCTTTAACGCCTGCGCATTTTCTTGTTGGTAGACCTCTCACGATGCTGCCGGAAAATGATTGTTCGCTTGTTCCAGACAACCGATTGTCCTCGTGGCAACTCATCACTAAGACCCGACAAGAATTCTGGCGCAGATGGCAACTTGAATATCTAAGCGAGTTGCAGAAGAGGCAAAAATGGATAAATTCGACCAAAAACATCGCGCAGGATAATGTAGTCCTACTAATCGACAAAAATCAACCATGTATGCAGTGGCGACTGGGTCGAGTGGTCGAAGTGCACCCAGGAGACGATGGCGTGGTCAGAGTTGTCACCGTGAAAACAACTCAAGGACTCTACAAGCGCAACACAAAATCGATTTGCGTATTACCCATAAGCGCTTGAAATTGTTGTCGACTAGTCGGCAATATACAATAATTTGATAAAGTTCTCATTTAAAATTTCAATTTCTCATCTAATTTCCCTAATCTATGTTATCAAGTTATCAAATCATACTCGGTCAAGAGTAAATTCAATATAATAAGTAAAATGTAAGCTGATAAGATGTACCTATAGTACCTTTCAACTACTTACGTGAATGTCAGTCAATAATTTGTGGAAAGATCAATTGTAATAAGTGAAATGACATATATTACGGTGTTAAACAATGTTGTTCGTGGGCACTCCCAACGGGGGGAGGATGTTCAGGGGATGAGAGTTTGTTTGCGCCATGGCCATTGCGATCTCTGTTATTAGTCGCGCTCGCCCAACTCGCGTGAACAGAGAGGCAAATCTCTTGTGAACGTGTAAGCGAGCGGGCAATCGACATGTTGTGAGTTTAGTTTAACGCAGGGGTCGATCGAGTGACGATCGTCGGAAAAAATATCATAAGACATACGACTCCACGGAGTAAATCGACTCGCAAGGCGAGAGGGCCCTGAGCCCTCTCACATACGACTCCACGGAGTAAATCGACTCGCAAGGCGAGAGGGCCCTGAGCCCTCTCACATACGACTCTCACGAGAAACATATTTTGACAGTCCCAGCAGTCGGGTGAACGGCCATACGGTCCTAGATTCTCCGACTCTCGACTAGTACATTGTGACAAAAAAAGGATAAATACAAGGCACGCGAGAGATCGCAATGACACGGACCAACAGACTCTCTGCCTTGTTAAATATGCAAAAACAAAATTGTAAAACATCGTGGGTTTTTATGCCGCAAGGCTTTTCCCACAAGAGCCAATAAACCACAAGAATTTCGATGGCTCAAACTCGAGCATTTTATTTACAAAGAACCCCCAACCTCCATCCTTCATACAAGAAATGATATATCCAAAATTTCGAGGCAACTTCGCAGTGAAGAAGTTTCGACAATACAACTGTTGCAAGAACTAGTTATACAGCTGTAATATTGCAACCTTCCATAACATTTACATAACCTGAATATTATTAATGTTAAAATCACATCGTTACAGGTATAATATGTAACGGTTTCAATATGTTGTCTATGCAACTGCAACATTTTACCGTTTTAGAACATTCATATTATGTACGTATTGCCATTATTATACTCACGAGGTTGTAACAATGTTATGTGACTGATTCAAGTACTGATTATATAACTTTAATTTTGCAACTGTTAGAGTCTCACGACATCCATTCAAATCTCCCGCCGAAATGAGTAGACGACGCGCGCGACACCGGACGAAGATGGCGCCGAGAGCGCCATGACACCGCGCTTTCGAATAGCCGCCATATTGCCAACCGGAAGGCGATGACCGGTAACCACGCCGCAGAGGCAGTCTAGTCTGAGAAAGCTATGTGAGCGGTGTGAATGGAATCGATCGAGAATTAGGCGGTACGAATAGCGTGTGTATAGGAGAGAGGACTACGTGCTATGTGTAGCGAACTATGGGCGATCCCAGCTGAGTGGAACTAAATAACTGACATGAGTGTGCTGGATCTGTATCAAATTAAGAGAGAGTCTGACTGTGTGAACTCTGTGCCCATAGGTAGCCTGTGCTTAGACATTAGTATTTGCGATCTGTAGCGAGAGACAAAGTACGTTATACGCATTGTAAAACTCTATAGTCGGCTTCGTGTGTGCTATCCACGGCAATATCCGATAACTTAAATAAAGACAGCTCTTCCTTCTTAACATAAAAAAATCATACTATCAGCTTAAATCTTAACACAACATGTTATAACATATACATTACCTGAATATTATCAATGCTATATGCACATTGTTGCACAGATGTTGCGAGACTGTTTTACATTTTGGTAATGTAACCATGATGTTACCATGGTACGTAACATGTATATGCCATACAGGTATCGAATGAAACATTGGGGTGTTATTTTCATATTACATAATAGTTAGGCTACACTAGTGTAACATTGTGATATTAATTATACTTCCACGTTATATTGCCGTTACATGACTGGTTTACTAGGTGTATATCCGTATTCTATCTCATTCTCTCACATGCTCAATCCTATTAATGGCAACAAAAAGCAATCACAATGTACATAATACTGGCTGACGGGCATATTTCACACAACATAGGAAAATGAAAGAAACACATTCACTGAACACAACAACGAACGTTCGTGCAAGAAGAGCCATTTGTTTCATCATGTTTGGTCAATAGCTATCTGACTGTTTACCGACCTATGCTATTCTCATTGTATCTCCTTTATTTTGATCTTCGAATTAATCAAGAAACAGATTCTGAATAAAAAAAATAGCCTTATATACGTATACCTTCAATCCAAACGGAATCGCTGATTACGATGTGAAACCTTACGATACTCCGCTTGTCAGTATACGAGCTATATTAAATGTTCAATCGATAGCAGTGTTCTTTTTCTATATTCCAGTGCGGACGGTAATTTCGAGGTGACACTAGCCACCAAGGCCACATTGAATTACACAGGTCAGGTGGACTGGAAGCCACCGGCGATTTATAAGTCTTCCTGCGAAATCGACGTTGAGTACTTTCCCTTCGATGAACAAACATGTGTTATGAAATTCGGATCATGGACCTACGACGGCGTTCAGGTAAAATTTTATAGATTATCAATTATAGGCAGAGTAGTTTCCGACCGTTACGTATAGAATTTAAGGCCTTGCCCTACAATTTAAGTTATAACAGCGCGCACCCGAAACATAAACAAAACCGCCTAGCCTTCCACCCATTCCATGGTTCCGCAAATTGCTCTTAAGTTATACCAATCGCATACGACTTACGGAATGCAAATATATGTATAAGGTAGAACTGGTTCAATTGTGTACGATATTTAATTTCATAAATTACACTACAATATCACTACTCTCACCATTACTATCGAACGTACTTAGTAAATGTTTAGTTTTTGGAAACATTTCGTAGAAAGTTTCTTTTAATTCTAATATTTTTAAGAAAATATAACTAACAATAAGCCTGTCCTGTGCTGGGTATGATCGGTAGTTAACGACCATGAGTGTAATATGTTATGTGATATTTACGTTTGGGCCGGGCGGTATACCACGGAATATGACATACGTGTTACCTACGTTACATTCCGTTTCGACTGGTCCGATATCCAATGTGTCAGACAAGTGATAATCAGTTTTAGTACGAATAGCTAACCACGTACGTTGTACACGGTTGGAAGGCAAGGGGTTAACTATTTTTAGCAATCAATGCCCTTTACCTAACCTATGCCTAACTATTTTTAGTGCTCAACTTCTCTAATCCTGAACTGCGAATCTGTGTAGAATTCGGCTCTTATCACTTTCGACGACCTTTACAGATTATTTTTATTCATATTTGGTGAATTTTAAAGAGAATGAGTTACTGAGCGTGCTCTGTTTATTTCGGTCATACCCTCATATGTATTATTTTAAATTACTCTAAATGGTGAATTAGTCCAAACCGAAGGACTTTTGTGCCAATAAAAATATTGCATTTAAAATATACATTATATTGAAGGAAATAAAAATATATAACTGTGTATATAACGTGACATCGGTTTTAGTATAGGAAAGATTTGGAAGGAATGAAAAGTGTTAAAGCAGAATTCATGTGAACCGCTTCGGTTGTCACATGAGTACAATTTAGTTGAAAGGCTACCCTAATAGTTAAGGCTGGATCCTGCATTAAAAGGCCTTAAAACGTTGCTTTTTGAGGCTTTTTTTTAAGATGGAAAGAAATCACCACTATAGCAAACTTTTTGAATAGTTTCAAGTGTATGTCTAAAGTAAAAAAATCATTTTGTCTATGTAAAAAAATTAATATATACATGTTTCATGTGCATATTTGCAGAAGATTTCATTTTTCAAGTTTCTCAGCTGCGGTAAAAGTGGAGCTCATAATGACTGTCTGAAACAGAAATGGAACAAAAATTTGTTATTTTCATGTTTTCGAAAAAAAAACACGTTTATATTATTGTTCGCGCTCGCCCTTCGAAATGCGTGGAAACGCAATTAATATTAATTTTGTTTGCGGGCTAATAGGGAAAGAGAGGAAAAAAGTAAGGTAGACCCATATATTTTGGTTTGAATAACCGTTGGACACTTTTTTGTTTGTTTTACTTGTGGTTTCATTAAACTGCCGCAGCCGCGGATCGCACGAGATACGCTTGGCGATACGAAAAACCGTCATTGACTGAATTAGAGAAAGGTGCCGTTACAGCTTAAACTGAGTCTACGCAGCGTTGGCGATTTCATCTCTCATACTGAGCAGAGAGTGGCTGAATGACTCATCGCATTATAATTTGCGCGACATTTCGGAAATTCTGTGGAGAAATGAGTACAGGCGGGAGACGCTAACATCTAGAACGCGAGGTCTATACAGGGCCAAGGACGCTTTAGTCGAATGTGTGATATTTGTGTACCCTTATTTGGAGTTCGACCGACACTAAAACAAGAGCTCGTAAATTTTACGACGGGCAGTGAAATATTACGTTCATGAAATGATATTCGCTTTTATCTTAAATTTGAACATATCGCCCGCCTCGTACCGGAAGGACGAAGCGAGATTGATAAACTTCTATAATATTTCCGTGTGATCCGGATATCATTTACAAATTTTTCCCGACATCTTTTTCGAAAGCTTAAAGTTAGATAACGGCATTAAACCCCGACATTTTCAGCCGAACTTGTAATTAATTTACAAAGTTAAATCCCGACATTGAATCGAGTACTTAGATAACTAACGCTTAAGCTAAACGCAAAGCGCGGGCACGGTAAAATTTTATGCGAAACGTTAAGGCGCGACGTGCGGAAGAGGACAGCCCTTCGCTATTGGCCGCTTGAGAGCCGTTTTCGCGGTCTTCAGGGTGACGACGTGTACGAGACCATAAGAGACCGGGTGCGTCTTCTTTATGCGCGCTAAACCCCACCGTACTGGAGGGAGAAGTTCGTTTTTGAGGAGGACGACAGTTCCGATTTTAAGAGAACTTGACGAGTTCTACCATTTTATGCGCTGTTGCAGCGCATGTAAATAATCGCGTGTCCAAGCTCTCCAAATGTATTCACGCATAACTTGGATAGTTTGCCAACAAGGTAGGCGATTTTCATTTCAGTCGAGCAGAGATGGCTCTGGGACGCTAAGTAAAGGACAATCTATCAAAAAATGACCCGGTGTTCGTGCTTCAAAATTGTCCGGATCTTTGCGAAGCGGCGCGAGCGGAGGTGGATTCAAACATGCTTCGATTTGACAGAGTTAAATAGTGAATTCAATTTGTGAGAGTGTGTACGCGCCCACGGTTCGTTTCATGTGATTTTTAAAGGTTTTTACGCCAGCTTCTCAGAGTCCTCCGAAATGAGGAGCGGAAGCGCGCATGAAACGTCAATGGATTCCATCCGCGACGTATTTTTCGCGCAACGCTGAATTTATAATTGAGTTAATAAAGGAGCGGCGCAGTTCGATATCGCCTTGGAATTTTGTGCTGTTGTCGCTATAGACGTCAGAGGGGCAGACCTCGTCTGCTGATGACAGAAGGACAGACCTCGGCTGCTGACGAAGCGCTGAAAGGCATAATAGTTTCGCTATTTTTGTCCCCGTCATACATAAGCAATTATTTTAGAAGAACCTACGTAATCTACGCCACTATGAGAAAATGGCGCAGACGGGTTGACTCGGGGAGATGAAAGATCTTCCATGAGTTGTCTCACTGTGATCGCGCGTTCGCGTACTCAGTTGAAACGCCGATTGATTATATTTTTGACTAAAGATCTCGCTCCGAGTATCCAGTAAGTTTGTCGCAATAAACGTAACGTGAGTTGCAAGTCTCCCTGCAAAGCGCGGAGGTGCGTTTGTTCAATAATTAAGTTGCTGGCGTCATAGCGCGGTAAAATAAGCAGGAAGCGTTCGCCGTACAAAAAAAAAACGAATGGCGTAACTGCCCACCAAAACGCAACTGGCTCTTTCCGTCGAGGATACGATTGAGAGATTTCAACGCGCTTGATTTTGTAAGCGACTCGTTTGACTGGAGAGAGAGAATTTCGGTCGCAAAACTAAGTTCCTGTATACGACAGATCCAAAATTCACGAGCTTCTTGTATATAATCTTTTTTAACGTTTTTCGAAACTAAATTTTCGTCCTAATGTGCGCGGAATTTGCGCAGCCCGCGAAATAATAGAGCGGTAACTCGGAGGAGTTTGTCCCAGCTCGAAAATCGAAGCGATAAGTACCACGATTTTTCTTCTTGAGCGATATGCATCGTCCGATTCGTACGTTTTTTGTAAAATATTGCCATTCGATCGACGTCATTCTCTGTTGATTCCGTTTTCTGGCCAAACGTGCGACCTCACGCGTTTGGCCACGCGTTTTGAGTTCTGACTCAACCATTTAGGGCCGAACCACTATAGCGGGTGGTTGGCTAGTTCTTCTGCGAATATGCCCCGAAACCCGCAATCCACGCTATTGTCGCGCGGGCACGTGATTCCACTTTATTGCCGGCATTTTTGTTTTCAATTTCTGAAATTCGGTTCGCGACGTACGGCTTTCAGTGCGATGGGTGCTGGGTAAGCCACGCAAGTGTGACGGTGGAATCACTCCAGCCGAATACGTAAATTTCTAAATTTTTATATATCTCCTTCACGGATTCGAGGAGATGCATAAGTAATAATATGTTGTTAAAGGCGCGACTTTCGATTTCGACGTGACCTATTTCATGTTGAAGTTTCGGACCAATGTGTAAATGGTCATTCAAAGACGGTCGGTTCGAAGTTGTGCTTGGCACATTAAAAACAACGCGAACGCGAGTTGTGGCGCTGCTTTCTCGAATAACGAGATGATGCGGAACGTAAAGCGGATTTTTAATCGTATCGGGACTATTGACTTTTTCAATTTGTCCCACGGATTCATATTCTTCGAGAAATTCGAAATCGGCGCGCACAAGGTCCGGTTTTTTCTCGAGATGTTGCTCATGCTGCGTGTATCTTTGGAAAGTGATTTGGTGACTGACCTATTTCGGGGTGAAACCCGTTACGAAACGGCGAACAAACGACGTACCTTCCCCATTAGATCGCGAGTATGCGTTTCAGCGCAATGCGTTTCGCATTCTTCCTCGCCTGGCATAAGGAATTTCTTTGACGGAATTTCTTCTATTTCCCAGAATTTTGTATCTGTATTTTGCGCGATTGAGCAGTGCATTGTAGATGCTTGAGAGATTCGCGAGCTGCAAGCATTAATAATGGGACCGGAGATTATCCATCCCAGTATTGTGAGTTCAGCCGTGGGTGGCCCTCTAACAAGTGTCCGACGAACAAGTGTCCATAAATTTCGGCGCCGATTAAAACGTTGATCGGCTTCCTGCTGGAAGAATCGGGATCCACGGGGGTTAGTCCCTGCAGATGCAGCTATAATAATGTTTCACGCAAAGCATTCGCGGAATAATCAGTTAGACGTTTGAAAATGTATGCATTCATTTTCAACGAGGCAGTCTTCCCGAAATATGTTTCGAGTGCGAGATCCACGTGAGACGTGGCGCGTCCGGAGTATCCATTGCCGAACGCGGTGATGTTGAAAGCGGTTAGATGACGCGATGTGCGTAAACTTTCGGCAAGCACCTCCGTAATGAAACTATGAGACGAGCCCTGATCAATTAATGCGCGAGTTTGAACTACGCGATTTTCTGGTGTTCTTAGCTTGACCCAAGCGGTTGCGAGAAGCGCGGAAGTTGCTGAATGTTACGAAATACTTGTGTTTGCATGATTAGAAGTGTGTTTTCCCTGCTCGCAGCCAGCGATGTGCGAAGCGCTTGACGCTGTTGCCGAAAATAAGCGCTCTGCGTTGCTCGTACAGTGGATAGCCTGATCCGCAGGCAACGTGACTATGGCGGCGAGGCTACTGAACGAAGCGCGATGCACTTGATCTCGGACATGTATTCGGAAAGTCTCCGACTTTTAAGTAATTGAAACATAGCTTGTTTTGTTCGCGAACGGGAACCGACTTAGACTGAGAGCGTGTATTCCCGAGCAGTCGGGACACTGTTGCGAGGTGGCGGTATTTGCGGCGGCTGTTGTTTGGACTTTTTTTTATTGTGCTTCGACTTGGTTTGATTTAATGTAACGGGTGAGGCGATAGCACACATTCTTTCGGTCAAGAAATCCGTGAGCCTTTTAAACGCCGGAAATTGGTTAGAAGCGCCTAGACTTTTATACCACTCGTTGTGAATGCGCGTAATGAATCTTTGTGAGATAAGGTAGACTAATCAATCGTCCGAATATTGATGCGGACGCTGTAAATTCGGTATACGGACGAAGAAACGTTGGCGACGCTCAACGGAAGAGAATTTTTCTTATAAATAAATCTCCACGATGCTTATAAATAATTGCGCGTCGCCGAAAAGACATAAAAAATCGTGACGATCGAAAAACGCTCACGAAAAACTGAAAAATCACTTAATTGGATCCGAAATATTTATTCACTTTAACGATTCGTTACCTATTGCGCTCTCGCCCGATGCTTCGCCAATCGGGGTAGGTGCTGCGCTAACTGATAGCTTCCAGACCAAACGGAAAAACCGATAGTCTATTTTTCAAAAACGCTAAATAAAACTCAAAGAAAATATGCTCAAATAGACCGAGAAGCTCTTTCGTTAGTGGAAGCAGTAACCCCTTTCCATCAATACTTATGGGCACGTTCGTTTATTTTAATCACAAATCATCAGCCACTCTTGGGAATTTGCGAGCCCAAGAATCGAAACTCTCACCAAATCTCACCAAAACTAAAAAGGTATAAAATCACTTTGTCCGCTTACAACTGCAAACTGATCTACCGCCCAGCAAAAAAAAACATAGTAATGCTGATTTCCTGTCAAGATTGCCAACAGATGAAGATTGAAGAGGAAGAAAAAATCGGAGATGTCCTTATGCTGGAGGACATGACCAAAAATCCTATAGCCGCATCAGAAATTGCAGATGAAACCGACGAAGATGACGCACTGAAGCTCATCAAATTATAGATAACCACAAAATGGCCGCAAAAATAAAACAAAAGACATCATGCCTTCTGGGTGGTTGTCATCCCAACAAAACTACAGCCGGATTTACTAAAGTACTTAGACGCCAATCACCTCGGAATTGTCGCCACAAAAGCATATGCACGTTCATATGTACGGTGGCCCGCCATAGACAAAGAACGTGAAATAATGATGAAGACCTGTGACCAATGCCAGGAAATACGGGGCAACTTGCTGAGAGCGCCAATACACAATTGGGAAAATCCAATCAGTTCCTGGATCCGACTGCACATCGATTTCTTACGCCCATTCCAAGATCAAACGTTCCCGATTGTTATAGATGCGTACACCTAATCGACAGAACTATGTCACATTCCCTCTACGTCATCTTCTTACGTCATCCGAGAACTCAGACGTTTATTCGTGTCATTTTGACTTTCCGAAACGATAGTATCAGATAATGATACATTTTTTAAGTCGGAAAAATGCAAAGATTTTGCAAAAAAAAAACAACATCGAATTTATTTTAATTTGCACCGTATCATCCCTCTTCAAATGGGCCAGCAGAGTGAGCCGTCCAAACAACAAAACAATCTATAAACGTACAAAAAGAAGGCGGCTGGGAAACGAAAATCAGTGGGTTCCTATTCAAACAACATATAACGCGATCAATATTCACGGGAATGTCACCAGGAGAACTGATGTTGAACAGAAAACTGCGAACAGTTTTGGATGCATTGTCGCCTGAAAAAGAAACAGCGTTCGACAATTACAAAAAGCACGTCAAAAGGAGGTTGGCAGCTGCGGGTTGGAGACGGTGTTGGAATGCGAACGCTTAAAAAAGTGGACCCGAAATGGACGAGAGCAAAGATCGAAAAAAAAACAGGCCCTCTATCTTACGAAGTACGAGAAAAATGCACAGGGGATGTGTATAAACCACATATCGATCACCTACATCACGTTCCGAAACCTACCACATACGATGTTAAACAAAAAATGAAACAATATTGACTCCAGATGAAAGTGACGAAAATAAACGATAGAAATATCACCTGAGAAAAAAATAGCAATCTATACTACTATAAAATTGAATTTAATTGCGTTAAAATTTTCATGAAATTTATATATGTTTTTTTACGTAAATTCCAATATAAATCCAAACACATGCTATTGTATTATATTTCATTAAAAAATATCTGGAGCGGAGGGGTGTGGATACTGCCGAAACTCGTGGCTCACGATAATATCTTAACAGTCGCGTTGCGGTGCTCTTCCGACACCGACGCGTCCCTAATATTTTGTAACGCGCCTCCGATTGAATAAAGCAATCCTAATATTTCTTGCCATTGTTGTTTCCGAACATAACAATTTGGTAAAAAATACGTGACACTACATTTTATCTCGTTGGAAAATATGAACCATATGCAAAATTTGACTAATTTCTGAGAAGCGACTGACCTGACTCTCGCGCAGCAGCCCATATACGCTCGCTGTCGTCGAGAAACGCAGAGCTGCGGTTCGAAAACGCCAAATGCAGTCTAGCGTACTGTGATCAACCGATCGGATTGAAATTTGGACAGTGCATAGAGAACACTGGCAAAATTGGGGAATGTTTTCACAAAACTTGAAAAACAAATCCCACTTTTTGTTAGTACCGTTGAAGAAAAGAAACATTTTGAAATATATATTTCCAAATATTTATAGTCAGTGTTATATGTGACGCGCGCATCGAAAATTTGGTCAGTAAACATACGGGCACTAAAAACACCCTGTGCGGAAAGCTCGCGATCTTGATGAGTAGTGGAGGCGCAGCGATGGGGTAGGTGGTGAAATAATAGCCGAGTCGAAGAGATGCGGTGAAGCACTTAGTTTTTATTGTTGTTTTCGTCAACAGTATAACATTGCTGAGCTTGTGGCCGCTCGCTCCAGTAGAGTCGAAGTAAGGTAGTGGTGAGTCGGACTCCTGGCAGAAAGTGTACCGGTGGTGTGAGAGACGGAGAGTCACTGAGGGCCTTTGTAGCTAACCGGTTGGGAGACCGGGGTTCCCATTCGCTGCCTGACAATGTTTGAGTCTCATTGTCAGCGTTGGTGTAGTTGGCTGAATTAGATGATTGGGTCCTTCCGTGAACTCTGGTCACCTCCGTCTGCGTTGCTGTCGTGCTGCAGTGCGTGTAGGAACGGCTGTACCCCAGCTTAGAGAGGTCTAGCGCCGAATGCGGACGTCCCAGGTCCACAGAGTGGCTCGAGGTGGTTGAGTTAAGCATCCTGGGTAGGAGTTGGCAGGCCTGGTGACTGTGATGAGCCTCCACTCCTTGACGAGCTGGATGGAGAGTTGCGATGCGAGCCCTTATCATGGAGTCTCGCACACACCCGAACAGGTTAAAAATTGGCAGGTACACAAAGCATTATGTCAAAAAGTGGCTCTTCATATTTTTTTTTAACTTTTTGCTATAATTCTCCAAATACCCTCATACCTCGTTCAGTGCTGGAAAAAGTATGGATGGTCTTTTTGAATCGCTCGTCGCCTGCAAACACCATTTTCAAAATCGTGGAAAAATAATACCAAGAGTCACTATTTACCATAATTTTCTGTGCATCTGCCAATTTTTAACCTGATCGGTTGTTCAGTACTTGCTCGAGTACTGATCGAAATTTCGAAACACACGTCGCATGTAACGCTGACAAAAATAACGAATATTATACATATCTCCCTCAACCCGTGGTGGTATTCGAGGCACCTTAATCCCGTAAACCTGCACCACACCCACAATTATTAATGAAAAAATCTGAAAAAATTCATGGTTTATCTTTAAAATATACTTTTGAACGGGCAATAGCTGTTTTTTCAATTTTCTCATTTATAATTTTTTTTTTTCATGAAATATTGAGCAAAACGCGGAAAATTCTTTCTTTTTTTTTTCAAAAAATATAGCGTAAGTAAAAATTATGAGGTAAATTTTTTTAACGGCAGTTTCTTAAAGGAGAAAGATTACTCTTTACAGAAACAAATATTTTATTCGTGTAGAAAAAACCAGGTACCCAATTTCGTAGCCTCAATATGACCATTTTTTCATAAATCTTCAACGAGGTGTCTAATTGTAAGAGAAAAAATACATTTAACGCCATAAATTTTTTGTATCGTTTTATTTATGTAATTACGTATCAAAAATTATAAAAAGGAAATATAATACAGATTAAAATTTTTTACAAACTGTTTAGCTCAGAGCGTTGTTGCAGGGTAAATCATGTGTTGGAAAGACAATTTATCAAAATAATATAATTTATTGATTCTTATTGCTAATATGTACAAAGGTGGTTTCTTGCCATGTTATAGCTGGTTGGGTTTTGGTAATCTTCAAACGTGTCGTCGGGTCACGGGAACCTCCCTTCGATGGAGGGTTCCCAGGTGGTGTCGCCGGTAGTGACGTGATGGGACTCTCGATGCTCGTGATCGAGAGTTTGAATCCGACGTTGGCCGTTGAAGCTGTCTCCCAGTTGCTCTCGGATGCTGGTTCCGTCTGGCAGCGTCGATGAACTCGGTATGTGCGGCGAGTCTGCGTTGATCGAGATCGGTGCTGAGGTGGAATCGACTATAAGAAACAGCTGATGAGCGTCGATATCGAGGTGAGGTCCAACATCGGATTCTCACGTCCCAGGTGGACAGCTTGTCACGTGGTGGCCTGATGAGTGGCTTGTTATCGAGTGACATGACAATGAGTCGCCATGTTGCTTTCCCAGGAGTCGGTGATGCCGGTGGTTGACGGTGAAGGCTCTTCTTTCGTCGTCGGTGTGCTCGTCCCGTAGTAGGTTATCTCTGGCAGATAAGGCACAAAGGGCAAGTTGACACTATCCGTGACGTGTCAACTCCAGTTATGGCTGATACACAGATTAATGTGTATCGAGTAAGTGACCGAGTGGTATCGATAGCAATAAGCGTCGCTCTTATATGCTCGAGCGCCTAGACTTTCGCTTGCGAGAAAGCGTGGCTGTACGGTGGGTTGCCGCCCGATGCGTGCTCTCGCCATCTCTCGGGCGTGTAGTGAGGTAGCCGGCTCTCTCGCTATGCTCGACTTTTCCAACGGGCTGCCGTGGTGCGAGCACTCTCATGCTATGTAAGACTCGTGATCCAAACACAAACAATTATTACATGTATTAGCGCGATGTAGCTTGCAAAGCGCGTTCCCGCACCGACTGCAACGCCGATTGGTTTTGCGATGATCCTCCGATGCACATAAATAACAGCGTGTCTGCTTTGATAGCTTATTAGTGAATGTGACGGGTGTTTCAACGATTCCGAGAATTTCCTGAATGCTCATTTTTGTTTGCTTATGGAGGCCTACTCAGCTAACCTTGGATGCTGTGTCGGGGCGAACTAATTGCAGGGCCAGTTTTTTCAGAAAATTCAAACGCGTAAGAGGTTTGTTTCTTTCAATAAGATTGTAAATTACAAAAGCGTTAATCCCCGATTTGGTCTAACATTCCAAAAAAGAGTCTTAACGGCCGGTTCGTTTTACGAGACACCGTATAACTCGAAATCATCTTGTCGAACGATGTATTGACGCCGCCCTTTGTACTGTTGTAAAGTTCGATCATTTCTGGTTTACCTGAAAATTCTGAGATCCCTTTTTTATGGACGCTTTCTTTTTAGAGTGAACGAAAGTAGCGTTATTCTTTTAGCGTGGTCATACGCGTAACGAGAAGGACCAATCACCGCTGGTCTCGTAAATGAAATCGGAATTTCCCGTTTGTTCTTTCGGATAGTTCCTACTATATCCAAACCCCACTCGGTTTTCATCAGGTTACACGTACGAACAGTAGTAAACAAATTGTCAAAAGTAACGATGCCACCCCTGTTTCGAATAGGCTCCTGCAAAACTCGAACATAATATTCTGGTACTTTTTCACCGCGATCACAGGTCACTTTTATAGTATAACTATAGCATTTACCATGTAAAACATTTTTGCATCATTTATGCATATAACTTTTATGCCGAAATGCGCTGGCTTTGATTTGATATAAACTCTCGCCGAAAATTTACCGCGGAAGCCAAGTAATTGTTCGTCAATGCTGACATTATTCGATGGACTATAATTGATTGTGCATTGCGCTATAAACATATCTCATATCTCTCGAATAGGAGCAAGTACATCATTCGCACGTCTCGTGTTACGGGTATTGCCATCGTCGAGCCGTAATATTGAAGATATGAATTCGAATCGTTGAATACTCATAGTTGAAACGAACAAATTCATGCCGTATTCGATTAACCAAATTTCCGCCAATAACAGTTTTCCCTGCGCACATACGTCAGCATAATAAAGGAGGCTTATAAACGCATGCAACTCGACTACATCCATAACACCGAATGAACTTTCCTCGCGCGAATTTTCACTCATGTTCATTATTCTTCTTTCCCTCTATTTATTCGAATGTTTCACTATTACGTCGAGAATCTCGTTCGTGAAAAATAGACTCTACGCTTCCAGAGGACTGCTTACATTCATGGCCAATGGAGTTGGAGTTGGAAAATGGACAGTGAGAGGAGCAGATGGTCGTCCCCGATTTTCCGTTGGCTTCTTTGACCTTTTGGTCTTATCTTTGCCTTAAATATACCTACGTCAGCTGTTGTTGTCTTGTTGTAGTGGCTCCGCTTCATCACTACTACTATCACTTTCATCACTAATCGTATAATCGTCACATTCTTGTTCTGTACTTGTTGTTTCCTCCTCGTATTCCACAAAATCCTCTTCTTCGAACTCCTCATTGCCGAAATATTCTACTTCCGTCTGATTTCGGAGTGAATAAATGGCCTAAGCCGTTCGAACAGCCATAATCGCCGTATAAACTAAAATAAAAAGTTGCGATTTTTTTGTAGGTTTATTATGCCTAAATATGCACGATTTTGACAAACAAAAACAAAAATCGGAATGGTCACTTTTACTTACGTAATCCGTGAAGCTGGGTCGAAAATGTCCTGCTCCGATTTGTTTTCTTCGGCGTTTGCTCTGTAACAGATGGCCGAATATAGCCAAGGGCACTCAACTACCTACCTGCCTATAGTTTTTTTTAGTCAATTTCGGAATTAATTGTGGGCGTGGCAAATACGCCCCAGGTTCACGGGTTAAGGGATATATATAACATGAATATTTCCGATAGTTGCATCGACTTTATCATAGCTGCTGAATAGACAACTAACGCGCATTAAAAATACGCAGGTTTTACATTTTACTTCATTGCAAAGGTGGAAAAATGAATGCGTATCTGCCCGATCGCCGGCGCCCGAACAGACACGAGAGCTGCACCCATAACGTTTTGTACGCGTGCAGATCCGCCTGAAGTAGACTAATGCGTAGCGCGCATTGGTGTCGTGTATATATATGTATTGTAACGTTGTACAATATCTCCCCCGCACCCGGCTCGACCCAAAGGCAGCCGTCCCCACGGAAAGACCCAAAACAAGCAAGTGGTGAAATATTATTTTTTTTCCTTTCCCTTTTCCCAAATATTGTAAGGCCCGTGCAACACTTATCGAGAAGAGGACCGACCCGCCAGCCCCGAAGACATCATCATCGTCGCTATCATGCCCCATCATGTCCACTCGTAACACTCGCACAACAGGCACTCAGTTTTCTACCAAGGAAATTCATCCGTGCATTCCCGCTCTAACGCCATGCATCGGCTGACCGGCGATAAGAGAGAACGAAGATGGCAGCAACGCACGGAGACTCCTAAAAATCCTAATTACCCACAATCATAAACTCCCGTACGCAAATACTCTAAATTACCGACCGACCTAATTACCTGCCCGTCTCGATAGATCCCGCTCGCGATGATCTCCTATCGATCATACGCTTTACCCTTCTCCCATCGGCCCGTGACCCTGCTGCTCCAATGATCGGCACCGCGAATCAACGCCCAAGAAAATTTCGCGTGTTTCCGCTTAACCATCAGGACTCACTTTGCGACGAGCCGGTGGATAAGCCACATTAGCGAAAATTAGCGTTAGCGAATCGGAATATAGGAAAGAGAAATTTGGAGAAAAGAAGTGCGAGTGGGTGAGGGTGTTTAGAGCGTGAGAAGGGAGAGTGACCGAGGATAAGGAGAGAAAACAACGAGAAAAGATAGAGACACGACGACGAAGGAATAGGATGACAAGGACAAAAGAAAACGATCAGCCCGAGAACGAGGACCTTGTAACAGGCCGGTAAGTGTTTGCACGGGTCAACCTTATCGGCACATTTATTCGCGAATTATTCTACTTCCTTTTGGCAGTTAAATTGTATAGAGTACCCCCCCCCCCTCCCCCTTTGTGTAAGTCTATCCTTGTTTTTGGCCAGTGTTCTTTCTTTTCTTTTACATTAGAAAGTCGTGTGTAGCGGCTGTAAAAATCAGAGAAATAAAAATCATGAATATCACCATAGTCGCGAGTAACGATCATCCTCCCCCGCGAGTCGCGCGATCGAGCCACACGCAACCGACCTTCTTCCTAGACACAAAGTCGGAATCCAAAACAACTCCCCCGTTCCCCGCCTGCCACTATCCTTACGACCGACCGTATTCCGAAGAATAAAGCGAGCAAAGACTGAAACAAATAAATTTTAATTTTAATAGACGAAATAAGCGATTAAGTACCTGCGACACAGTATATAATTTCCATGATATTTCGCCAAACGACCAGCCAGTGGTAATTATTAAGAGGCCATCGCGTCAGCAAACCTGTACCCTGAGAAACCCTTCCCCTCCTGATCCCTTCCCTTCCCTACACGCTAGCCCAGCAACCACCCTCGTATTTAAAAGTTGTACTATTATTATTTTTGTTAATTTTTTTTGTGTGATACGAAAAATTGACAGGGGCCCAAAAATTTTGGGAAATCAAAGCTAAACTTTTTTTTTGTTTTAAAGAGTGATATTATATTTTTGTTTTGTACGGACAGTGATTCCCGGAGATAGTCCACCGTGGACAATGAAGTTGTAATTGTATTTTTCTTTTCTGATTTCTCTTCGATTTGATATCCCTTTGGAAATTTCCCTACGCCCCTCCACACGGTGTGACAAATTGTTTTTTTTTATTTTTAGTTATTTTTTTAGACTTATTATATACTGTGTTTAACTATTTTCTTATATATTGCATCGCAGGTACTTAATCGCTTATTTCGTCTACTCAAATTTACTTTTATTTATTTCAGTCAGGGAATGGGGAGTTGTTTATGGTCGGTGAATTTGGGTGACGGGTAAGGACGATCGCAGGAGTCACGCGATCGATGATTCTCGGTGCTAGCTACGGTAATAAGCAAGACGGGGGGGGGGGGGGGGGGGGGGGGTCATGCGGGGCGGATGACCGTTCCTCTCGTAATTATTACACTCGCAAATTTTATTACAATACTTTTTGCTTAATTCAGCCGTCCCACACGGCAACAAAGGGAAGAAAGAAGATCCGCACGCAAGAAGAAAGAAAGAAAAAAAAAACTCGGACTACGCGACTCTAACACTTCGAGAATATTCTCAAAAATGAGTTCTATACGAAGTCGGGGGCGGGGGTACTTATGCAAACACTTACTTTAAGTCTTGTACTCCTTATCTCCCTTTTCTTATTCTCTCCTGTCCGTTCCTTGTCGTTTCTGCTTATTTCTCGCCCGGTCGTTTTGGTTAACTTGCTGTCCTCTATCTCCGTGGTCTCGTGTCCTGATTTCTCGCCGGGTTGTCTTTGTAGTCCTTATCGTTCATTTCTTTCATTTTCGTTATAATCCTTCTCAGCACTCTCTCACTCTCTCTCTCTCTCTCTCTCTCTCTCACTCACTCTGTTCTCGCTACACTGTCTATACTCTATACTCCTGATTTCGCTCTCTACTGGTCGCCGGCTCATCACAAAGTGACAACCGCATGGCCGGCCGGAAGATCGCAAATTTTTCGCGCTAGCTAAAATAATTAGGTCGGTTGGTAATTCAGGAGGTATTGTGGACGAGATTTTATAATTGCGGGTAATGGAAATGTGCCGAGATCGCTGTACGTACGGGTGCAGTGTCTTTCACAGGTGGCGAGAATTCAAGTGGTGTGTGCATGGTGCTGTGGTGTATTTTGTGTTGTCTTTTTCTTCGGATGTGGCGTGCGACGACCGGGACGGGCTGATACGACGGGAATGGTCTTCGGGCCGGTCCAGGTGGGTTGATTTCCATTCCTTTATTACTAAATATTCATGTTTTAATCTCCTTCTCTTCTTCGTAGGTTACGCCGGTCAGTCTGGTCCTGGCGACGACGACGACGACGACGACGTCCTTTTTTTTGCTGTGGGTTGCGGCGTTACGGTGATTGGTCTGGCGATTATGGTGCGTTCTCGGGGCAGTCTCTCAGACTAACGGTCTCATCTTAGGTAAGTACTTACACAAGTATTTTAGGGAGTAATATGATAATTTTAATACTGTCCTTTTTTATTGCAGGTTGTGGAACGGCTCCCTCTGCACGAGCCGGCTGCAAGGGAGGTTGCGTAATTGTGGCGCACCGCGTCACAGTATTCACGAGGCCAGTGCGGTAGCTAGGCCAGCTGACAGTTGGTGACGAAGGAGGCTAGGCTTCGCGATCTAACATATATAAATAGCGGCAATGCTTTTCTGCATATGTTTCCGCCTTCGCCGGTAACCGTAGGACTCTCGTGAGAACATTTCGCCAGCACTTTCAAGCAGAATTTCGATAGACTTTTTCATATGTCAGTACAATTATCAATATCTTCTTGTTAACAATGTTGAACAGTGCGCATCCATTCAATATTCCATAAAATCTAATGAAATCAAGCTCGAAAGGTGTGATTTTCGTTATGGATTAGTTCTTGGCATAGAAATTACGATTCAGTCCGAGCACTCATACGAAATTCTGTAACTTCTCTAATGATAACTGAAACTGCAAAACTTTTTTTAATATTCCAAAAAAATCAAGCAAGTCCCCAATTTTACGGCCTATTTTTAACCTGATCAGTTATTCAGTGCTTGCAGGAAGCGCACTGAGCACGTGCATTGACGGATGTTTAGCGAAGTTGTTGCTAGGCTAATCGGTCCGGAACACATGAGAAAATAAATTTAAATTAACATCTTTTTTCACTTTTTTCTCATTATTTATTTTGTCATCAAAATAAATAGATTACGAAAATATTTGGAAATAAATCTGCCCATTGCACCCTCCAATTCTGTTATCCTTCGTTGTGGTTTATCGCAATAATGATTCAATCTGACAATTTGTTTTTTTATGTGATATGAGGCCTGAACCTTTCCCCATGACGACTAAAAAAACAATTTTTTAATTTAGTTTTTGTTATCATCATTATATGCATTGAGAACTGATGAAATTATTTAAGGAACGTTAATCTTGGACACACATTAGTTAGTTTTTATAGAACAAATATGTGTACGTGAATAATAATACCGAAAATAAAAGTAGGGAAAAAACAAAGTTTAGCCAGTTATCACTTCATTGACTATGAGACAAACTACGCCAAAGTGACCACCAAGATAACAAAAGTCATTTTAGTGAGTGAATATAGTATTGTATGTTGAAGTAGTTTGAGAGAGATTCGGCTTTAGGTTATCGAGTCGCCAGGGGCGATGGGAGTAGTTGGCGAGAGAGAAGGGGAAAGCTCTGGTCGGCCAATGAGAGAGCAGCAAGAGTGGCAACGAGTTCTCTCTCGTTGCCACCATCCTAATACACTTCTCCGTCTAGTCGAAGAGAGGAACGAGCAAAGAAAATCGACGTTTATACTTAACACACCTGATACGATAATTTTACTTGTACACCTCAATAAACTATCAAATATATTTTGTACAACTGAATAAAGCAACAGGTTATGGGCCCAGTTGCGTTGAGAGGTGTGAGTGAAAAAGTTCCGAGTCAGTGCGGGATCGATCGCGCGAGAAAATCGGGGTGAGAAGCCTCGTGGCGCGGAGTTTGCCGGTACGCGGGAAGCGTGGTGCGAGAAGCACGCAGGTAGACAAAGGGGCGGCCATATTGAGCATTGTGTTCGAGTGAGTGAATCGCGCGCAGTGCGTGGGAAAAATAATCCGACATGGCAGATACGATCTCGGTGAAGCACATGACGAAATTCGACGGGACGGATTTCCACGGGTGGAAATTCGAAATGCGGGCATTATTTGTGGCGCAGCGGCTATGGAAAATCGTAAACGGAACGAGCAGAAGGCTAACGAGGGAAACAACAGAGGCAGTGGTCGAAGCATGGGAGGCAGAAAACGCAAAGGCGATGTTTCTCCTGTCATCGGCGTTGGAGTCGAGTCAGAAACAGCCGTTGTTAGTGTGTTCGACAGCCCATGAGATGTGGAAGAGTCCAGAAAGGATGCACGAGCAAAAGACGGCGTCAAACAAGTTGGCTTTATCGAGAAGATTTCACGACTATGAAATGGACCCGAATGCTTCGATCGTGCAACACGTGGCCGCGGTGCGAAACAATGCGGCGAGATACATTGACGTTGGCGGCGTGCTCGACGACACTTCGATCATGGCAAAAATTCTCGGGAGTCTGTCAACAAAATACAGTAACTTTCAGACTGTGTGGAACAATGTCGCAGGCGATGTACAGACGATTGAGAACCTCGAGGAACGATTGATACGTGAGGAAGCGAGGATAGCTGTAACGGACGAAAAATCCGGGGCTTTCGCGGCAACGAGTGAAGTGCGCAAGAAAGGAAAAAGAGACACGCGAAGTGAAAAGTCACGGGAAGTGAAGAACAATAAAAAAGACAGAGTGCGATGTTTCCGGTGTCAAGGACTTGGACATTTCGCTCGGGATTGCAACAGCAAGAAAAAGGAGAGTGATCGTGGTGGGGGTTCAAGAAGAGGAGACTATCGGGACTGTGCATTCGTAGTAGAGAAGTCGGAGAGTGCGCGAAGTGAGATCGTCGATAAAACCGGAGAAGGTGCGGTGACTGTCGGTATAATGAACGAAATGTTGCGGGCCGACAGGAGAGACGTTTGGATTACCGACAGTGGGTCATCGCGGCACATAACTTTCCGACGCGAGTGGTTGAAAGACTATCGAGAGTTACCGGCCGGCGGGACAGTGACGCTCGGCGACGACAAACAGTGCGCGGTGGCTGGCGAGGGTACAGTCGAAATTCGAAAGTTCGTACGCGGAACGTGGATCGAGTCAACGATCGAAAATGTTCTATACGTGCCGGAAATGACAAAGAATTTGTTTTCGGTCGGCGTATGCGCGAGGAAAGGTATCGGCGTGTATTTCTTCAAAAATACCGTGAGTTTTATCAATCGAGGTTTGACGATTGGACACGGAGTGCTACAAGAAAATCAGATATATCGGATGATTTTCAAGACTGTGAACGCGAGTGCAAGTAACGAAGCGAACGCGGTAAGAATCGATTCTCGCGTGTGGCATGAGCGTCTCGGGCACGTGAATGCACAATCGATGCGTGACGTGGTGAAGAAGAAACTCGTGGAAGGTGTCAGTCTCAAGGACGAGGGTGAAGCTTTCTGCGATTCGTGTCACGTGGGAAAGTCGCATCGACTGAAATTCAGAAAAACGCGGGTGCGTGCAGAAACGGTACCGGGCGAGGTTATTCACACTGACGTGTGCGGACCGATGCCGGTCGAGTCACTTGGCGGTGCACGTTTTCTACTCTTGTTCAAGGACGATGCGACGGGGTTTCGGATTGTGTATTTTATGCGGCACAAGAGCGACGTGTTCGACAATTTTCGGAAATTTGACAAACTGATTGAGAACCACTTCGGTCGAGTGATGAGAGTGCTTCGTTCGGATAATGGTCGCGAGTTTCGAAATCAAAAAATGGACGAGTACACGGAATCTCGAGGCATTCAACGCGAGTACACTGCACCGTATACTCCGCAGCAGAATGGAAGGGCAGAGCGAGAAAATCGAACGCTCATCGAGAGCGCAAAGACGATGCTCCTGGCAAAAGACCTTCCCAAGTTTCTTTGGGCGGAAGCGTGCGCAACGGCAGTGTATTTGACGAACAGAGCCGGAGCATCAAGTGCGAAGAAGGGAGCGACGCCGTATGAGCTGTGGAGCGGCGTGAAGCCAATCCTGAGTCACCTGAGGATTTTCGGATCCGAGGCGTTCGTAAACGTGCAGAAACAGTTTACAACAAAGTTCGACGCGAGAGCGAAGAGAATGATTCTCGTTGGGTACGATTCAAACTCGACAAACTATCGATTGTACGATCCAAAGACGAAGAGAGTGCAGGTATCTCGGGACGTGACGTTTCACGAAACAATCGGAAAAGCAGTCGAGTTGCCGTGTGGGGAAGAAGAAGAGGAGATTCTACTCCCGAAGAGAGAAGACGATCCAGAAGCGGAACTGGATGAAGAGACCGACGACGAGGTTTTTGTTCAGGCGGAAGAGGATCGAGATCAGGAAGAGCAGCGCGAACAAGCCGATCGTGAAGCAGAGGTTCGAAGAGGTCACGAAACTCCGGTACGAGATGTTCACAATGGCGAGAGGTTATTGCGAGATCGGAATCAAATACGAAGACCCGCGAGATTCGAGTCAAACATCGCGGAGTTCAAAATCCCGGAAACGTATCAGGAGGCTCTCGCGGACGAGAACCACAAGAAATGGAGAGCGGCGATAAAATCGGAACTTGAGTCACATCAAGAAAATCGTACGTGGACTCTCGTTCGTCGTCGAGAGGGAATGAAAACGGTTGACTCGAAATGGGTCTTTCGCGTCACGAGAGATAAAGATAACGGAGGTTGTCGATTCAAGGCCAGGCTTTGTGCGAGAGGCTTCATGCAGAAGAGGGGCGTGGATTTCCACGAAACTTTCGCTCCTGTCGTGAGATACGATTCGATTCGATTGCTTCTGTCGATTGTTGCGTCAAGGAATTTCGAGTTGGCACAGTTCGACGTGCAGACTGCGTTTCTGTATGGGAAACTAGACGTCGAATTGTATATGGAGCTGCCAAAGGGTCTACGCGAGGAAGGATCGAACGAAGACAAGGTTTGTTTGCTGGAGAAAGCGCTTTACGGACTGAAGCAAGCACCGAGGTGCTGGAACCAAGAGTTCTGTGCCTTTCTGAATCGATTTCACCTTAGAGAAACAAATGCAGACCGGTGTATCTTCGTGGGTCGTGTGAACGGGAAGCTAGTATACCTGGCTTTGTACGTGGACGACGGACTCGTGGCAGCTGAAGACACCGAAACGATCGAGCTGGTGCTGAGTCATCTCGGCAAGAAATTCAAGATTACTCTTGGAGATGCAAGTTTGTTTGTGGGACTACAAATCGAACGTGATCGACAGAGGAAGTCGATATTCATCGGACAGTCTGGATATGCGAGAAAAATCATCGAGAAGTTCCACATGGAGAACGCGAAGTTCTTGAGCACGCCCAGTGATCCGAATATAATTCTCGGTCCCGTTGAAGAGGAGGAAACGACATCACGAGTGCCTTTTCGAGAGGCTGTGGGCTCGTTGATGTTTCTGTCAATGGTATCGAGACCTGATATCTCTTATGCTGTTTCTCAGGTTAGCAAATACCTGAATAGCCATGGTGAGGAGCATTGGAGAGCAGTGAAGAGAATACTGGCGTACGTATCAGGGACCATCGACTACGGGATCGAGTACCGAGGCGGCGGAAGCGAGTCGTGCGAAACGACGCTGTTCGGATATGCTGACGCCGACTTCGCTGGTGATGTTGAAACAAGGAGATCAACAACGGGTTACCTTTTCAAGATGGCCGGTGGACCGATAACCTGGGCGAGTCAGCGGCAACCAATCGTCACGTTGAGCACAACGGAGGCGGAATACGTGGCGGCGTCAATTGCGTCACGTGAAGCGATCTGGTTACGAGGACTTCTATCTGAAGTCGGGTGTCCATGTGAGGGGCCAACCACCTTCTTCGTGGACAATCAGAGCGCAATTCGGTTGGTAAAAAATCCGGAAATCCGGAAACACATTGACGTTCGTTTCCACTTTGTACGAGAGAGGGTGCAATGTGGGGAACTCAAGATCGAGTACCTGCAGACGGAACTGCAGAAGGCGGATATTTTCACGAAGTCGGTACCGAGGGATCGTTTCAACCTGCTGAGAGAACTCATCGGACAGAAAGAAAAAGAAACGAATCTCGCTCAAACGGCGGAAGTGTTGAAGTAGTTTGAGAGAGATTCGGCTTTAGGTTATCGAGTCGCCAGGGGCGATGGGAGTAGTTGGCGAGAGAGAAGGGGAAAGCTCTGGTCAGCCAATGAGAGAGCAGCAAGAGTGGCAACGAGTTCTCTCTCGTTGCCACCATCCTAATACACTTCTCCGTCTAGTCGAAGAGAGGAACGAGCAAAGAAAATCGACGTTTATACTTAACACACCTGATACGATAATTTTACTTGTACACCTCAATAAACTATCAAATATATTTTGTACAACTGAATAAAGCAACATTGTATAACCAACAAATGATAGACAATAATTACGATCCAGCTATAAATAACCGAAAACCACCATAACTTTAAAAAACGAACACTTGAGCATGTAAATTTGGTTATCAACTGTATACGAAATATAAACTTCAAACGAAAAGATTACCTTTGGTATGCATCTGTTTGTTTCAACAGGTTGATCTGAGGCATATTGACGAAATTCATGGAACCAACGTCGTCAATATCGGCGTCGATCTATCGGAGTTTTATACTTCCGTCGAATGGGACATACTGGAGGTACCGGCAGTCAGGTAAGCCATTGATTGAAGATTCGACAGACTTAAGAAACGAGCCGGCAAATGATCCGAGTTATAGACTTCTGCCGCATCTTTGAATATATCAAAAGTTGTAATAAAATGCCAAATAATTTTAAAAGCTCAAGTATGATGAGAAATTTAGAAATTAATAATTTACAGTTGAACTGAAAGCCATTCAATCTTTTGGTGCAGCAAATATATTTGTCTTTAACCTCCGAACGCATTTAGAGCAACCATACGGGGAGGATGTATTGAAGTGCATTAACTAATGCGGATATTCTCCAAAAGGGAATACCTTACCAAATATTTAGAGACCCATCTTTATAGATGGCAAACTTTGCTTGATGCCAATCCGATTGAACCCATTGAACATTCAAGAAGAGAACTTTATCTTTGTTCACAGGTCATATGACCAATATGAAAATTGTTATAGCGATTTATTGTAGATGATGCATATCATCAATGATTGCTAATATTACCTAATATCGCTCACAATTGCGTGGTTCACATATTTCCCGGAATATTTCACGATTTCTTACATTTTCTCAGGTATACGCAGGTTCAGTGCATTGTGCTTCGGATCGTCCTCTTGGTTAAATTTTAAGCTATGTCCAATACATATTTCAGCAACGCTTTTAAAAATTCTTTTGTAAAATATTAGGTATTTACACTTATCCAGAATACTCTCTATAAATACTAATTGACTCACTCCGTGTGATGAAAAATATCCCCTATGATTACCGAACCGCTACTGTGCTTCACAGTGCGTTGCAATTGTTTTGGATTTCACTTTTTTTCGTTTTCTTCACACTCTTACTCTTCTATCATTACCATAAATATCAAATTTGCTTTCGTTAGAAAAAATTGCGTCATTCTACCATTCATATTCTTTGATGATATAGTCTTTTGCAAAGTTTCATCTCTTCCTTCCGTTTCTTAGATTAATATACCGGTTTTTTTTTTGATATCCGTCAGTTATAATCTTCTTCTCGTAACAATATTCTCACATCTTCTGGGCGCACAGTAATAACTCGTTCTTCCCGAAGCATAGTGGTTAACTTTAGTCTGCTTGTTTTCGGTTTTTTTAACGTTATCTAGTACTATCGCAGCGATCACGTATATTTCAAACTCGTGGGCGTGGAACGTGTGCACGTGAGAGTCTTGGGAACGGGCTTATGGTATTTGGCCAAATTGAATAACATAAGGCTAGAATTTAGAGTTGCAAAAAGACGTTTATTGGGTCGAAACCTTGTTACACATTTCCAATCTCCTTTCGTAAATGATCTACGGGGGATCGCTTCCGGAGATTTGAGATGGATGCAAGAATTTGATCATGAAGTCCAATTTTTGTAGTTGGTACGGGGTTTCTGTTGGTCCATCCGAGAATGTGCGTTCTAAAAATTCCTCGGTGTAGTAACCGGAAAAGGAAAAGAAAATGAGGCAAAAATAAAAATCGGACTTATGGCCGCCGTGCCGGGAAACAAAATAAAACAAAAAGGAAAAGAAAACGAGGCAAAAATTAAAATCGGACTTATGGTCCGCCGTGCCGGGAAACAAAATAAAACAAAAAAGAAAAGTAAACGAGGCAAAAATAAAAATCGGACTTATGGCCGCCGTGCCGGGAAACAAAATTACAAGTTAAAACCACAGAAGGGACCGAGTGAGATCAAATTGCCGAGTGGCCACCCTTCAACTAAGGGCGCTTGATGTTGGCTGCAGCGCCGAGAAGGTCCCGTGGCAGGATCTCATCTCTAGGTACGTTACGACCCAGTAGCGCAATTCTGTAACTCGTTATAAGAATAACGATTCGGAACGTTATCATTGCGATAACGAATTTTGCTCCGCGTAACGACACTCCCACAACGACGGTTCGATTCTGTACCTACCAATAGCGATGCTTTGACGTTACCGCGGTACGATTCTGCAACTACGAATAGCAAGCGACGTGATATTTTATAACTCGCTATGTTGTCGTTATGAGCTCATAATGACAAGTTTCGGTTCGTTATTTACCGAGACGCTATTATAACAACTGTCATTTTGTATACGACGTTTAGCGAAGTTTGTGGTTATCCATATCAAAATATGTCGGTAAGGTATCGCTGTGGCTCGAGCGGATAGCGATGCTTGGTAACCCCCTCGATATGCCAAAACGACCATTGTGAATTATTAACTCGTAAATTATTATCTTTTAATACGCGCTAAAAAAAAGTGACAAATAATTACGGCGTTCGAAACAACAGGTAAATTAGTAAGTAAGTTTGATTTCGTAGTAATCAACAATCATCTTAAAAACATTGATTTTAAACCAACTTGTTAAATAAATTTTGTTATTTTCTATAAGACAGGAAGATTACCTATATGTAAGTATTACTCCGAAGAAAAACCACAAAGTTGTTTAAATACAATAACTAATTTATTTTTTTAAGTAGATATCATCTAACAAGAAACATCACTTAGGTGACCCCCTCCGATTTTGTTGAAACTTTGGTATGTGCTAGAGTATCGAAAACTAAGCGGCACGTATTTTTTTTATCGGCGGAAAAACGGTTTTAGGGGGTCAAACAAACCCTCAAAAATGGTGTTTTTTTATTTTTAGGCGATAACTTTTTAACGGTACGAGATATTTAAAAAATTCAAATTGCAACAACCCTTATTTTTTTTACGTACTATACATTGGAGACGAGAGCCATACAAATAACAATAAATTTCATATTGTTTATTGCAAAATTCGAATTTTTTCATACGTATGAGAGTTTTTCCTCCGAGAATTTTTAATCGATTGAGATGTAAATTTGTATGCACGTGGAGGATGGAAAATTAGCGAATACATATTTTTTTGTTTTTCCGATATCTTTCAATTAAGGGGTTGTAACTACCCTTCGATTTTTGAGGCAAGGGCATCGTTTACTCAGCTAGCATTATGTAATTCCGGGGTAAATTCTCGTCATTATTGACGTTTGTGTGCATGTTTGTAAATACCCCCACCCTCGCCACCCCCCAACAAAAAATGAAGGGGCGAACCACCCTTGTATTTATCTTTCCCCCACCCTCTATGAGAACGAGGTGGATCTAATTGAAAGAAACTTGTTCTATTTTTATGGTAACAGAACAATCTAGTTGGGGTGTTTTTGCATTTTTTCCAAATAGCAACTTTAAGGGAGTAAACTACCCTCTACCCGAACTTTCCTACCGGGGTCCTTCCCATTTAACACGTCTTGGGCGATTCAAAATATTTCTAACAACTCCGAATCGATGTTTCCTCATGTTGCGAACTCAATATGAGACCCTGATCGTCTGAGGGTAATCGAACCCCTCTCTATTATCCTTTTCATTGGCGATATAAAAAGGTGCCGCGCTATTTTGATGAATATGGTTTTGGATACCTGTGGATATTTCACATTAGTCTCTAACGGATTAATCTTTATTAATCTCTAATGGGTATTTTGCATTAATTTCAACAGAGGCCGGGGAAGGGGGCCGTCGAGATCTGTCTCTTACTCCTCACCTTTCTAATGTTTATCAGAAACATGTTTTCTATACGCGCACGGATAAATACTTTTTCCACTTACTTTCTTTAATGAGATAATTTGTTTCATTTAAAGAAAAAAATGCACACATAGAGATGCATTCCCGGTGTTATAGAGGGTGGGGGAAAGATAAATACAAGGGTTGTTCGCTACTTAATTTTTTGTTGGGGGCGGGGGGGGGGGGGGGGGGGTATTTACAAACAAGCACACAAACGTCAATAATGACGTGAATTTACCCCGGAGATTACATAATGTTAGCTGAGTATACGATGCGCTTGCCTCAAAAATCGAAAGGTAGTTACAACCCCTTAATTGCGAGGTATCGGAAAATAAAAAAACGTGTATTCGCTAATTTTCCATCCTCCACGAGTATCCAAATTTACATCTCAATCGATTAAAACTTCTCACAGGAAAAACTCATACGTATGAAAAAATTCGAATTTTGCGATAAACAATATGAAATTTATTGTTATTTGTATGGTCCTCGTCTCCAATGTATAGTACATAAAAAAATAAGGGTTGTTGCAATCTGAATTTTTTTAATATCTCGTACCGTTAAAAAGTTATCGCCGAAAAATGAAAAAAAAGCTCATTTTTGAGGGTGTGTTTCATCCCCTAAAATCTTTTTCCGCCGATAAAAAAAAAATACGTGTCGCTTAATTTTCGATACCCTACCACATACCAAAGTTTCAACAAAATCGGAGGAGGACACCTAAGTGATGTTCCTTGTAAGTAGCATTTCAATTACGTTTTTTTATTTATTTCGTATTTTTATTAAGAAGTATAGTTAGAGTTGCGCGCGAGTCCATGCGCGCCACAGTCACGAGAATTAAAAAATCTACGAAGTTTTCCTCCAATTTAACATCCAATGGGATAACGAAAAGTCGCTATTAACCCTTGTGTTCGCACCCAACTTTACCTACGTTGTTACGCACCTGGGGTACCCGGGTGCCCACCTCTTATTTTTCTTCGCTTTTCAAATAGTACGGCTCTGAAATCGATTTCTAAACCGTTATTTCTATAACTAGACATCACTATAACATATAGTCTGGCAGGGGCCGTCAAATCGTCAGGGTGGTGTTCGAGAAAAAAATCAGGGAGAACGAGTCGTAAAAGAGCTTGCAGCTCCGTACCGAGGTAGTGGTAGAAATATTACCATGGACAATTTTTTTACAACGTTACCCCTTGCCAAACACATGCTTTCATGGAATTTAACTGTCGTTGGCACTTTGAGAAAAAATAAATCTTATGTTCCAAGTGTCATGGCTCCGCATAAGTCGAGAGAAGTATACTCGACTGAGTTTGCTTTCAGTGAAAGCGTCACGATGTGCTCATACGTGCCAAAGAAAAATAAAGCCGTAATTATGTTGTCGACTATGCATTCCGACAGAGCTGTAAATGATGACAGCAAAAAAAAACAGTCATTATAACATACTACAATAAATATAAAGCTGGCGTTGATACTATGGACCAAATGTGCACTCGATACACTACGCAACGTCGTACTCTGAGATGGCCGGTAGCTCTGTTCTACAATATGCTGGATATTAGCTCACTCGCGTCCTATTTAATTTATTACGAAAATAATAAGATGATTCCGAAGAGAACAAACCAACGACGACTATTTATGCGCCAATTGAGTGAAGAACTGCCAAAACCAGTAATTGAGAACCGGTCACAAAACGTTCAAATAATGCGAAATTACAGTACAAAAATCGCCATTGAAAGTGTGATCGGGCGGTCATTAAATTCCGTGGACATCGCTCCAAATCCTGCTAATGAACGCGATATGTCAGGAAGGATAAAAGTCACTGGCTCCTGTCATATTTGCTACAAAACAGCAATAAAGAGGAGGAGAAAGACACGAAAGTCATGCTGCGATTGCAACAAACCTGTCTGCGATGAACATGCTACAACCTTAGCACGAATGCAGGGGCTAATTAATTTTCTACATTTATTTTGATGTATTTCGTATTATCACAAACCATATTCGACGTATTCTAATAAAATAAAATATCCCAAACCAATAATCCACTCAAAATGATTTTTTTTTCAAGGTGGGTACCGGGGTACCCGGGTGCGTCCGTGACGTATATATACTTCACACTCGATTTTTTCTTATTGTTAGTAATTAAACAAATTATTTTATTCCAAACGAATCACCTGCTTACAATTGAGTTGAACAACGATGATCCGGAGGTTTTTGCCGAAATTTCTATTTTTGACCAAGTTAAATTAAAAAATGTACCGTGGTGGGTACCCGGGTACCCGGGTGCGAACACAAGGGTTAAATGTTATCGATATCGAAAGGAAGTTACGTATTGGACAAATATTTCGTACGGTGGTTACACTTATCGTAAAAATTGTAATTTTCTGATTACACTTGCCGATCACATGCTGATTACACTTACCGTAAAAGCTGTAATTTTCTACAATTTTATTCAATACTTCCTAGATTTTGAAATTCCCGCCACTCGGTGGAGCGCATGAAGACTCGAGGAACCCTCAAGTTTTCTCCATGGCGACGCGCGAAAAACAGTTTTATTTATTCGTGGTTTATTTTACGAATAAATGAAATATTGTCAATCATAATTTTCAAATTGTGCTTTACAAATATTTTCACCATGGCCTCAATTTTCAAGTAAGTACATTCTCTAGCAGTCCAACGGTATACATAATATATGTTATGTATTTAATATATGTTATGTATTATTTTTGTTTGCATCATTTTGTGAATTAAAGGTCCTTATCGTTCATGTGAATGTGAATCAAATTTTTTGGCTTTTAAGTTTTAATTTATTTTTTCTAGCTACAAACAAAAAAGACAGGCGAAGGCTACGCCCGCTCAACTAGATTACATGGTCGACTATTTTATTGAAAATCCCCATGTGGCAACCGGGAAATTCAAGTCTCTGCAGGGAAGATCCGATCTAACCGCATCGTGGGAACACCTTGTGAATCAATTAAATAGGATGGGTAAAGGTGGAAGGACGAAAGATGTGAAGTCGTGGAAGTCAGTAAGTTAATAGGCATTTTTTATCTCAAAAGACAATTTGTTATATACAAATATTATATTTTAATTATGCCACCTCAAGAAAATTGTGTGATTTGTTATTATTAATATTACAACTTGGTTTGCAGACGTGGCGAGACAATAAGAACCACGTGTCGCAAAAAGTAGCCAAAATGCGCTCAAATAGGGCAGCGACTGGAAATGTTGGTGGTCCTCCAGCTAAACTGACCGATCGGAAAGAAAAAATTTTGGGCATTATTGGTTTCGAATATGTCGAAGGAGTGGAATGCCCGGATGCCTTCCCAGAAGAACAGGTAAATTTTTTGTTAGCATTGATCAATCTAAATATCAAAAGTTATTAAATCATAGCACGTAATTTGTTTGGGCAACAATTATTTCAGTCAAACGCTTTCGAACTGTTGGTCGAGGGAGAGGAAGTTCCCATGGATATCAATGGCCGCAACTTGATATTGCGAGACAGTCCTGAAAGCAGTGCCATCGACGATGTTAGTAAGTAACTGTTTTTAAATATGTCAATCATTACTTATTAATTAATTGTTAATCACGTGTCATATCACTCAATTGACTTTGTTTTGAACGTACGAATATTGACAAACTTTAATATCATAGAGGCACTCGAGGAACGTCCTGCTCTCAACCTCGAGAGCGACCACCAAATATTAACGACAACAGCTGCTTCATCAGAAGCTGGCCCAAGTGGTACGCTCCGGAATGCACATAGAAGAGTACCGAGAGCCAAAAAGCCAAGTAAGTATGAGCAAATCGTTACTCCATTTGTTTCGTACATAATACAGAAGCATGTACGAAATGTTGGTTTAATCTTTCAAGTCGCGAAAGGTTTTGCTCAAGATTGGAGAATTCGCGCAACGATTTTGCAATCCTGACTGTGCGACAAATTGCATGCATGGAGGTATTTATTATCAAAATTTCCTTAAAATGTGTCTTCATCATACACATCACACTTTTTACAATGAACTGTACGTCAAAATTAAATGAAAAAAAATTCCTTTACGCAGATGTTTGCAAAATCGATTGAGAAAATGGCGGAAACAGATAGGCAGCGGAACGAGATTTTGCAAATGCTCGTACAGTCACAACAAGCGCGAGATACAGTGCTCGAAAAATTATCAGTATCCATAAAAGATTGTGTGGAGCATTTAAAAAAATAGAGGTATACTTTCAAAACAAAATTGTTAATGTTGCTATATATTAGCCAACCCGGCAAACCCCTCCCAGAGAAAAGTGTATATAATCTCGATATTATTCTTCTTCACAGTGGGATCAACGATGTTCAGTTTTTCAATGGAAACATCAAGATTTTAGACATAGTGTTGCAAGAGTTTGAAGTGAACTGAAATATAATATGAACAAAATAATACCGTCTTTTTATTTTTCAAAATTAGACCACAAGTTAATCCTCATCACTTAATCCTAAAATTCAAACGAAAATACGAGGTGACTTCAACGTCCTTCGGGACGTTCAACTGAACGGTGGAACCATTCGCAGCGTCCTCGGTTTGCGCGGGACTTCCAACCCCGACGTCGCTCGCCATGATGCACAAAATTAATAATATTCTTAATTTTGTTAAGTTTGTGCCTCATGGCGAACAATGTCGGGGTCGAAAGTCCCGCGCAAACCGAGGGCGCTGCGACAGGTTTCACCGATCGGTTGAACGTCCCGGAAGACGATCGAAGAGGGCGAAATCGAGAGTAACATGAACAAAACAAACAAACATAAACGAAACAAAATTAACAATAGTGTTAATTTTGTTCATCTTGTGCATCGCGTAAGTTGGGAAATCTTTCCCTCATATTTTGCTGTACTCGCTGAGCCAGAGCGCGTAGTCCTCGTTGATGCAATTCTTCATTACGGTTCATCGGATCAACATTATGGTGATTGTGATCAGCAGCTATCGCTGCTGGTTGTTCGCCACCTTCATTATTTAGCCGCAGTTGCACTCGTATGTTGTGCAATACTGCACACGCATTAACGATTTTTGCGGCAAATGCTGGCTCGTACAGCAAGACACGCTGGTACGATAGACACCTCCAAACACATTTAAAAACTCCAAAAAATCGCTCCACAACGTTTCTTGCTGTACACAATTGTCGCGTATATTGAAACTGCCGCGTGCCTTCGGGAAAATTGGCCAAAGGAGTTAACAGCCAAGGTTCCAACGCGTATTCAGCATCACCTAATGGAAAATGTATTGATTTTTGAAAATACACTAAATATATGATATATAAAGTTCAAACTGTACTTATGCAATTGTGAAATTGTAAAAATTGTAAAAGTGAAATTCAAAACAATGCATTACTGCTGTGCCTGCGTTGGTGACAATTCCATCGCAGTTGATCTTAGTGACTTTTCCCCAGCTTGAACTACGCTTAGGCTACATATGCTATGTAAGCTTTGCCCTCTATGCAGAAAGAAAAATGTACTGCTTATTACTGCGCTTGGTCAAAACTCTAGCGCAGTCCAAACGAGAACATTTTTTTAGTTCAACTGCACTTGGTTAAACCCCAAGCGTAGTTAAATCGGCAGCATTTTGTTTAGTTCAATTTTTCTTCACTTTCAAGTGCGCTAATGCAGCATACACATTCAGGCAAAATAAACTATAATTATTAACAGTCGTACTTGTTATTTTTCTCCATTTTATTTGTTAAATATTTATAGCTTTTGAGTAGAATCATACAGTTTTTTTACTTACTCTCTTAGAGTAAATCATAACTCACCGATTAGCCAAGTTCTTCGTTCTCCTCGGTTATAATGAAATTCCATGGCTCGTCGAATAGGTGATACGCTCCAAACGTACGCATCATTTCGAGCGCCTGGATACCGTGGATTTATGTTTAATATTTTAAGATCTGGGTTAACAATCTGAAGCCCAAATAGGATAATGAAAATCTTGACTATAAATATTACACTAGTAATATAGTATATACTCGCTATGATTTTATAGATGATAATAGTTTTTTCAAATTAGTCAGAAGTACTTGAATTCAGTGATGTGCGAAACGACATAGAATTACAAAAAAAGTTATAACAAATTTTCATCCGAAGATGATACATTATACGGCATTTTCTCATAATTTCGCTTGAAATTCACGTTTATAATTTTTCTTACCATTTTTTGTAATTCCTAATTAAATTTCAAGAAAAATGGTACAATTATAAGAAATTATTTTAAAAAAAATGGAAATAAAAACAATCTGGAAAAATATTTCTACCAGTTATACGTACTGCTTGCACATTCAAGGAATGCCGGCCGTGATGGTTAACGAATGCCTCCTCATGTTGCGATGGGGCAATTATGTGTACATATGTACAATCAATTGCGCCCATAGCACCTTCAAATGGCTGCGGAGCATTTGAAAACTTTTCTCTTGCTCGCTGTCGATCGATGGCAGTCATCGGAAACTTTACTAATTGACGTAGCAAGCGCCGATTAATAGCTTCCGTGACTGCGTGCAGGCAACGACTTGTTGACGACTGGCTCACATTCAGTTCTTGTTGGTGACCGACACTCCGTTGATAACAACCTTCCGCATAAAACCGTATGGCGACCAGTACCTGTGAAAATCATTTCATCATTGAGAGGTTCATTGTAAAGAAATTTATTCAATGACACGATATCTTTAAGGATTACCCACAGTCAAATGATACTTAAACAAGGTGATTTTTATGGATTTTTTTGAGGTCGTATTTAAATATTTTTGCGATCACACAAAATTTTCTGGTCTGAACCATTGGAAATAAAGAAAAGTCGAAGGGGTTCGCTCATATCTTGTTTGTTAATGGCTATTTTTTAATACAGAAAATACTGTAATATCTCGAAATGTATACTAAATGAACAAAGAAAGATTGATTACATAATATTTAAAAATGACCTCAGAGAAAAAATGATTAAGAAACGCCTTGTTTGAGTACCATCTAACTACGGGTAGCCGGGTCAGAAAATGCAATATTTTTCAAATTTACCTTGATTTCTGGGCTTAAACCAATGACTCGCGCTCTCTCTGTAAGTCGGCCCGCAATGCATGGACGAGATTCAAGACAGCATCTTGAGGCAGGCGATAAAGGTTTATGAATTCCTCTTGTGGTAGCTCAAAAGGATTCTGAGCATCTCGCAGCCGCCTTGTTTCCACACTACGTTCGAGTCGACGTAATCTCTCTTCGAGAAAATGTAGATCCCAAGCGAGGTATTCCAGAGCCATGGTCGTCAATTGCAAACACCTATAAGTATACTTTTTACAATTAGTAAAAATACAAAATAAATAAAAGATGCAATTATAATGCTACTCAGACGATAGCTACATAAAAAAAAAAATTGGTGATCTATCTAAACAACTTTATGGTTTTTATTCGAAGCAATACTAAAATATAGATTATATATTCATTCCTTATAGAAAATTAAAAAAAATTATTTAACAAGTTTGTCTAAAACAAAGTTTTTAGAATAATTATTGATTACTACGAAATATAACTTACTAACATACCTGTTATTTCGGACGGCGTAATGATTTATCACTTTTTTTACAAGGGTTATAATTTACGTTGCGCTGTCACAATGGTCGTTATGACGTATCGAGGGGGTCGCTATGTCCACTCGAGCCGTATCGACACCTTAGCGACGCATTTCGGTATCGATAACAACAAAATTCGCTAAATGCAGTGTACAAAATCGTAGTCGTCGTTATAATATCGTCTCGGTAAAAAACGAAACGAAAATTGTCGTTATGAGCTCATAACGACAGCATAACGAGTTACAGAATTGCGCTACAGGGTCCTTACGTACGATCCCGCGGCGCGCCATTGGGTCCCATGTATGCGACAGTCTCTTACCGTTACACCCGGGATCCCACACATGTAGCAGACGCCCTGCTTCGGGGCCGTGCATTGGGGTTTCTTATGGGAGGGATCCCCGCAGTTGAAGCACCATCCGTAACGGGGTCCTGGCGTGGGGCTGGAGGACGGCGCTCGTCTGGTGCTGCCGGCACCTCGGTGCGTTGTGAGAAGTCGTGCCGGTCCCTCAAATAAAGGTGGCGGATGGCTGATTCCGTTGCCGGTGGTGGTGGCTTGCCGTGGTCACTCTACTACCGCTGAGGATCTCCACTGAGGGAGACGAGAGGGTGTCCCAGTGGATGGATTGGCCATCGGCAGGCATTGGTGTGTCGTGGTTGGGGTGTAGAAGCGTCGACTTCTCGTCGATGGCCGCCTATGTGGGGCTGTATTTCCATGAGTTGCTCGTCATGTAGCACTTACAATTAGTATTAGTATTAGGTAATGTAGCCGAGGTAACACTGACGGAGCCTGTAATCAATAAGTATAGCCCTCAGATACGGGAATTGGCACTGCCGCGCAGAGTAGGTAGCCGTCAAATGCGCGGGAGTGGCAAGTGTCGCGTGGGTAGTTAGACGGGGTCGTGCGTGGGTGCTTGCTGGTCGAGTGGGGTGACATATGGTTTCTTGTGGTCCTGAACGTGGATTTTTTCGGTCCATTTTCCGTGGGGATCTTTTAGCTCGAGGACGGTAGGGGATAAGGCGCGGGTGATCTCGAAGCATTCGTGGTATTTGGGCGCCAGCTTCGCCGAAATATGTTGCGCGGCCGACGAGAAGACATGGTGCCTCTTGAGTACTACGTCGTCCGGTTGGTAGGTTCTTACGCGGCGGCGCAGGTTATAATACCGGACTTGGCGATGGAACGCCTGCTCTAATGAGTATTGTACGGTGGCGTGAAGCTACTGCATCCTCTCCATGCGCTCGTGCCAGGGCTAGGTCGTGGTGGAGGTGACCTCTTATCCGCGCAGGTGGACCAGTAGCGCGCTAGGGCGAGGGTCCCGACCGAAGTTCACGAAGGCTGTTGTGCTCTGCGTTGAGCTATGGTGAGCGGTGTTGTAGGCGAATCGGAACTCCGTCAGGTGGGTATCCCAACTACGATGGTTTTCCTTGACGAAGGCTGCGAGCATGCCATTTAGCACGCGGTTTTCCCGCTCCACCGGGTTTGCTTGAGGGTCGTAAGGGGGGGGGGGGTGTTGGATCCCCACTAGTTCGGTGAGTGCCCGCACTTCCTGGTTGTTAAATTTCGTCCCATTGTCCGTTAGTAGTGTTCGAGAAGTGCCCCACCTTGATATGATTTGATCTTCTAGGACTTCTACGATTCGTTTCCCGGTCGCGTTTCGTAGCGCGGTGCATTCAATCCACTTGCTGAACAGGTCTTGTATCACCAGCGCGTACGCGAACCCGGCCCGACTCGGGGATAGAGGATCCATAATATCGGCGGCTATGACTTCCCAAGGCTGCAAGGACACGCGTTTCCCCATTATGCCTACTGGTGCGGCCTGTTCCACCTTGCATTTTTGGCAGATTTCGCACTGACGGATGTAGGTAGCCACGTCGCGGAACATGGTCGGTCAGTCGTAGTAGGTACCCACTCGTTTCAGGGTTTTGTCGATGCCCAGATGGCTCTCTTCTGGTTGCTCGTGGAACCGCTGGATGCCTTCTCGTCGAGCTGCGGGCGGGATCACGAGCTTCCAGGAGCTCAGATCCCCTAGCTCAAGGGCAGTCAACGGCGCGCAGTGGTGGTGGTACAGTTGCCCCCTTCCACTTTCTAGTCGGCGTGGCGATCCGGGTAGTCGAGGACCTGGCGCAGTCGTGTGTGGTACCAGTTCGCGGGCGTCGGTTCCGGGGAGGTCAGTGCAATGTAGGTAATCTCGGGAATGCGGGAGAGCGCGCCTGGGACGTGGTGCAGGGCTCCCTTGCGGTCCACGATTTCATAATCGTACTCTTGCAGCTCGAACGACCACCGGCCTAACCGGCTGGTAGCGTTCTTTAGGTTATGGAGCCAACGTAGACTTGAATGGTCGGTGATGAACGTGAGTTTGTGCCCCTCAAGATAGTAGCATAATTTCTTTATGGCCCAGATCACCGCCAGACATTCTTGCTCCGTAGTGGTGTAGTTCTTCTCCGCGTCTCGGAGGGCGATCTCGCGTTCGTCGGTCTCCGTGGTCCAGATGTCATCTAGATAGACGTAGACGTGGGGTTGGAGTTTCGGTCCCAGGAGTCGATCCAGCAGCCGTTGGAAGGTTGTTGGGGCGTTGGTCAACCCGAATATCAGTGTCCGAAAATGAAACAGCCCCATCCCGGGGACGGTCAACGCTGTTATTTTTCGGCTCGCCTTTTCCAGCAGGACTTGAAAGTAGGCTTGACTGAGGTCTAAGGTGGTAATGTAGTTGGCGCTGCGCAAGCGGTCGAGAATGCCATTCATGTGCGGGATCGGGTACGCATCCTTTTTAGTCACGCTCTTGACCTTCCGAAAATCAAGACAGAACTTTAGCTTCCCATTGGCCGTTTTCACCATTACTATAGATCTGGACCACTCACTCCTGCAGCGCTCGATGAACCCGTCGGTTCGCAGCTGGCGGACGGACTCGTGGATGGCGCGCTTGATGACGGGTGATACCGTGTAGTAGCGCGGCTTGATGGCCCGATGGTCGCCTATGTCGATCCGGCGTTCCGTCAGCGTGGTGGCACCTGGTTTCGGCAGGGCGGATGACAGTCGCGATGAGGTCGTCCAAGCGCTGTTTTTGCATCGGCGAGAGTTCCTGTAGGCCCCAGCACCCGCTCGGCAGGTAGCCGAGTTTCCTTGTCTGCCTCGCGTCTCGAAGGCGTGACTTCGGGTCGGGTGCAACTTGCTGCTCCATCGAACCGGGCCGAAGTCGACCACGAGTCTCGCGGCCTGGAGGAAGTCAAGACCGAGGATGCAGGGGAGCACAAGGACCGGCAGCAGGTGCGCGGTGAACTGGACAGGTTGTTCGTCCAGTAGAGTGGTTAGAGTGACCGATTCGCTTGCCACCGCCCTCAGCTCTCCAGCCATTTCCACGTGAGTCGGCGTGATACTGACCCGTGAGATTCGGAATTCGTCGAGCAGGCGGATGCCAACGGGGCCTAGGAAGGTGCGATTGGACTCGGTATCCACGAGGACCTTGAGTGATCGGCCCTGAATCCGGAGGGACAGGAGGAATGCGGCCGCGCATGGAGCCGATTGTAAATTGACACACCAGAGTGGGGTTTCCGTTGGGCCATTGTCGGTAGCCGAGGGATCCGTCGGCGTGTGGCCCTTTTCGGAAGCGGGGTTATCGAGTAGGCAATCCGGCCCTGCCCTTAGCAGTTTCCCGCGCAGCTGCAGGTGTTGCTCTTTGGGCCGCTCATCCGCAATGATAGCAGAACAGGCGGTACGGTCAGGCGTGGTTGCCTGACATGGACATTACCCAGTAAACCCTCGCGCGGAGAGAGAGAGAGAGATAGAGAGTTGTCGATTTGGATGTGCTTCCCGATGGATGTTAAGATTTGAGCTACGATGGAGAGCAGCTTCCGACGGAGATGAAGACTGGATGCTCCAAAGATGAGAAGTTTTCCGATTGATGGAAGATCTGATGCTCCAATAATGAGTAGCTGGTCGATAATGGCGTGATGACTGGGTGCTCCGACAATGAGAGATTTCTGATTGCAATGTGAAGACTTGGTGTGACAGAGCGAATATCGTTTTAAGGCACACCTTCTGATTAGTGCGGTGTCCACCGAGCGAGTGGTCTCTTGTCGTTTCGTCGAGAGTGAATCCTCGTCGGTCGTTATCCCCTCTTTTCGAGTCAGACTCCTCGTCGTATGTTCTCGATAACTCTCTATGTCTCTCTCTCTTCTATCGGTGAGTTCGCTACACGTCACGTCATCATCCTCTCGCTTATACACACGATTCTGCCGCGTTCATGCCTTCGGGCGCTACTACTTTCAGCTCCTAAGCACGCAAAAAAACACTTTTCGTCGATTTTTGTTCACATCTTCACTTCTGCATCTGCAACCGACGAAAACACGACAAAAAGGTGAAGGTGGTCGGCCTAACCTCACTCTGAATTTGCTGAGCTGCTGGCAGTTATTTCTTGTCTACACGTCGTTGTGCGCATGTGCCTGAATTACTCATAGCTGTCACCTATCGCCGCATCGATTATTTATCTTCGTGCGCTTGCGCTTTTCATCGCATCATCTATACCATCATCAAGTCGAGCGTTAGACTTCGCTAATCAACGACTCGGCACGTGAGCGATCATTATTATCATCGTGTGGTACTGTCTTCACCTCTTTAGTGGCTAGCACGCCCTGTCTCTTGCGGGATCCTTAGTAACTTTAATTACTACATCATTTCTTTGTTACCGCCGATAACCGTACTCTCTCTGTATCGCCTTTACGTATGTCGAATATCTGCTATAGGTGCGATAAAGCGATCGCTAACCGTGGGGTCATCTGTTTACATTGCGAATGCGTTTTTCATCCTGGCTGTATCAAATACTATTTCAAACAGAGAACAGTAAACGACTGTTATAAGATTCATATTACCACTATGAATGCCGATAATCTACCTCCGTCTACCCTAGTTGAGCAAGGTCAGTCTTCTGTTGATCTGGGTCCGGTGTCGCTAGAATCTGCTATATGATGGTCTTTATGCGTCAAGCAGCGGCGAAAGCTGACAATTTTGCTTCGGAACTTCGTTCGAAAATAGCCGACATAGACGCTACGCTCGCCAAATTCCGGTACTCGTTCAAACAGTAACCTCGCATTCTGATAACATTACTGCACTTGAAGCTGCACTCAAAGTGGAGATCGACAAGCGTAGAGCCGAAACGACGGTATCGGCCGTCACCGCTGATAGTGATATCGTCATCTGCGGTGTCTCGAGTGCGATAACAGACGCTCCGCGCGAGGTAGCAAAATGCGTCCTGACTGCCCTTGGACTAGGTAGACTTATTAGTCATGTACTTTAGGCTCGTGTCATGGGGCCAAGCACGCGCGGAAATGATCAGCCCACTACTACGATTGATGGCTCTTAGCGCCACCGCATCTCCGTCGTCGTAACCCTTACGTCCGGCCCTGTTCGTAACACTATAATTAAAGCAAAGCGGGCCCAGCGTGACCTTAACCCGTTAACGTCCAAACGGACGATTTTTCGCTCAAAGAATTCATCATGTTCTAGTTCTTCGAAAAATTCAACCCAAAGTTTTTCTTACGTAAAATCTCGTGCTCTTTCAGAATCCGACGACATTTTTTTCGAAAAATCGATTCCAAAATTGTTATAAACGATTTTTTCGAAAAAAAATGTAAATTTCTACTGAAAGATTCTTTCCAATCAACGATATCATATTGAAACTACCTGAGTTTAATCTTAGGTTCAATCTTAGTCAATTTCTTGCGTCCATGGATCCTAAACTTCAAGATCAGTGACTGAGTTTTTCAAAATTCAACATGGCGCCGACCAAAAAGCGCTCTAAAGCTAAAAAATTCGACCAATTTTTTTTTTTTACGCGGGAAACGGAAATAGTTGCATTATAAATGTTTCGATATCAATCGAATGATACTTTCACATGTTTTTTCGATCGCTGATTACAAATCCGAGATCAGATTTGGAAATTTTAATATGGTGGATCACATTTTGGAAATAGATTGAATAATCATCTCGGAACAGCTCAAGTCTTTTTGCATCATTTATCACAGCTTCATTCGTAGAACATTTACGACTGCTTATCAAAATTTGCTGCCTTATCCTTCAGTTCGATAAAGTTGGTGATAGAAATATTATTTAGTGTTATTTTCACAATTAAAAATCTACGATCCGATAGTTTTGGGAAGTTAGTTTTCAGATAAAAAATATCATTATTAGGATATGAATTAGAACCAATGTCAAACCTCCTACCTGTAAAACGGTCTAGACTTTCTCGTCGCAGACCTGATCTTGAAATCGAAGAAGACGATGAAAATGTCAATGTTATTATGATTCCCAATGTAGACGATTCCCAAGATTCTGATTCAGATTCAGAAGGTAACGATCAAGAAATTGATGTGGGTTCTCTTATTCAAGGTATCATGCCAACTACTTCATACCATCAAGTTCTTGAGAGCTATTCTGACAATCAGAAGAAACTAGAACCAAACTATGTTTATGAATGGCTAGATGGTGAGAAAATTTATGATGAGGACCTTGAAAATGAAACTTTGCTTCCAGAAACTGTTCAAAACAAGATCCACAACGCTTCTCTTACTGATCTATTCGAATTATTTTTGTCGGAAGACTGGAAGGAATTTATAATAGAAGGTACAGTAAGCAATGGTAGTGATCTCTCTCTCCACACTTTCAATACTTTTCTGGGAATCATCATTCTGTCGATCATCAATTCAAGAAAATCACAAAGAGATTATTGGTCGACTAACCCATTACTAGCCTGTGAACCTGTGAAATCTGCTATGAGCCGCCAACAATTTGAAAAAATAAAATCAGCAATAAAGCTGTCGAAAGCCGAAGACAGGGATACGAACGATTGAGCTTGGCGTATACGCGGTCCTTTTGAAAATTTTCGAAAAAACGCACAGCAATTTGGTTTTTTTTCTACTGCTCTGTCAATTGACGAATGTATGATACAATTTTATGGAAGGACCGTGTTGAAGCAGTTCATGAAAAAAAACCTGTTCGTTTTGGCATAAAGCAGTGGGCTATTTGCAATAAACAAGGCTACATATCTGATTGTGACATTTATTGTGGCAGAGGATCGAGTCCTTTTTCTTCAGAAAAGCTAGCTCATCTCAATAAGTGCGCCTTGGGAAGTCGTGTTGTATTGCAAATGCTCCCCAAGCTTTTGACATCAGTGACAGCGAGGAAAATCTCTCGGTATCACATCTATTTTGATAATTTTTTCTGCTGTCCAGATCTTTTGGTTCATCTGCGCAATATTGGTCTTCGAGCTACGGGTACCGTGAGAGAAAATAGAGTAAAGGGGATTAAGAATGATGTGGACAAGCAATCTAAAAGAGGAATCTTTGCTGTAAAGCACGATAAAAATTGTGGAATCAATTATATCACCGTCATGGATTCCAAAATTGTTTCGTTACTTTCAACGGCTGCTGGTGCTGCTCCTTTATCTACAGCAAGACATTACTCTCAAGAAGAACATAATAAAGTTGAAATACCTAGCCCTAGTGCTTTCGGACATTACAACAAATTCATGGGCGGAGTCGACCAGCATGATTATTACTGTAGTAATATGATGCCTTGTATTAGATCCAAGAAATGGACTTGGGTAATTCTGATGAGAATTATCCAAGCATCCATCACAAATGCTGCTGTACTCAAGAATATTGTATCTGATAAAAAAAATGAGGTTGGAGTGAAGGATGTTGCATTGCATGTAGCTTCGACATATCTTATAAAAAATAAAGCCAACAATTTGCTATCGCATAAAAGTGAGACTGTCGCAACCACAAGAAACTGCTCGAATTTTTCTAAGTGTTCTTCAAGGACTCAAAAATTCTGTGTTAATTGTCAAGTCTATCAATGTTCGAAATGTTTTCAGATTTTTCATAAGTAAGCTCCATAAGTTTCCATAAATAAATATCTCTAAATTCTCAAAATAAAAAAAAATAAATAAAAAATAATAAAAAATTTAAAAAAAACAAAAAAATATAAAAAAAAACAAAACACAAATATAAAAATAAAACAAAAAAAGACTCACAGATGTAAACCACCTCGTGGTAAGAGTCGGGCAACGGCGATGTAATTATTGGCGGCTAACAGACATCATAATAATGTTATTGAACTTACGGGTCAGAGTCAGTTCTCAATAACTTTTGTTAAGAACTATTTCATATCTCTCGATTGCAAATGAACAGTCCTCGATAATGTTCTGATATAGAGTTTTAGCCATATTTTTCGAAATTTCAGCGATATATACCTCCATCTTGGATCCGCCATATGGAAATTTGCAAGTCTGATCTCGGATCTGTAATCAGCGATCCAAAAAACATGTGAAAGTATCATTCGATTGATACCGAAACATTTTTAATCCAACTATTCCCTTTTCTCGCGTAGAAAAAAAATTGGTCGAATTTTTTAGTTTTAGAGCGCTTTTTGGTCGGCGCCATGTTAAATTTTGAAAAACTCACTCACTGATCTTGAAGTTTAGGATCCATGGACGCAAGAAATTGACTCCTTAAGATTGAACTCAAGCAGTTTCAATATGATATCGTTGATTGGAAAGAATCTTTCAGTAGAAATTTACTTTTTTTCGAAAAAATCGTTTATAACAATTTTGGAATTGATTTTTCGAAAAAAAATGTCATCGGATTCTGAAAGAGCACGAAATTTTACGTAAGAAAAACTTTGGGTTGAATTTTTAGAAGAACTAGAACATGATGAATTCTTTGAGCGAAAAAGTCTCCAAAAAATCGTCCGTTTGGACGTTAACGGGTTAAAGTTGAAGATGTTTTTAATACTAACGCGAAAGGCAGTATATTTGTAAACGAGCTCCTTCCTGCTAATACTTACAGACTGTTGCGCCGTGTGAAAGAGCAGGCAGCTAGGAATTCTTACAGATATGTTTGGACCAAAGATTCGGTCATTTTTGTGCGGAAGAGCAATGGTGATCCTGTAATCGTGATAAATTCAACCGCAGATCTTTCTAAAATGGGTTGACTGCCTCACTCAGCCGTTTCTCGCGCTGTCACGTGCACACCGCTCTACACGAATCGCGAGCAGCTTCCGCTCGAACTCACTCTTATGCATCTCAACGCTAACTCGCTTCCTGGTCATATTGACCTTTTACGTATTCATGTCCAGAAGAACCCTTGCTATGCCGTATCGATCTCTGAATCGTGGCTTCATGCTCACATAAGAGATGACCTTGTCAAGTTGGACAGCTACTTTCTTATAAGAAATGATCGCGAGGGTAAAGAGGGCGGTAGTGTGGCTTGTTACATCCATGATTCACTTACTGTAAAGATTCTTGACGCGTCACCGAGTTGCGTCTCGAACTCTCCCGAATACATTCTACTGGAGATAAAGCTTCCTCGAGGTGAGGCTGTTCTGTTCATGTCTATGTACAGAAGGCCAAAAGGCAGACTCTTCCACTTGTTCGAAGAAAGTTTTAACCGTTTTGTCCATTCATACAATAACATTATCATAGTTGGTGACCTCAACTGCAATTTGTTACTCAGCAATTATCCCGCTAATTATCTTAGGAATTTCCTATTTTCACACTCTTTATTTATTGTTCCTTCTTATTCCACGTATCACACCGCTCACAGTGACTCGTGGTTAGATGTGGCCATATTAGATGACGAGGATAAGCTCATGTCGTTTGAGAAATCTTCCGCGCCCTTCATCGCTGGTCACGACTTTCTACGCATCAAATACAAAATCGACGTCTCCTCTATTTCTCCTCGCTGGATCACTAGACGTAATTTATCTAATTTTAGTGATCATGAATTTATTGTTAGGGTTGGCTTCTATTCTCTTCGACTACGATGCTTGACCCTTTCTCGATCATGATTGCTGGGCAGCTTGACGCACAATTATCGTCCGTTACGTATTCGCTATGTACGGTGTTCGATTCCCTTGCACCGCAATCCACATTCAAAGCGAGAAAACCAACTGCTCCCTGGCTGACCGATGAGCTGAAGCAGAGCATAAGAGACAAAACTAATCTTCACAAGCGCGTGAAGCGAACCAATGATCCTCTTGCCTTCGTGTTGTACAGACAAATTCGAGATCGCGTTGCACTGAGCGTCAGAGCAGCGAAAATCAATTTTCCATTAGGTAAACTAAATTCTATGAGTGATCCGAAACTGATGTGGTCAGAGCTCAGACATCTTGGGTTGGTCAAGTCATCCTTTTCTTCACGACTACATTTCTTCTCGCCAAATGAGCTACATTTATACTAAGCATCTGTCTCTGCTTCTTTGCCACCTATTACGGGTGATTTGTTCATGTTAATGTTGTCTGAAGCTCCTTCGAGCAAAATACAGAAATCTCCATAGAGTTATGGAAACTATATCGTCGAAGTTTCTTCAATGCAAAGTCACCTCGTATTTTCGTTTGAATTTTAGGATTAAGTGATAAGGATTAACTTGTGGTCTAATTTGAAAAAATAAAAAGTCACGACAATTGAGCTACCAATGGTGATATTTTTATTGGCTCGTGTGGGAAAAGCCGGAGGCATAAAAACCCATAATAATGCGACGGTATTATTTTGTTCATATTATAAATATATTTCGGTTCACTTAAAACTCTTGCAACACTTTGTCCAAAATCTTAATGTTTCCTTTGAAAAACTGAACATCGTTGATCCCGCTGTGAAGAAGAATAATATCGAGATTATATACAATTTTCTGGGAGGGGTTTGCCGGGTTGGCTAATATATAGCAACATTAACCATTTTTATTTGAAAGTATACCTCTATTTTTTTAAGTGCTCCACACAATGTTTTATGGACACTGCTAATTTTTCGATCACTGTATCTCGCGCTTGTTGAGACTGTACGAGCATCTGCAAAATCTCGTTCCGCTGCCTATCGTTTTCCGTCATTTTCTCAACCGATTTTGCAAACATCTGCGTAAAGAAATTTTTTTTCATTTAATTTTGACGTATAGTTCATTGTAAAAAATGTAATATGTACGATGAAGACACATTTTAAGGAACGTTTTATAATAAATACCTTAATGCATGCAATTTTTCGCTCAGCCAGGATTGCAAAATCGTTGCGCGAATTCTCCAGTCTTGTGCAAAACCTTTTGCGACCTCAAAGATTAAACCAAAATTTCGTACATGCTTCTGTATTATGTACGAAACAAATGGAGTAACGATTTGCTCATAGTTACTTGGCTTTTTGGCTCTCGGTACTCTTCTATGGGCATTCCGGGGCGTACCACTTGTGCCAGCTTTTGATGAAGCAGTTGCCGTTAATATTTGGGGGTCGCTCTCTAGGTTGAGCGCAGGACCTTCCTCGAGTGCCTCGATGACATTAAAGTTTGCCAATATTCCTATCTTCAAAAGAAAGTCAATTCAGTGATATGACGCGTGATTAACAATTAATTAATAAGTAATGACTGACATATTTAAAAACAGTTACTTACTAACATCGTCGATGGCACTGCTTTCGGGACTGTCTCGCAATATTAAGTTGCGGCCATTGATATCCAATGGAGCTTCCTCTCCCTCGACCAACAGTTCGAATGCGTTTAACTGAAATAATTGTTGCACAAACAAATGACGTGCTATGATTTAATAACTTTTGATATTTAGATTGATCGATGCAAACAAAAAAATTACCTGTTCTTCTGGACAGGCATCCGGGCATTCCACTCCTTCGACATATTCGAAACCCATAATGCCCAAAACTTTTTCTTCGCGATCGGTCAGTTTAGGTGGAGGACCACCAACATTTCCAGTCGCTATCCTATTCGAGCGAATTTTGGCCACTTTTTGCGACACTTGGCTCTTATTGTCTCGCCACGTCTGCAAACCAAGTTGTAATATTAATAATAACAAATCACACAATTTTATTGAGGTGGAATAATTAAAATATAATATTTGTATATAACAAATTGTCTTTTGAGATCAAATAATGGTTATTAACTTACTGACTGCCACGACTTCACATCTTTCGTCCTTCCACCTTTACCCATACTATTTAATTCCTTCACAAGGTGTTCCCACGAAGCGGTTAGATCGGATCTTCCATGCAGGGACTTGAATTTCCCGGTTGCCACATGGGGATTTTCAATAAAATAATCAACCATGTAATCAAGTTGAGCGGGCGTAGCCTTCGCCTATCTTTTTTGTTTGCAGCTAGAAAAAATAAATTAAAACTAGTAAGCCAAACAATTTGATTCAAATTCGCATGAACGATAAGGACCTTTAATTCACAAAATGATGCATACACAAATAATACGTAACATATATTATATATACCGTTTGACTGCTAGAGAATGTACTTACTTCAAAATTGAGGCCATGGTGAAAATATTTGTAAAGCACAATTTGAAACTTATGATTGACAATATTTGATTTATTCGTAATATGAACCACGAATAAATAAAACTGTTTTTCGCGCGTCACCATGGAGAAAACTTGAAGGTTCCTCGAGTCTTCATGCGTGCCACCGAGTGGCGGAAATTTCAAAATCTAGGAAGTTTTGAATAAAATTGTAGAAAATTGCAGTTTTTACGGTAAGTGTAATACCACCGTGTGAAATATTTGTCCAATACATAACTTCCTTTCAATATCTATAATGTTTAATAACGACATTTCGTTATCCCATTGGATGTTAAATTGAAGGAAAACTTCGTAGATTTTTTAATTCTCGCGACTGTGGCGCGCATGGACTCGCGCGCAACTCTAACTATTAATAAAAATACGAAATAAATAAAAAGACGTAATTGAAATACTACTTATGTTAGATGATATCTACTTAAAAAAAGAAATTAGTTATTCCTTCTCAACAACTTTGTGGTTTTTCTTCGGAGCAATACTTAAATATAGGTAATCTTCATTTCTTATAGAAAATAACAAAATTTATTTAACAAGTTGGTCTAAAATCAATGTTTTTAAGATGATTGTTGATTACTACGAAATCAAACTTACTTACTAATTTACCTGTTGTTTCGAACGTCGTAATTATTTGTCACTTTTTTTAGCGGATATTCAAAGATAATAATTTACGAGTTAATAATTCACAATGGTCGTTATGGCATATCGAGGGGGTTGCCAAGTCTCGCTATCCGCTCGAACCATAGCGATACCTTACCGACGAATTTTGATATGGATAACCACAAACTTTGCTAAACGTCGTATACAAAATGACAGTTGTTATAATAGCGTTTCGGTAAATAACGAACCGAAACTTGTCGTTATGAGCTCATAACGACAGCATAGCGAGTTATACAATATCACGTCGCTTGCTATTCGTAGTTGCAGAATCGTACCGCGGTAACGTCGAAGCATCGCTATTCGTAAGTACAGAATCGAACCGCCGTTGTGGGAGTGTCGTTACGCGTAGCAAAATTCGTTATCGCAACGATAACGTTCCGAATCATTATTCTTATAACGAGTTACAGAACTGCACTACAGGAGAGGATCCGGCATGCGATCAGCCTGAGAACCCAAGGCCCGGAGGAGCCTTGTGGAGAATTTATCGATAAATTGCGGACCCTGATAAAGAGATTGAACCCCCTTCCCCCTTTAGAGGAACAAATATCCATGTGTTACGCTAACCTCCACCCAGACTTTAGCGAATACTTTCCCCGAGAACAAATACACAATTTCGTAGCCCTCCACCACGCATGCCGGCCACGTGAGATAATCCGCGAGAAGCGGAAAGCCTATCGTCCCCCTCACGCCATCATCCCCGCTTGCGAGTCCTATATCTCCTATAAGCCGCCCACAAAACCAGAGGTACGGCGAAGCGCCGCACTGGAAACAACCCCCAACCTCCCTTCCGAGCTCCCTACCCCCAAATCAGTCCCCCGCCAAACCGTCCCTCCAAAAATCCAGAGCCCAAACCGCAGCTACCGAGACGTGGCCGCGGCGGATGCTTGTACCTCTCCCCAGCAAATGCCATATCCCGGCATCAACCGTTTTGTACCTCTACCCTACAAAACCAACCCCAATCCCATCCCCCGTTCAGAAGATGGCGCACCAAGGTTCCCTCCCAAATGCATCCCATCCAACAGTCCCGCATTCACTCCCGGGCCGTGCTTCAACTGTAGCCAGCCCGGCCACCGATACCGTGATTGCGCGCAGCCCCTCGGCTATTTTTGCCGATTTTACGGTTACCGAGGTACTGACACGCGATCCTGCCCCGGGTGCCAACAACGGTAGACGGGGAACTACACCGGGGGGAGGCAATAACTAACCCGCCTCCCCGCGATAGCGTACCCTCCCGCGTCTCCCTTCCATCGACTAAGAGGGACGGGAAAACGTCCCCAAACACCCGCATCCCATCCATATTACATACCGTCCATCCCATAGAGCCAACAAAATTAGAGTCAACACGAGAAAATCGAGTCCCTCCCCCATTAGAGTCCCGAGAAGTAGAGACAACCCCGAGTAAAGACAATCCAGCAACCCAACCTGCCTCCGACCCGGAACAACCCGAAAACCACCTCGACATGATCGAAGGAGATCCCCGCCACTTCCTCTGGTTCCTCCTGGGTGAGTACAAATTCCCAGGACTCGTAGACCCAGGTTCCTGTCGATCATATCTCAGTCCCGACCTTATTGCCCAGTTAAAGCTAACCCTAATTCCCCTTGATGAATCCGTCAAAGTGGCGAACGGCCAAGTTATGACCGTAGATGGAGCCCTCCATCTACAGCTCGAAATTGGAGGAGAGAGTGGCCCCGTGTTATTTAGAGTAGCTGGCGTAAACTGTCCCTGTATTCTCGGACTGGACTTTTTGACAACAGTAGGATTGACGATCCACTACCATGACGAGAGTTAGTAAGCGAAATACAATTCCCCACAGACGTTCTACAACACCCAAATCACAGTTAAAGCCCGTAATTTACAAGACTGAGCCGGTCTTGTAGTCCCCGACGAAGCCTCCCGACAACGACTTGACCGCCTACTGACCAAATACATTAGCTCAAACCCCTCCCTAGAACTGAAAATGACTCACTTAACTGAACACGACATCGATACACAAGGTCACCCTCCCATACGCCAGCAATCCCGAGTTATCTCTCTACACCTTTTCAAAATCGCCCAAGAAGAGGTAGATAAGATGTGGAGAGAAGGAATAATAGAGCGATCCAAGAGTGCCTGGCTCAGCAATCCCGTAATCGTCCCAAAGCCCGGTGGTAAACTCCGATTTTGCGTAGACTACCGCGACGTCAACAAGGTAACAACCCGAAAGGACGCGTACCCCCTCCCCAATATGGATAGAATTTTGACAGGTATGAGACAGGCCCGATACATTTCAAAGCTTGATCTGAGGCAGGTGTATTTTCAGATTTCCGTCCACCCCGATAGTCGCCCAATAACAGCCTTTGCCGCCCCTGGACGAGGACAGTTTCAATTCAGACGAATGCCCTTCGGACTGACGAACGCTCCCGCGACATTTCAGCGACTGATGGATCGACTCGAATCGACCTCGAATGGGAACCCGATGTTTTTGCCTACCTGGACGACGTGATAATTGCGACAGATACAGAGGACGACTATTACAGATACTTGACGAAAGTACTGACGATTTTTAGAGATCCTGGACTAGAAATTAATCGAGATAAAAGTGAGTTTTTCTGCCCCGAAGTTAAGTATTTAGGTAATGTTATTGGGAAAGACGGACTTAAGGCCGACCCCGACAAGGTAGCCCCGTCCCAAGAACATCAAGCAACTCCGCCGAATTTTAGGGATGGTGGGTTGGTACGGCCGTTTTATGGGAGAAATCTCCAGCGGTAAGGTTCCTCTAACCACCCTGTTGCATACGGACATTCCTTGGCAATGGGGACCGGAACAAGAAAAAGCATTTCAATCTCTTCGCGAAGCCCTGACCCGCACACCAGTTCTCGCCTGACCCGATTTTACCCTTCCCTTCTCCATTCATACCGATGCCAGCGACCTTGCCATAGGCGCTGTGCTGACCCAAACCATACCGAAACTGCGTCCTTATATCGAGGGCGCAGCTTTCACAGTTATCACGGACCACAACAGTCTCCAGTGGTTAAAGAATTTGAGAGACCCCTCCGGAAGACTGGCAAGGTGGGCCCTAGCCATGCAGGCCTATGATATGAAGATTATACATCGCAAAGGAGCCCTGAATGTCGTCCCGGATGCCCTTCGAGAAGCCCATGATAACCCCCAAGCAGGTCACTTGGGAATAGATAAGACCTATCACCGAATAACCCAGGATTTCTTTTGGCCCGGGGTATTCCAGGACGTCGCACACTACGTCACCCGGTGCCCGGAGTGTCAGCTCCATAAGGTCTCTCAGGAAGCTCCTGGGGGCCTAATGCGAGAACGGACCACCGAGGGTCCCTGGTGCGTAGTTGCTGCCGACGTCATGGGCCCCTTTCCTGTGAGTAAGACCCTGAACAAATATGTTGTAGTTTTCCAAGACCTCTTTACCAAGTTTGTAGAAGCCAAAGCCCTCCGTACGGCCACCGGCCCGAATATAATGTCTGCCCTAGAAACCCTGGTCCTAAACCGTTGGGGATGCCCCCAATATCTCCTAACCTATAACGGAACAGAGTTTGTCAACACCCATATGACCCAACATCTATCCCAGTACGACATCCACCAAACGACTGTTCCTCCCTACCATCCTCAGGCCAACCCCGTCGAAAGAGTAAACCAAACCTTGAAAACCATGATTACCGCGTACGTCGGCCAGAACCATAGGTTCTGGGATGAACACCTCCCAGAGCTATGTTTTGCAATGAACACCGCCGTACAATCATCCACCCACATGACCTCAGCCTTCCTTAATTTCGGTAGAAACCCTCGCCCCGCCAAGAGCATACGAGATAACCTCCCTACTCCCCCAACCATCCATCTCACCGATCCACAAGCATGGACAGACAGAATGACCCGCCTACCCTTGCTGCACGACTTGGTCCACAAACAATTAGAGCAATCCCATAAACGACAGGCGAAATATTATAATAAAGAAAGAAAGGACACCCGATTTAAAGTTGGCGATTTAGTATTGAGACGCAACCGAGTATTATCATCAGGAGCCCAAAATTTCGCCGCCAAGTTAGCCCCCCGTTTTCTTGGCCCCTATAAAATTTTGAGTATCCCCTCCCCCGTCGTGTATGAACTAGAGGATCCCCACTCCAGGAAAAACCCTCGAGTGCATGTTAGTGATCTGAAAGAGTGTAAACCCCGAGAAGAATAAGCTCCTCCTCGTGAATAGTACAAGAAAACCCCCAGTTAAGAATAGGGCAGGCGGAAGGTAGCGTACACCAAGTCGCGAATATCACACTCAGCGCAACTAGAGAAACCCTGCCTTTTAGACAAGTGCCTGAAATTTTGGAGAGGAACTGTGGAATCACGGTGATTGGTCTCGTACCTGTTCATCCGTATTTCGTTCTTAATTATTGCATTGTTATATTTTTGTTTGTATGTGTGTGGGTGTGTACAGAATGAGTGGAACATGTGTGAATGCTATTAGCTCGAGTACGTATAGACGACGTACTCTCGTTTAAGCAAGGGGGAGTTGTGACGTTGCCCAATTTCTCTCCCCGCCGACAGCCCTCCAAGGCGACCGTTCCACGTAATACGTAAAAAAGTAAGTTAACAATTAGTATTTTTATTTGTATTTTTTTCCCGATTCTCCCGTTCCCTCCCAATTATTGTACACTGTTTAAGTCCTTATCGCCGCTACGAAGAACACCCCAGGGATCACTCGCCGCCACTCCCGCCGTCATCGCCATCGTGGTCGCCGCATCGTCGTCGTTGGCCGTCGTCGTCGTCGTCGCCGGCATCATCATCGCTGACGTCGTCGTCGTCGTCGTCGCTCCGGACACTGTCGTCGCTAGCCATCCATCGGTATAGCGACGGAGAGACGAGTGAGATGGCAGCAGCGCACACCGAGCATCCTGAATTACCCTCAATCTCGATATCGATGAGAACGCCCCTGCCATATCGATTGTCGTAATTACACCCATCTTCCAATAGATCTCCCTAGTACCGTCCCGAAAATATGGATGTCCCCACCTCCTGTATCACCTGACTCGTGCCGCTGCTGCCTAACGACAAAATCGTCACTTGGAGTTTGGCTACCAACGAGCGAAGCGACTTTAAGAGAGAAAGAGAGAATATTTTTGGAAATAATTTTGAGAGTGAGTTGCGAATAATTAGAGTTTGGAGAATAGTACGAAGAGTGTGTTTTGAGCGAATGGAAAATTTATACGGAGTGCAGTGCCGAGTTTAAGTGTGAGTGTTGAGAGGAGATAAGAGAAAGGATAAAGGACAAACAAAAAGGAATACGAGGATAAGGAGAGAGAGAGGGAGAGAGAGAGCGGGAGAGAGAGAGAGTGGAGGAACGAGCGAGCGACCGTAGATCACCACTGTAAGTGCTTGCACAGTTTCCCTCCACAAATTTCATACCGGCATATTTTATATTTTTGTATCCCTTTTTTTCTAACCACAAACTACTATTTAGAGTACCCCTCCCCCAGTTTTTCTTTTTGCGCATCTTTAAGTATTATTTTGGTTTCGTTTTATTTTTTTTTGTTTGCGATTAAATTAAGCAATAAAATATTAATCCGTGGAACGCTCGTGTAGCATTAAGATAGAGCAAGGTAGAGAACTCCCTTTCCCGTGCTTCCCCTCTCCCGTCACAGGTCAACCGTCGCCGGTGAAGCGACAGTCACAACAATTTTTTTTGAATAATCCTTATATCTAGAAAAAACATGAGAAATTTATCAATTCAGTAATATAAAAATGTCATGGAAGATTCATCGTCTCTGTCTAGGAATCATATTAAGCTTTGCCTAAGAAGAACTTTCCAGTAGCATTCACCACCATGTCCACCTCCTCTTGACCATACAATGCGGGCGAGACTCCTTCCATATTGTACCAAGATGTTGTTCCACATTTCAGCTCCCCTTTCTGAACCTCAAGCAGTATTGTCAGCTCCACCCGTACGGACGTGTAATTACTGACAAGAGCCTGGAGTGATCTACCGCTTGAATGCTTTCTTTTGTCATTAACCAGATGGTCAAAGAATGCATCATCAAATTTTGTTCAGAATTGACTAAATGAATCGCATGCATCGAATTTAAATAGCGCGTGATATTTCATACCGCCGTGTTAAAGTCCAGGAGGCTTATTTCGCGCATTTCACTCAGCGAAGAAAAGGTAAACAGAACTCTCCTCATCTGAGGACGTCCTACACTCGGTCAAGCCACTCGCTTTGCGGGTGTATGCCCCCCCCCCCCCCCGCTCACCCGCGTCTTTCGCCAAATTTCGGCCATCCGCGCATCGAGAGCGTGCAAAGCAGTATTCGAATGTCCTTTCTATCAGACGGCACTGTAAGCCATGTTCCGTGCGATCTAACGACGAGCGAGTTTTAATAAAGTACGACCAAACGAAATAACCTGTGAGTCCTTGTGCTTGAACCCTACGAACTGTCCTTCCTTAAAGAACCTAAGCACGGTCTCCCAGAACCGGCGAAAAAAAAATAAAACAAATGTGAGACCGCGTACATCGAAGGACGCGTGCGTTTAAATTTCCTTTTGCTTTTTCCACTAAAGCAGGGAATAGAGGACAACTGGCTGTAAGAAGATGTCAGTAATCCTGTCTGATTAGCTGAAGTGAGCTTTGAGTAGAATTTCTGCTTCACTGGAGAGAAGGTAACTATTGTTCCCTTTGTGTTGGACTGTCTGAACACATTACTCATTCCTTTTCTTGTATCCCATGTTGCTTGATTGGTTATTTGAGCAAGAACCCCAAGATCTTCCTTATATGTTCCGAACATGTTATGATAACATATCTGTTTCGCAATGCTATCAGTTGCTCCTGTCAAGTGCATCTTCCATTCATAGGCACTAAAACCCTTACAGAAGACAAAAACTCCATGTCCCGAGAAGTTGAACACCTCCAACAAATTTTCCAACTTCTAAATGCCATTTGCCATTTTATGACTCTCCTTGGTAAATATGTAACTGAAAGCAGCTGGTGGAGGGAATATCTTAGTGGCTTGTCTTGTTGTTGTAATTAAAGCCACATCACATACCAATGGCATCAATGTCCTGATCTCTGCAGGTTCTTTTTCTTTGACAATCTGCATTATATTATCTATGTCAGGGAAATGAGCAAAAGCTCTCTTAACCGATTCTGTCAATTTTTGAGAGTACTTTCTGTCTGCTTTTATATAGCAAAGAAGTCCTGTTATTGGCCCTACTGTTTGAGGCATTGATGCTTTTCTTTCAGGTGGAAATGTTACTCCTTCACATAGCACCTGAACTTTCTTTGATGATGGGAGCTCAACTCCTAGATTGTTTGCATCCACTATCACTCTTCTTGGTGCTCCTTCTAACACAGGTTCGACTATATCCATTTCTGATGTACCTTCTTCAGCCATTTTAAATTGGATTTTAATTCAGCAACGTATAGTTATAAGACAAACTGTTTATTCAAGCTCTGTCTGTTCGACTACCTAGTGCATACTAAGATGCAGCCTCTTCCCTAATAGAGTACTAGTGTATGCCGCAATTTCAAAAACTAAATTTCATGTACTATAATATAAATATATGATAGTTGATGCAATATTAATAATTGGTCCACAGTAAGCTCTTCCCTGACAGAGTGCAGTTGTTGCCTCTAACTTCAAAAACTGTAAGCTTCATTATTATAAAGAGCATGATCAAATAATATTCATTATATCAATGATTCCTCACGGAAATTAGGTTAAGTTATTACATATATTAGGTTTAAGGACTTATGTTTAAATTCTTTACTTATATTTTTAAAATACTTACACACTGTACATTAGTACTTGTGTTTACTGTAGTTGCCCCATAGCCAAACTTGGGCATAATAATAAATTCTCTCTCTTTATCTATGTCTCTCTCACTCTCCTTCTATCCTTCTCTCTCCCTCTCTCTCTCACACACACACACACACACATAGGCTTTATGTCGTTACAATACAGAATACGATATCTTCAAGCGCTGATATACAAACGGATTAGTACAACAATGGGATTTCGTGTCGTCCGATCGTCGACACGAAAAATAAATACGATATTTGTGAATTTAGAGATAAGTTGAAACTAACGCGAATAATAAGGCTACGCGTCGTCCGATCGTCGACACGAAAACTAAATACGATATTTTCAAATTTGGAGATAAACTGAATTTAACGCGAACTATAAGATTACGTGTCGTCCGATCACCGACGAAAATAAATACGGTATTTTCAAATCCAGAGATACAAATGGATTAACGTAAACTACACAATAAGCATGGAGACAAGTTACTACAAAAACATTCTCTGCACCGTGGTATACCAACCGATGTCCTCGCACAGGGAACCCTACGGTTACTTAGCCGACGCGCCATACGACTTACTAGCAAACAAATATACACGTTAGTTTCCTTCTCTCGCTCGCGACTAACTCAAAACGCTACTATCGGGCGGTATCCAACCTAAGTGTCCCCATCGTGCCCCACGTTGGACGCCATTTGTAACGGGTTTCCTACACTTTCTGAGGCCTTCCGCCCCACGACCCGGAGGATAGTGCGCACTCGACCGCGTTTGCTTCCATGGCCCCAGCAAGGGAAGCAGGGCATACCGACGTCGCGAGAACCATCCGGGAGTGGGCGGGCGCCAGGTACAACATCGCATCACCGACCGGAGTCGGCTTTATTTCAGTTTGCCGCCCCCGGCGGCCCCTCACGGGTTCCCGCTCCCTCCGGGAGGCGGACTCGGGAAGCCTCGGGCTTAAAATCTGGCTAGCCCAGCCCAATGGCTAGTCGGTGAGGCAGAGGGAGTGGACATGGAGGATAGGTACGGTTGGGTACCGCTAACTAATCACACATTAAAATTTTTAGGTAACAATTTTATTCAGTCTCGGCGCTACAATTCAACGCTACCGAGGAAGGTAGCCTCCTAATGAACTAAACGATCGAAGGTAGCCCCTTAATAGTTTATTGGATCGAAGGTAAGCCCCTTAATGAGATACACAATAAAAGATAGCAGTCTAAACGGGACAAATACTAACAGGTAGCCCCCTTAAGAAATCAAATAATAATAGGTAGCCCCCTTAATGGAATAAATAATAAAAGGTAGCTTCTTAAGTATTACGAATAGAATGGAACCTGTGAATTATTAATTAATAGAAGGGAGCCTCAGCAACCAAATAAAATGTAGCCTCTCAATAATTAATAGATAAAATGTAGCCTCTTAGTCACTAATGAACCCACGGCACGCGACGCTAACATTGGAAGACGCGACGAGAGAAGGAATGCGCAAATTTACTAGAAACTTACGGACACTCTGAAACGACATAGAAACGGGCGCGGCGGCTCGACGCAAACATGTAAACACTACGGCGTGACCGCTGTAGAGGACGGCGGCACGTGGTAGTGGAGACCGACGCTTGGATGATTGCGAATTTTTACTTTTAATACGTGGCGCATGCCCAATAACTAACAATAAAATGTTCTGTTCTCCGCGATTATAATAATGCTCCGTACTCTTCGGTGGTCCTTCGAACTCTCTTCTCTCATTATGCAGCCGGCGTGCTCAGGCCTAAGCGTGCTCCCCCTAGTCTCATAATTATTTCCGGATTGCCGTGAATTTGGAAGAACGGTAACATTATCACTCCTTACTTCAATGATGTCCGTCGCCAGTCCTCCTGCGCCGCGTACCCATCGCTGGCCGTCAAGTAGCACGAGCGGAGGAGGGAGGAGCGCAACGAGTGTCACGCACGGCTCGCTGTGGAGCCGAGTACTCCCGAACTCTCCATCGTACCCCCCTCACCGCGCGCCATCCTCGCGGAGCCCGGAACCGGTGACGGGGAAGGGGGAAGCTCACCTCGCTGGACAGGCGTCCCTTGTCACGGCGGTCGGCTCACGATAATTGCCACCAGGCACGGAAAATAACAGCACCGCATCCCGCGCAGCATTCATCGAAGTCCTTACATTAAGACGCCGTTATTCGCGTACTAAGGCGCCCGGTGCATCTAAGAGGAAACACTCACAGAAGGACAATGTATCCGACGAGTAGGAGTCTTAGGACGCAATATACGCGTCCATTCATCAGCGCCCAGGGTCGTACATCCGGCCCCCTGCAGGCTGCCATTTCGGGTGTGACGAAAAACTGGCCACAGTTGATAAATTGATTCAAGACAATGATTATATAAGATTTTTACAAATTGACAGATCTAGTACTGTATTTTGGGAACGAAAAAAGTAGTAATGGCTATGATTAGACAATTGGGCAAACCAACACTATTTTAAAAATATCTGTTGCTGAAACTAAATTGAATGACTTGATACGAATACATTATAAAGTTCTACATAATGAAGATAAGAATAATGAAATAATAAATCAATTATCGTGGCAAGATAAAGCTAAACTAATATAATCAGATCCAGTCACGTGCGCTAGATATTTTGATCATCGAATAAGATCTTTGCTGATATTGTTAAAATCTAAGAATAGTCCTTTTACGGCTTTTCCTATTGTTGATTTGTATTATAGAATAGAATTTTAACACTGAGGAAGTCCGCATTTACATGCATTAATTTGGTTAAATAATGCACCTGTATATAACCCCGATGATACAAATTCTAAACAAGAATGTGAAACTTTCATAGATGAAATAGTATCTTGTGATTCACAAAATAAATCAATTAAACAATTAATTTCGTTACAAACCGTTAATTTATAAGTTATTGTTATTTATAGTCGAACGTCAGGAATTCGACTTGTGGGTCTTGTCTTAGTTTAAGCGGTGTAACGCACCTCACCTTTTGTGTGTATGTGTATGTGTGTTGTGTGTTGTGTGTTTCTGCTCTGCGACCTGCTGACGTGGGCGGATTCCTGGAAGGGTCGGTGACGACGGCAACCTTGGCCGTGGAGATAACACACCCAGGATACACTTGAAATGTTTATTTAGATTTCGTTTTGGTTTACAAGCGCGCACTCGTATGCGTCGCGACCGCAACGATTTTGTTATCTGCGCTGAGTCGACAAAAAGGGGCGAGCGTTCGGCACGTGATACGACTCGTTTGACTCTAACGCTCTCAGGTTTAACGGAAGATAATGTTTTGATTAGAGATTTATTTATGCTCGATATACTCCGACGCGTAATGCCGCTAAGGTAATTATTGTGGTACAGATGTATTTCGAAGGACGTGAAGCGCCACTAAGGTTAGCTTACACGAAAAGAGTTCTAAACTATTGTTTCGATTTCCCGCACTCGAAGTTAAGGCAGTAGTCTGCTTTAGGAGCTGAAAAAAAAGCGTTTTTTCAACAATTTTTTTGAAAGGGAAGAAAATGATTGCGGTAAACGAAATTTTGAGACGATAGTATATTATGTTCAGGCTTTAAAAAACAATTTTTATTATTACAAATTATTGAAATTTGCCAAAGTTGTAACGATTTTTCTGGGGCGCCTGGAGTGTGCACTCGTAAATCGGTGCCGGTGATGGAGGTCGTGCGATGCATCTGAAACAGTGGAACCAAATTTTTTTTTAGTTTTTATAAGTTCCTTTTCTGTATGAACTAAAAAAATACCGAAGAAATGACGAAATTCCAAATTTTTTCGAAGTTTGAAAAAAAAATTCACTTTTTTGAAAAAAAAAATTCACTTTAAGTTGCAAAACAAGTAATTTAAATAGTACTTTTGTCCAACTTTTTTTAGTTCAAATAGAAGATAATTCAATACCGAAGCTAGATCACTTTGGTTTTTTTCGATCGGACATATATTGTTTTTACTATCGCCGGCACCGTTTTCCAAAACTTGTGAAAATGAAAACTCGAGAAAACGGGCTGTAAAGTTTTCGGTCCAAAAAAATGTAAGTTTTTGGATACTTACACTAATTAGATATTAATCAGCTATCCCCGGGCCATACAATAATCCTTCCTCTTCTTCAAAAAACTCGTTTTGGCGGAGGCTTTCCGATCTTCGAGCTGTATGAGCCTCCGTGCTGGAAAATGATGCGCGCCGGTTCTCCCGCGTTATGCGCTCAGCATCGACGGTGTCAGCAAAATTTTTGCACTGCTGCCCGATGACAATATTGAGGAGCTGCATGGTAGAAAGCACAGCTGAATAACCCTTGTTGAAAATGCCTGTAGCCATATTTGCTGCTATTTCGACGATTTTATAGCCGGAATTTACGTGTTTCGGATTTAGGTGCCACACAATCGAATTGAACGATTCGTTCGAATTTTGAGTGTGTCCGCACAAGCACCGCGTCAATAAATCGTCATTTGAAAGATCTTCGTAAATTGGACAAATGTGCTTCTCTACATTGTCATTAATTAATCTTGCCGGGTGTTTGAAACATGCCAGATTATTCGCCGCTTGAGCCTTGCGCCATTCGCACCAACTCTCCGCGCCTTCTGGACAATTTTCATGCTGAGGATTTTTATCGGTGGAACAATAATGATCTAATGTTGCCATAATAGCTCTCTTCATACCTTCTACTGATTGGGAGTTCATATTTCGACGAATTGACAGACTGTAGTAAATCGTCAATTTCTTAATGACACTCTCCATTAGCCCCTTCTTTCCACCAAGTGTCTCGGTTTTTCATTGAATTCACTTTGAAATAATATTTCAAAGGACGGTTTGATCTTTTCAGGTATATACGAGTATAGTCAAACAATAGAATACATGAAGGGGCGAAGCGCGCGCGGTCGGGTCTGCCCGAGCATTCGCACCTGCTCGACGCGCGGCCACTAAAATTGATCTAACTTCGAAAATATGTCGAATTGGCCTCTAAAATTTTGAACACATATTCTTGGATAGTTTTGGAATAGATTTAAGACAAAAACGAAAAATCGATTTTTTGACACCTGTAAAGCAGACTACTGCCTTAAACCCGCGAGACTCTAGGTACGCGAAATGTACTTGCCCTAAGGTACGAGTACGTTCGACCGATAGATCCGTCTGTCAAGACGGAGGTGTTAATTTAGACTAATGATAATTTTGTCGGTTGAAATCTCGTTACCGTGGGTGAGGGCATTGAGAGAATCTCGTCGGGGTAACAGGAAGTGTCGGATTTCTTGTTGGGCGTTCGGTTTGCTGAAATATTCCTGATTTTGGCGGACTAGTTAGAGCATTTCGGGAATTGCGTCGCAATAAGTGCTGATTCACTGGCGCGTGGAGTTCCGTGGGAACTTCTACCGTGGGACGCTGCATTGAAGGGAAGTGATGACAAAGGTGCGCGTGCGTCGGTGGATAGTTCAGCCAGGTTGTTGGTATGTTGATCGGTCCATAACTGGGATTTATAAAAGGTACACCGAAAATAAACGAAATTTATTGAATTTGAAAATTAGATGTATAGGATTAAATTTAAATGGCAGTACGCTTTGTATTTCGTGTATGTGCTTTGATTGTTGTGTCTGGTATCGAGATGGGCCGTACACCATTGTTATTATCGTCGCAGAGTTGTCAAGCAGCGGCTTCTCTGTTTGGATCTCTCTCTTTCTCTTCTCGACGGGTCGTTTCTCGCTCTTATTCGGTTGCTTCCTTGATGAGCGTGTCTAGCCAATGGTTTGTGTCAATAAAGGTGTGAGTGTGTCCGTGTGTGGTGTTCGTGTGTGGTGTATCTGGAATCTCTCCTTGTTTTCGACTCTCTCAGCTGCAGCGCGAACGGTTGCGAAAGCCGACAGCTGATCGGTTAGCGGACTGCTGCGTCGGTCGCTCTTTTAAATTTCCCGGACTCCTTTCGCAGATAGTTTCCTTCGGCTTAACAACACACGAGACTCCCCGGTTTATCACTTGCGTGATAAATTCGAACCTCAAAACGTCATCCACCGTCGTACTTCTACTGTTCTGTGAGTACTGGTAAGCAAGTCAGGTTGAGAGCACTTGTTAAGTGTGTGTTTCGTTGCCCTTTTATATGTTGCTACGGATCTTATCATTGGCGAGAGCATATTTATTTATTGTCCCTCTGTCGGTACTTTCGTGTACTGATTTGAATAATTTGTTGTTCGGCTTGTTCTCGATCTGATGTTGCCGATGTGTGATCTCTCATCCCAACTTTAAATATGAAACATCTATACAATCAGATGGGATTACAAACAATCAAGAAGAGATGAACGAAGATTATGATAATGACAATGAAAAAACCGAAAATGATATTGTAGGCAATCTTATACCTTGTGACGAGGCAGTACTCTCCTCGCAGAGCGCGCTCGCTAGACAGATTCGGAAAAACAAGCAGAGTCGTGACGCCTCGCTCCCGTGGAAAGAAGAGAGATAGTAGGGCACACTCTGTCGGCGAGGCTTCCTTTAATTACAGGGAGCGGTCGCCAACCGTCAGCAGCAACGATGAGAGAGAGCGACGCTGAGCGGAGAGAGAAGGAGCGAGAGGGATGGCTGTGCCGGCGATCGAGGAGCGATCGCCGCGAGACCCCCACCTTCGCCGGCAGAGGAACAAGGGAGCGAGGAGAACGCACGAGCCAGTGGACACCGGCCGAGAATTAGATTAAGGCAGTTAGAATTTGGCGAGCGTTAGAGCAAGTTGCGGCGATCGAGAGTATAATTCAGAAAGTAAAGATTGTGGATAGTTGGAGACGAGGAGTGAGTCAGAGTTGGAGAGTAAGAAAAGAGTTAGAGCTTGGAAGTGCGATTGCAAAGAGTGTAGAGAGTAGGAACAGAGTGAGAAGAGTGAGTGAGAAGAGAGAGAGAGAGAGCGCAAAGCGAAGGATTACGCGAGTTGGAGTGTGTGCGAGGGAGAGAGATCGAGCCCCTGGGAGCGACGAAGGAGCGAGAGTGAGAGAGAGGGACGACGCCCGAGTTCCGCGGTGCGACGCGAAGGACGAGAGAAACGGCGAATAGAGAAGGTAGGCGCACGTGGTGCAGTTCTTTTATTCAACGTACGGACCCTCCGTGGTTGTACGCGAGGTGGTAGAGGGTGTCCGTCCCGCACCCCCCTCGTAGGCCCAAGTCGTTAGCTGTGCTTTCCGGCGTCTCCGGAAAGCAGCTGTGTCTCTCTTGATCAACACGAAGGTCAAATAGCGTAACGCTTAGCTGAACGCGTACGATAAATGTAGAGTAAAAATTTCTAAATATGTATGAGATTATGGTTGTTGCCCGAATAAAGGGGAATCAGCAAAGGATTACCTAATCTGCATTCAGGGACTTTACAATCGGCTGCGACGGAAGAAAAGTCTAAAGAGTCAATTGGATCGAGTATACGCGGGATTGAGACCCGAATACTGGGACAAACTGGACCGAGACGAGGTCCGCACGTATGCTCAGCTCGTCGAGCGAGCGTCTCAGGTCGAACGAAGGTGGGCTCGAGCAAAGACGCGCCGACCGCCACCGTCGAGGAGCGAATGCCATGTCAAAGAGTTTGCATGGGTCGCTAAGACAAACTCTGCAGCGAAGACCACGGATCAGAAGAGATCGGCGACCCAGCGATATCGCACCTACGAGATTAACGCTGTAGCGAACCGCCCGGAGAAACGAGCGAACGTGGTGGAAGAAGCTGCGCCGAAGAGACGCCGAAGGAGAGGGCGCGAAAGCCACGGCGCAACGGTTGCATCGACGGAAGCAACGACACCGTCAACGTCGTATGCCAACGCTGCAGCGAAGCCCCCAGCTAATTCCGCCAACAATCACCAGACGCAACGGCAGTCTGGTGGGGGGAACAACGGAAGCAGCAGGCCAAATCCAGAGAATCGCACGCCTGGAAACGCTGCTGCCCGTGCCTCAGGGAGTTCAATGAGAAGAACTCCCCTATTTTGTTTCAACTGCGGTGACGCGGGTCACTTCAGCCGTGAGTGCGAAAAACCGAAGGTACAGCTGTGCGTAGGTTGCGGCAGAAAAGACGTGACTGCCGAGAACTGTGGCTGTGCGTTCTCAAAAAACGAGAACCGAGCCTGGCTACGGCGGGACAGCCAGCGCTCCGCGTAAATACCCCGCCAACGGAAGGCGAAGGGTCAGAGCTAAATCCTCCTTCCCCTTCCCCTATTCCCAACAAGCCGAGCGTTAATAAGGTAGAGCGGGTGAGCACTGAGTTAGGGAAACGTGTACTTACAGGTGCAGCGAGCTCTCCGCACGCCAAAGCATCGGCAAGCGTAGAGAAAATCGATACAGGTGAGTCCCCCTACGGGCCGATTGGCATCTGGACACTCGACGATTCGGAAGAATCGGACGAAGAAGTGCCAGACACTCGCGTTATTGGCGAGACTAATGAGACCGACCGCGATGCGAACGCTAAAAAGGAAAACGAAAATCGCGAAAACGGGGCGCGCGACCAACGGTTCGAACAGGAAGTTCCGGTCGAGATAAACACGAGGTTCTCTTTTGCATTTCCCGCTCCCCCGAGAGAGTGGAAGCGCGAACCGGGACGGCAGAGAGTTTTCGTGTCACTAGAGATCGGTGGAAGGCATCTCGAGGCATTGGTAGATAGCGGTGCGACAACTTCCGTGTTTGGGCGCATCGGCAGCCATATCGTAAATGAGCTAGGGCTACCGTACCGACAGTACCCGACGACAAGACTCGACTGCGTGACGATGGCAAACGGTACAGTAGAAAGAGTAGTCGGGGAAGCATTGTTCCCGATTTCGTTGGATGGGGTCCAAAAGTGGTTCCCCACCATAATCGTGCGTAACCTAAAATCAGACTGTTTATTAGGCATGGACTTCATGCACGCGTTCGGAGTAAATGTTTGTGCCGGGCGCGGAGTCTGGTCATTAGACGAGGTCGGTATATAACACCCGATAATGAAGCCAAACGATGAGCTTGCAGCAATCGGGTTATGTTGCGGACTTCAAGAACTGGGACGTGACGAACAGAAAAACTTGGAACAGATGCTCTCGGGGGTGATCCCGACGATGCCGAAAGATTTTAATGTTGCTGTGTCGCTCACGCAACACGTGATAGAGGTTACGACCGATCGCGCCGTGAAGCAACGAATGTACCGACGCTCGCCCGTGGTAGTAGACGCATTGCATGCCGAGGTAGATAGGATGTTAACCGGTAACATCGTCGAACCGTCGCAAAGCGAATGGGCTAGTCCGCCGGTAATGGTCGCGAAACCAAACGGTACTTGGAGATTCTGTGTAGACTACCGGGAATTGAACAAGGTAACGCGAAAAGACGCGTATCCCCTTCCGCGAATGGATACAATCCTGAGTAAGCTCCAGGAAGCCGTGTACATCACGACGTTAGACATGAGTGCGGCGTACCACCAGATCATGATGGCAGAAGCCAGTAAGCATTTTACCGCGTTTGTTGTAGAAGGCAAAGGTCTGTTCGAGTTTCGTAGAATGCCTTATGGATTGTGCAACGCGCCAGCTACGTTTCAAAGGCTGATGGATAGGCTGATCGGTCCAGCGCTAGAACCGCACGCGTTTGCATACTTGGACGATATTATCATCGTGAATAGGACGTTCCGAAAGCACCTCGAGTGGATCGAGAAGATATTCGGAATAATACGAGAGGCCGGCCTCATAATAAACTATGAGAAAAGCGAATTTTGTAGGAACGAGGTACGCTATCTGGGGTTTTTGGTTAACAGCGAAGGGCTGCGCCCAGACCCTGAGAAAATTCGGCCTATAATCGAATATCCGCGACCGCGAAACGCAACCGAGCTACGACGATTCAATGGGATGGTAAATTGGTACCATCGCCATCTGAAAAATATTTCGCGAGTCGCCGGACCGTTGAACCGACTGACGAGTAAGACTGTGACTTGGGACTGGACAGACGTCGAAGAGGCTGCGTTCCGAGCGGTCAAGGACGAAATTGTGAACGCTGCCATATTAACCTATCCGAATTACGAATTACCATTTATTGTGTACACAGACGCGAGCGATCGTGGGATCGGAGCTGTGCTGACACAAAAAGACGTTGATTCGGAACGGTTGATCGAATGCGCGAGTCGAGCGATGTTAGGACCGGAAACGCGGTACACGGTCACGGAGAAAGAGTGTCTCGCAGTAATTTGGGCCGTGCGGAAATTTAGACCATACTTGGAAGGGTACGAGTTCACCGTAGTGACCGACCATAGCAGCTTGAGATGGTTGTATAATCTCGCGGACCCGATCGGTAGGCTCGCGCGTTGGTCGTTTGAATTGTCCGGATACAAAATGAAAATCGAATATAGAAAAGGTACCGAAAACGAAGCGGCGGACGCCCTATTGCGAATGTTCGAGGACGTGGAAGTAAACGGTGATGCTCAAGTAGATTCGCTGGGAGATTGTTTCGAAATCGGTTGGTATCAGGAAAGGCTGAACGCGATTCGTCGAAATCCTCGCAAATTTCCGGATTGGCGAGTGGAAGGCCGGGACATTTATTTCTATCGTCCGAACGCAATCAAAGACGCGGTAGGTGAGGATGTGGACGCGTGGAAACTAGTAATACCATCGGAAGATCACGAAGCTTTGTTGAAACAGGCACATGACGCGGAGCAATCGGGTCACCCAGGCGTAGACCGAACGTACCGTCGACTAGCTAACGATTATTATTGGCCAGGGATGTACAGGGACGTGAAGCGTTACGTAGGGAAGTGCGTTACCTGTGCATTGCATAAAGCGAATCAAGCTAGGCCAATGGGAATGATGGGACCACGGGTTGTTGCTCAGCCGTGGGATACGGTTGCATCCGACGTAATGGGACCGTACCCCAGATCGAAGGCGGGAAACCGATACTTAATTGTATTCGAGGACATGTTCACCCGCTGGATTGAGTGCGTGCCCGCGGCGGCGGCCACCGGGAAAACAATCATGGACGCATTCCGCGCGAGAGTACTCTGCCGTTAGGGAACACCGCGTAGACTTTTGACAGATAACGGGACTGAGTACGTGAACCAGACGGTACAGAAAGTGACGGACGAGTACGGTATTGAACGAATGACGACACCACCGTATCACGCCCAAGCTAATCCCGTAGAGAGAGTCAACCGGAATCTCAAAACGATGATCTCGAGTTACATTTCCGCCGATCACCGCGAATGGGACATGCGCGTAGCAGAATTTCAGTTCGCGTATAATACCGCTGTGCACTCGTCTTTGGGAGTAAGCCCAGCGTTCTTGAATCTCGGTAGAGAACCCAGACCGGCTCAATACTGGACGCGAATCGCGCAGGAAGACGTTCCGAACGTACCAGATCGCGAAAAATGGGTCGAACGAATGAACAAATTGGTCGAGTTGAGAGACCTCGTGACGCGTAATATCCGCGAAGCGTCGGCCAAACAGGCCGAGTATTACAATCGAGGTAGAAAGGATGTTCCGCTGCATGTCGGAGACCGTGTATATCGCAAATACCGCGTGTTATCGAATGCCGCGAACAATTTAACCTCGAAATTCGCGAAGAAATACGCCGGACCGTTCGTAGTAACGAAAATGAGATCGCCGAATGTAGTCGAGTTGTCTGATGATGCTGGTCGACCTGCGGGGACTTGGCATGTCAAGGACCTGAAAATTTCGGTAATTAAGCGAGCCGCGGAGAGCTCGGTGAGACCCTCTGTGTGATAATGTAGGGACCGCGGTGGTAATTCCTCTTGATTGTGTCTGGCTAGAATACGTAAAAGAGCGCTGTGCGAAATGTCAGGCGAGGATCAACTAAAGAGAATCCGCGAGGAGGCTCGCCGGCGCTATTACGGGGAGGAAGACACGGTGCCGATGCCTCCGGCTAGAGAGCCAGAACCCTCCCCTGAAGACCAGCTCGCCGCTGTCCGAGCGAGAGCAAAGAAGAGGTACGAGGAGGAGAGGAATCGCGAGGAAGGGACGGTCGAGAAGGCTGTGCCACCGACCGGGCGTCCCCAGAGCAACGCGGCTACGCCGACGGTTGTTAGGCCAGTCGAGGAGAAGGCTGTGGCACTGACCGGGTGCAAGAAGAAAAGCCCGACCGGAAGACCCGAGAATGAAGCGGCAGCACCAACGCCCGGACCCTCGACGTCCGCGCAAAGCGCCCCACCTCCGAAACCGAGGTGGACGCTGCCCCCTGAGGAGGCTGTGCCGGAACCAGGGCCGCGGGGTGCTCGACGCGTCAGCTGGAGAGACTCGGTGGAGGAGGTGATAGCGGGGCTAAGTATTGAGGATGAAGACGCGCCCCGAGGGTCCCAGTCGACCGAACGGGCGGCCAACGAGAGACGGCGCGCCATGGGCATGGCCGGCGACACCCACGCAGAGGAGAACGAGGAACATGGGCCGCCACCCCCGGGAGTCTTCGGACGGCGGAACGCGGCGCGCGAGGAGGAAGAGGACAGGGAGCTGACGCTGGCCATCGCCGAGTCGCGGAAAGCGGTTCCACGGGGTTGTCTGAACTGCCGAGCGTTGGACCACCCATGGAAGCGGTGCCCCAAACAGCTCCGGTTGTTCTTCTGTAGGCTGTGCCACCGAGACGGGGTGACCACAGCCGCGTGCCCCGCCCCCACGGACTTGAGAGGGCGGCCCATTACCGAGCGGAGAGGGCGAAGCTCCGCCGAAGGACGAGGCCAGCAGACCGCTACCCCTTCGATACGGCCTGCCCGCGGTGCCTGCAGGATGGCCATGGGCCACAAGAATGCACGCTGCCCTGGGACCCCTCGCGTCCATACTGCATCTCCTGCTACCGCGTGGGGTATACCAGGGCAACGTGCCCGGAATGCTCACCCCGCCGTTCGCGGTGGTGAGAAGAAGAGGCGGCGCCGGCCGGAAGTAGAGAGAGGAACCTCGGAAAAATTATTTTTGTTAAGTTAAGCAGGGGAACCTCTCAGTAGAAGCCCTAGAAAAAAAAAAAAAAAAAAAAAAAAAAAAAAAAAACTTTTTGCATACAAGGGCGGTAAGCGTTAATAAAAATGGTTTGAAAAAGATTTGGGTTTTTGATTTAATAACGATTTGCTAAGTAACGTAAGATTATCCAATAGGTAGTAGGCAATAAGATTAAGGTAACCATGCAATGGGATTGGTGATGGGACTGATCGGGGGCGAGACGGACTCCGACTCTGCTGTCGCGCGATAGGAATTGTATCGGCGTGTGCCTACCTCTTAGCGAGGTAGACAATAGCCTAGTGGGGGGATGTGACGAGGCAGTACTCTCCTCGCAGAGCGCGCTCGCTAGACAGATTCGAAAAAACAAGCAGAGTCGTGACGCCTCGCTCCCGTGGAAAGAAGAGAGATAGTAGGACACACTCTGTCGGCGAGGCTTCCTTTAATTACAGGGAGCGGTCGCCAACCGTCAGCAGCAACGATGAGAGAGAGCGACGCTGAGCGGAGAGAGAAGGAGCGAGAGGGATGGCTGTGCCGGCGATCGAGGAGCGATCGCCGCGAGACCCCCACCTTCGCCGGCAGAGGAACAGGGGAGCGAGGAGAACGCACGAGCCAGTGGACACCGGCCGAGAATTAGATTAAGGCAGTTAGAATTTGGCGAGCGTTAGAGCAAGTTGCGGCGATCGAGAGTATAATTCAGAAAGTAAAGATTGTGGATAGTTGGAGACGAGGAGTGAGTCAGAGTTGGAGAGTAAGAAAAGAGTTAGAGCTTGGAAGTGCGATTGCAAAGAGTGTAGAGAGTAGGAACAGAGTGAGAAGAGTGAGTGAGAAGAGAGAGAGAGAGAGCGCAAAGCGAAGGATTACGCGAGTTGGAGTGTGTGCGAGGGAGAGAGATCGAGCCCCTGGGAGCGACGAAGGAGCGAGAGTGAGAGAGAGGGACGACGCCCGAGTTCCGCGGTGCGACGCGAAGGACGAGAGAAACGGCGAATAGAGAAGGTAGGCGCACGTGGTGCAGTTCTTTTATTCAACGTACGGACCCTCCGTGGTTGTACGCGAGGTGGTAGAGGGTGTCCGTCCCGCACCCCCCTCGTAGGCCCAAGTCGTTAGCTGTGCTTTCCGGCGTCTCCGGAAAGCAGCTGTGTCTCTCTTGATCAACACGAAGGTCAAATAGCGTAACGCTTAGCTGAACGCGTACGATAAATGTAGAGTAAAAATTTCTAAATATGTATGAGATTATGGTTGTTGCCCGAATAAAGGGGAATTAAATTGTATGTTGAAAATTTGAACAGTGGTGCTCACCCGTGATTTCGGAATCGTCTTAATGATCAATGTTTGCCCTACGAATCCCCCACCCCCATTCCTGAGTTTAGCCGTGTAATCGCGAGAGGGTAAGAATTCACGAGACTGTGCCCTTGGTGTTTGCGGGCTGGTAGAAACACCTGGCGCCTAAAAGGTAGGAAAGAAAAATTGGATAATTGGGCGTCATCAGAGATTTTGGACTGGCAGCTCGTCGGTATCTGCTTTTGCGAAATTTTGCAGAACGCGAGCTCGTCACAACCTTTATTCAATAATAGTGGTGTTAGGACCTGATTTTGGTCCTAACTCATTGTTATTAGTTTATTATAATTGCGCTCGGATGCGTCAGGATTCTGGCGCGTGGATCCCCGTCCTGTTTAAAGTGAGTGTTCACCTCACCTGGTAGCGTGTCAGCTAACGTGTGTATTAACTGATGCCGCTGGATGCCTGTATGGGTCAGGAGAATGAAATAAGAACTGCCTCGGTATTTTTTCTATACGCCACCCCATGTATTTGGCGGTTCATTTATTCTTTACTTCACACTTACACACACCCAATTCTTAGTCACACTATAGCGCGCATACACGGATACGGCGATGGCTATGCTCGCGGTAGCTGAGTCGACAGGAATTACTGTCTAGACGTAAACGTGTTGTGCGATTTGATCGTTCTTGAAATAATTTGTATTTTGTAGATTTATGAATTAACTCGATACTTTCGACGCGTAATGTCGCTAAGGTAATTAAAGGGGTACGGTAAGGTATTGAATTCCGTTGAGCGCCGGTAGGGATAGTTCAAACGCGAAGAGTTCTTAATTGCACTCACAAGACTTTCCGAAATTCTGGTATCACCCTCGAGACTCTAAGCACGGAAGATGCTCCTGCCGCTAGGGCTCGAGTGTCGGTCGACCGATCGGTGCGTCTGTTAGCACGTAAAAATCAATTAAGACTGACGATGGATCGGTCGATCCGGATCCTCGTTACCCTAGGGTGAAGGTGTTCGAAGGGCTCGTGGGGGGTACCAAGAAGAATATTTCGGTCGTCGATTAGAAAGTTGACCCGATTGCGACAGATCAACTTCCCAATCGGCAGTTGCATTTCGAGAAGAGATCGAGGGGCCGATGGTCGGAAGATGTTTTCCTTCAAGGCGAACTAAATCGCCAATCCAGAGCGTTAGCGGTTTCCACACACGAGAGTTACGCGCCGATGTGGAATGCGCTGATCGCGTTGCGCCGAATATGGATTGCTAAGCCTGGTCATTGCTAGGTTCATCGGCCCTTAACAGTGGCTACATAAAAGTTAGGTTAAAACATAATTATTCGATATCGGAAATTCAATATACATCAAGACGAAATGAACCATTATAGAGAACAATTATTATTATTTAAACCATGGCGAGAAAATGAATCGATGGACATAGATATCGAATGTTATAAATCTTCGCAAGATATTATACAAAAAAACAGACAACTGTATATTCATAATGAGTCTATTAATTATGATAACATTTTAAAAAGCATAGAAGTTGAAAATGATGATAACGAAAATAATAACATTAATAAAGATGTACATTTTTGCTTATAAAAAAAATAATTGTCCAAAAAAGAAATCCTTCGTTCATCCGGAGGACAACTATATATAGAAGAACTGATATAATTTTCAACCTGATCGGTAAATCCGTTCTCGAGTTATAGTGATCACCGACTTCGAAAAATTGGTTTCGAGAAAAACGAGTTTAATGTTTTACCTACTTACTTTATATGGCTCTAACACGGTTTCCATTAAAGTTATGTATTTCGGCGAATAATGGTCCAATTTAAATACAATTAGTGGGAAAATACTCGTAAAATATTGTACCTTTAGAAAATGAAAAAAGTCGATTATTTGAACATTTCAACTAGACCTCCCTCGATAAACAAATATTCGTTGTTCGGAAACTAATTGAAGATAAAGAATATTATGAATTTTTAACATTATTAAATAAAAAACAATACCAATATCATATTCATTTAATACATAGATTGAAAACACAAAATTATCCCCTAAAATTATACCTTCTATCAGAAGCCAGATGGCCAGAAGCTTGTGGAAGATTGAAGCATATAGCGTATGCTTTTTATATTGACGAATCAATGAGACACGCCCGTGTACCTATACGTGCATATTTAAAATTTGAACATTTAACAATTGGCAATTTTACACAATCAGAATGCTTTCAACAAAAGAAACAAGATAATATACCGTCGCTCGATTTTACCCCAATAGAATATACCACTAGAACAATGAATTTAACAAAAACCTCAAACATACAATTATGTTGAAAAAAATTCCCTCTTACTCCTGTAGAAGCAATAATGATTCATAAATCACAAGGAGCTACATATAATGCTGTAGTAACAAATTTAACACGACGAATACATCGACGAATGTTATATGTTGCCTGCAGTAGCGCGACGAGTGCAAGTGGATTATTATCAAAGGTCAATATAATGCCCCCAAAAGCATTAATGTTAATGACAAAGTCAAAATAGAAATGCTCAGATTGAAAAAGGAAAATCCTTTAAAACTATGTCTTCAATTTCCAGAAATCAATGAAGAAAACGTTAACAGCTTATTATTTAGGTATTAAAATGTTAAAAGTTTAAATAAACACATGAATTTAGTTCAATCAGATAAAAGTTTCAGTAAATGTCTAATATTAAGTTTCACAGAAACTTGGACTCCACCAAAGGATAATCTTGATACACAAGAATATACAATAATTCAAAGAAAAGATTGCGCAGGAAGTATCAGGAAAGCATTTGGAAATATAGCATACAAAAAAACAACATCAATTCATGCCGTAAAATGTTTTTATACTTATACAAATAGAGAAACAAATAGCTTTATGACTGATTTAGTCATCAACAATTATTCCACTATCACAATTTACAAATCACCAAAATTCACTTTTACTAATTAAAAAAATTGTGTGTTGTGCCGCACGATTATCGCACTGCACTTAAAATATTTAGGAATATACTAGTAAGGGGTTAGAACCCAAATGAAAGACAAAAGTAAAATATAAATAGTTTATTGACACCTTGAATAAGAGAAAGCAAAGCCGGATTCCGTGCGCGAATCCGCCATGCCGCACGTACAGGTTAAAGATTAATTTCAGACCGTTTAAATGTTGGCTTGCTGGTCCTTTTATACAGTTACAAGTGGAACAGCTTAACCAGCATTGTTTTGTTATTTTGTGCTCCAAATCTGGTTTACATTATTTCCTAAATTTGGAAGTTATTTTATTGGAGTAACGTTTTCGTAGAATTTGTCTGAGTCGGCGTTCGCATAGCCTAATATCGAAGACGGCTTCAATCGCGCAATGTCGATTTAGCGGATTGTTGGCCTACTCGGTTATACGTACTACTTACAAGAATATAGTAACTCTCGATTATCAGGACATAACATCGCTCCCCCCTAAAAAGAAAAGGAGTCTTTTCACTCGTCTCCGGAGAGCTATGTTTATGTCATAAGTAAATTAAATACAAAGAATAGGATCAGGCCACCTTAAGAGTTCGCTTGTCGTTTCCGCCTTAGACAGGTGTAGATAGCGTACCCGGTCAGCACGAGTAGAGATATGGTCCCTAAAGAGTATTGACCGATTGTGTTATACTGATGCTGCGGTGCAGGCTGATGGTGATCCAGTTACTTAGTTATGGTTTTTATCCGTGCCCCGAGTTTATTCAGCTTATCGGGGTTGTTCACAACTATTTATAGAGTGATTGCCTCGCAGGAGTCTATCACCTGCGTTATCGCGGATTCTTCATCTGCCGTTAGAGTTAAATTATGTGCCGGCAAGTAGCTATTATCGCGTATTATTTGCAGCCTGCTCCGTGATGCCTTGATTTTGAACTTTCTCGTGCTGGCGGTGCATTGCCCACTGAGTATGAGCATTCCGCTTCCCTGGAGAAGTATCTTTTTCGAGAGCGCATCATCACACGCGATACGTAGAACTTCCTCATGCGGTGCGGTGTACAGCCATCGTCCAGGTTGCTGTACGCTCATGATAAGTATGTACTATGGGGTGATGGCTCGTTTTGGGCACCGGAGTCTCGAGGGCGACGTTCCTTCGGTGAACATTAATACGCCACAAGGCGCATTTTCTATGACGTCCATGGTGGGGTGCCTGTTACGGCAAAGGTATCGATTTCCTTCGACCTTGCAGGTTTTTAGATCCATCCTCGTTAACTGCAGGAAGTTTTTATTTTTTTTATGCACTATTATGGTATTTTCGGTCGTCTCCAAGTAGAAAAATGTGCCATTCACTCCTCTGGCTAGAAGAGGATACATTCAGTGTATTCCCAATTCCGGCTGCTCTATTAGGGGTATCCCGATTAATAACGTTACATTTTCGCCTCGTCTGAAGGCTTTCGTGGTTGCCAGACGTAATATTTCCACTCCGTTTTCTCGCATCACGAGTCTCGGAAAACTGCATCCTCTAGGCAGGGGAGGCAGGGTTTCGGTCAGATATTGCGTCAAGCGTTGTGACGTAACGATGGTAGGACTTATGGTCCCTGATGCGACGCTGGCGAATAAGTCAGCTACGTCTTTTATTTCCCTCAGAAATGTCTCCACGTAGCTGTCAATGAGAGCCAACCTTTCGTCGAATTGCTGCCTGCTTTGTAGTATACCAGTTTTGTTCGTCAGGTATTTATCTACTGAACACACCATGCTATATAGCTTGCCAAAATTTCGGTTAGCTGCGTGAGACGACCGATTTAATATATCCAGCGTTGTTTCCACGACCTGGACGTGGTTCCTCATACCTTCTTTAAGAGACTCTTCTGATCCACGGATGGCGGCGATATCGGCATCGAGGCGTTCTCCATCTGCGGCATCCAAGTTTCCGGTAACCGATTTTAAAACCGATCCTAGACCATCGATGAGCCTGCGTCGTTTCCGTAAATGATCACCTCCTACGAGATCATGGACTACTCCGACCTTTTCTTGAACGGTTTCGGAAAGGCGAGCGAGATTGTCCAGCATTTCTCCACAGTGGCTATCCGGCCATATGGCCATTTCACGTTTCCTTCGAAATTCAGTGAGGAAATGAGAGACCCGAGCTTCTAGATGGGCCAGATGCGTTAAATCGTTCTGTGCCGCGAGCGTCCACTCGTCCGTGCAGAGATTCAGCATCCCTATTTCTTCGTAGTAGATCCCGGCGCGTCCTTGAATTCTCTTATCTCGTATGGCATACTCGATTCAATGGCCAGGGATAGCTGACTCATTATCGTTACCCTATACAAATTACATAACACGTAACAAAATTTAATTATTTTATTAATATTTTTTTTTAATATATGTGTGTAATTTTATTCTTCTTTGTCGCCCTAGTGCTCCACGTAGGTTTTTAAGCGGTTCGCGTGTATTCGCACGTGGCGTCGACCCCTTCGGATCATGTGGTTGGCTGGCGGAAGTGCTTGCTCTATGACGTATGGGCCTGTTCATTCCGGCGTTAGTTTGGCTGATCTTCCGCGTCGTACCGTCTCATCATATAGGAGGACTTTGTCTCCGACCTTGAAGTCTTGTTGCTTGCTTTTCCGGTCATACCGCACTTTAGCCTGCTGCTTTGCGTTTTGCAAGTTTTCTCTCGCGGATGACCAAGCAGATCGTAGACGCTCGCGAAGTCGTCATATGAGTAGGTTATTCTCGACTCTCTTTGCAAGGCTGTTGGCAGCTCTGCTTCGTTCCCATAGATAAGACTATATGGGGTGTGACCGGTTGCAGTATGAGGAGTCGTATTATATGTAAACATGTCGTATATCAGCCATTCATCCCAATTGGGCTGATTGTCATGTGCGTAACTTTTTAAATATTCGGCAAGAGCCCTGCCGAAGGGATCGTTTGCATTTTGTCTATCTGCAGCAGTTTGCAAATTCCCTTGAACGTCGCGCTGAGAAAATGTGTACCTTGATCGGTGAGTACGGTCTCCGGTGTACCATATTGACAAATAATTTTCTCCGGAAATGCTCTGCCAACTTTGTTGGCTTGTTGATTGGGTAAGGCGATGGTGACACTTAACTTAGTCAAGAGGTCTTGGAAGGTGAGAATATACTGATTACCCCTTTCCGTCTCAGGCAATGGTCCAACAATATCTATGGCGCACTTCTGGAATGCCTTCGTTGGCGTATCCGTAATGACCGTCGAAGCTTTGATGAAGGGGAGAACTTTGTTCCGTTGACATTTATTGCATTTCCTTACGTAATTTTCGACGTCCTTGCGTATTCCTGGCCAGTCGTAATTCAACCGAATTCTATTCAACATTCGGACTACTCCGTGATGTCCGCCGAGGAAAGCGCCGTGATGCTCATGAAGTATTTTTTCTTTTTCTTCTTCGCTCGGTCTGTGAGTGCCGTCTGTGTTGCTGAGTGAGTCTCGTGACTCTGAATTTCTCGGATTTTTGCTTACTTGTGAACGCGTGGTCGTACATACGCGACTTAACGCGTCAGCATTTGTGTTTCGCTTACCCGCTTTATACACGATGTCGAATTCATGTTCGGACAATTTTTATTTCCAACGCATGAGTCTCGAGCCAGCAATCAAGTTAAAGGTTTGTGGTCCGTTACCACCATAAAACGTATTCCATATACGTATATACGGAATTGCCCTATCGCCCATACGATGGTCAGCAATTCCTTGTCCGTTGTCGAATCGATTTGGTCGGCTTTGTTTAGCGTCCTACTTACATAACAGATGGGCAAGTCTTCGCCTACGTTGCCTTGCGACAGGATTGCTCCAATAGCTTTATCTGATGCGTCCGTGGTCACGATAAACGGCCTTTTGAAGTCCGGATATTGTAGTATCGGCGCCGTTGTCAGGGCGGCCTTCAACTCGTGGAACGATTGTTCTTGTCGCGGCGTCCATTCGAATGCCGTGTCCTTTTTAATTAAGTGTATTAAGGGCTTAGCGATTCGGGAGAAGTCTCGTATGAATTTCCGATAATATCCCGCTAACCCTAGGAATGATTGAACGCCTTTAGCATTTCTTGGCGTTGGGAGATTCTGAACGGCGTCGATTCTTCCTGGATCGGGGAGTACTCCTCTTTCGGAGATAATGTGGCCCAGGTACTGCATCTCCTTACGCATGAATCGACATTTTTTCGGGCTGAAGGGATAGCTTGGCTTCCTTTAGCAGCTGGAAAACTTCCCGGAGCCGTTTGTTGTGTTCCGACAAGGTCGTACCAAATATTACGATATCGTCGAGACATATGTAACATTTTATCCCCTCCAGTCCCGTCAGAACGGCATTCATTAATCTTTGGAAGGTCTGCGGGGCATTCTTTAGTCCGAACGGCATTCAAAGAAATTCGAAATGTTCTTTGGAACTGGAGAAGGCGGTCTTCTCCCGATCCTCTTTGGCCATCGGGATTTGGTAAAACCCCGATGTAAGGTCGAGGGTTGAGAAATAGCATGCCCTGCCTAATTGATCCAAAATGTCGGTAATATTGGGCAATGGATATGAATCGCCCACAGTGGCGTCATTCAGCTTTCGGAAATCGACACCGATTCACTGTTTTATTCGACCTGCTGCATCAGGTTTCTTTGCGACGACGAGTAACGGTACATTTCATTGACTCTTGCTGTGTTGAATGATTCGATCACGCAACATCTCTTCGGTCTGCCTCTGCACCTCCTGTTTGTGCGTCTCGGGCAGGCGGAAGGGGGGGGACCTTGATGGGCAGCACCCCGTCTTTTAATGGTGTGGCATGTTCCGCCATAGGGGTGCAAGGTAGCTTATCTCTTTATACGTGGAAGATGTCGGCGTATTCCTTGCAAATCTCCCAAAGTCATCCTGATTCCTCGCGATTGAGATGCATGGTGTCCATCTCTTTTAATTTTTCGAGACGTGTATACCAACCAGTGGAGCTGACCGCGCTTACGTTGTGTGTCGAATTCGGGCACACCTGACGGCCGGCTAGCGTTTTTGCTGACTGCAGCGGCTCGAGTTTCACTATAGAACGTTCGATCTCCACTTCTTTAGTCGTTGTGCTTACAACGCTTATTACGCAGCTATTTCCCTGCGGCTTCGTAATGCATACCCCAATCACTACTCCCTTGGTCAGCATTCTTTTTTCGGTCATTCCGACAAATTTGCAATCGGTGCCCGCGTGTGCGATATTTTCGCTGCGGGGTGGGAGTTTAACTTTCGGGCTTCCTTCTATTAAGGGCATGCGGTGCTCGTTCAGGACAATTTCCTTACCTGTTAAGATGTGGACGGCGTGTTTTTGCATGAAGTCCATTCCGAGGAAACCATCAACCCCTAGGGATACCTTGTCCGGTACTACTGGGAGCCAATCTGCGATTTTTCCTCCAGGGGTGACGAGATGCAATTTTACGGCGCACAAAGCTTTTATTTCCTGGCCTCCCACACCGGTTATTGACACTTTTGAGTCCTCAGCCTTAGTTCTAGATTTGATTGCGCTTCGGTTGATGAGGCAGATTTGCTCTCCGGTGTCGGCCCCTTCAGGGTCAGTATTCCCGACCGACTCTCCGGCGATTTGATACAGAAATCGCAGGCAGCGCCGCCTCGGGTTTTCTGCTTATTGATTTATTACGCATTCCTTTGCGTTCGCAGTGATCATTTTCGTACCATACCAGTCAATCGTACGATGGTCATGCTTCGGGTGATAGGGAGCCCGCCCTTGTGGGTCCCTGTCTTTCCGCGAGGTTACCAATAACCTTTTTTATCAGTTCTTGAACTCATGCCCCGTCATTTTACAGTATGAGCAGGTTGAGTTCAGTTGGTTAACCTCGTGCGGAGCCTGAGTTGGGAGGCTGCGCCGTCCCATGGACTGTCTGTAAGTTTTCTGCAGATGTCCGGTTCTTCCGCATCAAAAACATTTCGGAGGGACTGCGCCAGCGGCTAGTAAGAAGCGTCGCAGATCCTTTTTTTCCGCAAATTACCGTCCTGCATGACCCATGAGTTTTCGCGTTGTTTTCGGGAGCAGACCGTTCTGCTAACCGAATCTGTTGATCCTCCTGTTCTTCTCCCTCGGCCGACATGTCAACGAGAAGATTTCTTGCTACAGGACGAAGTGCGAGGCTCGGTAGACCTAACCGAAATCGTGCATCATTCGGGGATTCCCTGAGACTGACGTCCGGATGGTATTCTGAATTACCTTCACTTTGAGCCTTTCGTGGAGGTCCTCGAGGTGCTAGGTCACCTCTAGGCGGTGTATGAGCCAGCACGGTACGCCTAGCTTCGGCATCTCCGAACGCAGTCCACCTTTGCGTGTTGATTCCGTCCACTGGCGGTCTTGTCGTACTTATTTTTTCTAGCGCGTCATTTTTCGCAATTCTATTTCAGTTTTTTAATCTCGCGTCATCCGTAGTGCTTTTCGTTATTGGATAGTAGTGTGAGAAAGTTTGAACTTACCGCCAGATTATTCTCGACATTCCTAGTTGGTCCTATGTAGCCTGTATGTCGGTCCTTGGTTACTCTCGATCGAGGTGTCTTATTGCTCGCTGCGGAACAAGTGGAGTCTGACTTCCGCATTGGCGATGTTGGTTATCTTTCAGAAAGAAAGATCGTCCTGGCAACAGTGATTATATTTTACCGTATTCGTTTCACCGTAGCAATCCCACCGGTGCCACCAATTTTGTGCCGCACGATTTCGCACTGCACTTTAATATTTAGGGATCTGCTAGCAAAGGGTTAGAACCCAAATGAAAGATAAAAGTAAAATATATAATAAATAGTTTATTGACACTTTGAATAAGAGAAAGGAAAGACGGATTCTTGCGCGAATCCGTCGTGCCGCACGTACAGGTTAAAGATTAATGTCAGACTGTTCGCACACTTATCTGGGTTGAGGAAGGAGATTGTTCGTAACAATATCGCGTGGGACGAGCCGAGTACTGAGCTCAGGTTTTATTCAGAAAGTATATTTATTCCACTGTCCAATCTCACAATGCCAGGGTCAAGCCGAAGTCGTCGTTGGTGCTAACACTTACGTAAATAGCCAAGGTCGATATAATAACAATTTAAGGATTTAGAGCCGAGTACTAGTCGTATAAGTTAACCGTGTAGAGCCGTATCGTTATAACTGAAAATTCACTGATTAATATATATTGTAACGGTCCAACGATGACTCAGCAACTGACCTGTAAACAAACAAACAACGGTTAGTTTAATTAACTACCACGAGATGGCGACTAAACCGAAAGATATCTTGTAAACAATATGGAGCTTACAATAATATAAAGAGGCAAGAATAAATAAAAAACAGTACCTGAAATCGGTTCTGATTCGAGCGAACCACTCGAAGGCAGCAATAACCCCGGCGCAGCACAATATCTCGGTATTATGACAGCGGAGTCAGCGGGTGAGCAACCTTGAGGGCAACCTCAAACCAGATCAACTCACCGGTGTCGAGGTGTTCTGAGAAGGAGCAGTCGCAGCAACAACCAGGAGGCGCAGTAAGAACCAGGAGGCGCAGTAAGAACCAGGAGGCGTAGTAAGAACCAGGAGGCGCAGCAACAAGGAGGCGCAGACTATATCTGGAGCGCAGCAGCAGAAAGGCGCAGTCAACAGCCAAGTCGCAGCAACGCAGCGCAGTACGCATGTCGATCACCTGAAAAACAACAAAGCGAATAATAAAAAAGGAAAACGCGGAACACGCATTAGAACGCAACTTACCTATGGTTCAAAGGCGAGAGGACGTTCATCTACAATACAGTAAAGGGAGAGTACATAATCGCCGAAGAACGAGTCCGCATCACAGTACCTGAAAATATAAAACAAGCCATAAAATAACCGAACAAATCGGACGCGCGCACCAGAAAAACACTCACCAGTTTTGGTTGTCCAGAAAAGGCGACCCACAGCACTTTTTACCGCACTAAAAATCAAAAACTGGCACAAAAACAACAATAACACTCGCGCGCACATGTCACGGCCGCAGCCATATTGATTGCCGGTCGGCACGCCATCGATCAACCATGTCAGAATTGACAAGCACCTCCGAGGTATCACGGCGCCGATGCGCACCCAGCGGCTAATTAACATAGGTAAACCGTGGGCACTTAGAGAGAGTACGTACCACAGCTCACGCGACATATTTTGTATCAATCTGAAGTAATAAAACCTAACTTACCAACACCTTCCTTCGTCTTGACTATTTTAATTTTTCTCTAGTCCTCGAACGAATTACGTTTCATTTGGCGCCCGAACAGGGACTCGAGTAAATTAAAGGACGATGAGGTAATCAAAGAAAATGGAAGAAAGTCGAAATATGCGCGAAATTAGCCCGGAGATGGGAGAAGGTGACCCAACAGGAAAAAACGGGATCGAAGAAATAACAAATTTCACAGAGGAAATGCAGCTCGAATTGGAGGAATCAATCAAACTCCTGACGAGAGAACTCAAAGAATTGAGTAACGATCAAAATCGCGAGCTAATCTTGAGAGCCGAAAATATAAAAGATCAGGACGAGAGATGCATCTTGCGCTGCAGGCAGACGCAGTAATTCGTACGCCTGGAATTCCAGGAAGACTTAGATCGTGTAGTTACAGAGACGGATAGAAAGATAACGATCGCCCAAGATACGGTAGCGGCGAACCTCGAAGCGATGGACCGAGAAAGGAAAGCCGACTTCGACGCTGTCAAGAAAAAATTACAACGAGCAATGACAAACGTATCACAGGTACATGAAAACACGAAGAAAACGGCGACAATGGCTCAAGAAAACCGAGACCGAATCGACGCGTACGAGGAAGAATTACGAACGCGGCTGTCACAAACCATGAATCTCACGCAGGATGGAATGAATATGAGCCAAATGTATGTGGCAAAATAACAACCACCAACGTTCAGCGAAGCAATTCTGGAAAATCACAGGCAACATGGATCTGCATTACCTCATTGGGCATTCTCTCAGAGGCGTCGCAAAAGACTGGCGGAGGATCGTGGAAGACGACGTGCATTGTATGGAGGATTTCGCACGAAAATTCCAAGCAAGATACTGGAATCTGGAAATACAGGACAAAGTCAGCAGGAACCTGGAGTTTGGGGCTTACGATCTCGACGAACAGAAAGCGACAAGGGCCGAATATGCGACGAGGATTTTTGGCAACGCAAAAGACTTAAGCAAACAACTAAGCAACAGCAAGATAGTCCGGTATTTGGGCAATCATTTCAACGAGACAGTTCGGTCAGCGGTACAAATTAAAACCGTAAAGGCGATTGACGAATTGCTTGAACTCCTCGAGAGTATGGACGTGGCTGGACCCTTAAACGTGAGTCGAAGACCACCAAGGACGAACACCCCTATGCAACCCACAAATCGATGGAATGCGAACACGTGGACACGGAATAACCAAACACCGTATACCGGGGGACGTCCGCAAGACCCGAACTACCGAGGATGGGGAGTGCCGAATGCGCCAAGAACAGCAAGGAACGAAACAGCGAATAACACGGGAAATACACTAAGCACAAGCAAAACACCGGATTCGGGAAACGCATAAGCGTTGCACCCGTGGAGATGGTAAAAAACGAACAAGAACGAAGCGCAACGCAGGAAAAAGAAGTTGAATGAGCATTAGCAGAAGTCAAACAGCGACAAAAAAGAAATAAAAAAAAGAAGGAACGTAAAGAGCGGCAGAAGACGGGAAACCCGGTAATACACTCCTTCGAAAGGGATGAGGAAAAAAGGGGAAAGAAACCTAAAACCAGTGGATGGTCGAGGGAATACGTGGAGCAAATCACGAAACAAATGAGTCGCGAAGAAGCAAAGGAGGCGGGTGATACACATGAAAGCCCCAGAGATTACCTGACCGAAGAGAAAGAGGAAGTTGCCAATAACGAGACGTACCCAGAATATCCACAAATAAGATTCAAGGTAGAGGAAGAAGAAATCACGATGCTTATCGACAGTGGCAGTGAAATATCTTGCGTGTCGGAGGAATGCTACGAAAGGCGGAAGGGTCTGTCACAATGTCCGGTGTTGCTAGTGAAGGGGGGCGAGGTGAAAGGGGCATTCAGTGGAAATACGTGTCGGATCAAGAGGCAAATATGGGCGGAGGTCACAGTTGGCGAAGAGAAAGCGGTCCTACAACTGATGAGTGTGCCATAATTGCGGAGAGAGGGGATCTTAGGTATCGACGGGATCATCCAACTGAAGCTCAAAATAGATGGGCAAACCGGAACGGTAGAGGTGGGGGGACGACCAGTGTTACGTCTGACGGAAGCATTCTGGGAACGAGAAGAGAAATACGCAGGAAACTAGTTAACGGCGATCGAGAGTAACCAAGAAGATGGAGAGGTGCGAGAAGAGGGGGTCGATCAGAAAATCGAAGCAAGTGAAGCAATGCCAGACGAGGTCAAGGGAGACTTCAAGGCCCTAATCTTCCGGTACCGGCACGTATTTACCAAGAGACCAGGCCGAATGAAAAAATACGTACATAAACTGGTATTAAAAGAACCAGAACCATACATAAGAAGGTCATATCCGGTACCGATGCAACACCGCAACGCAGTAAGAGCTAAAATCCAACGAATGTTAGTGCACGGGGTGATAGAACGAACAACCAGCCAATTCATAAACCCGATGGTAACTGTAATAAAGAATGACGGATCGGTAAGGTTATGCCTCGACGCGAGACAACTCAACAAGTACCTAGTCGAGGACCACGACTCGGCACCACTAACAGAAGAAATTCTCCAAGAATGCAGAGGCATACGAGTAATGTCGAGCCTCGACATGACAAGTAGCTTTTGGCAAATACCACTGGATAAGGACTCGAGAAAATATACGGCATTTCTCCAGGAAGGCGAGTGTTACCAATTTACGGTAACGCCGTTTGGTTTGAAAACAAGCACGGCCAGCCTCATCAAAGGTCTCGAGATTGTCCTACAAAACCTGGGAAAATCAGTTATAAATTTCGTGGACGACCTACTGTGTATATCGGCAAATCCAAAAGAACACCTGCGCCACCTAGAACGCATCTTACAGAGAATCGAAGAGCATGGCATGACCCTAAATTTCCGTAAGTCTGCATTCTTTAAAAAAGAAATAAGGTTTCTTGGCCATATTCTATCAGCGCAGGGGATCAAGCCCCAGCCTGAAAAGATAAGCGCTATCCAGGATTCCCCACAACCCGTCAATCTGAAATGGCTCAGAGGCTTCCTGGGACTGATCAACTTCTACTCCAAATTCACGAACAAACACGCAGCGGCCGCGGTACTATTGCTGGTACTATTACGAAAAGGGGGAAAATGGGAATGGACGCAGGAACACAGAAAAGCGTTCGACAAAACGAAGACACTATTTATAACAGAAGTAATGCTGCGACATGCCGACGCGAGAAAGGGATATACACTTACAACTGACGTAAGCGATTACGCACTGGGCGCGATATTAGGCCAAGAGGATGAGAATGGAGATGTGGGAGTGATCGCATATGCAAGTCGAACGCTAAAAGGATATATCACAACCGAAAAAGAATTACGCGCGGTCGTATGGGGACTCCAGAAATTCAGAACATACGTACTAGGGGCAAAAATAAAGGTCGTCACGGATCATAAGGCATTGACCTTTCTGAGGAAGTGTCGATTTGCCGGAGGCAGACTCTTACGATAGGCGCTACTAATACAGGACTACGATTTAGAGGTCGAACACTGCCCAGGTGTGGAAAATAAAATAGCGGACGCGCTGAGCCGCCCGGGAAATGAGAATGCAGGAAAAACAAAAGCAATGATTATCACGACAATGTTAGCTAGACCAGCGAGTGAAGAACTAGCCAACGACCTGAAAGATCTAGGAAAAATCCAGAGAGAGGATCCCGACCTAGAAGAACTTTGGAAAAAAGTAGACAACAACAAAGGCAGAACACGATACGGCATAAAGTAAACGTGTTTACAAAAGCAAACACGTAGCGGGACATGGAAAGTCTGAATCCCGAAGAAAATTGTCAAACGACTGGTAGAGGACTGTCACGAGATGTACGGCCATCTAAGCGCACGGAAATTGTGGCGGCTACTCGATGAAGATTTCACACATCCTCAGTTAGCGAAAAGAGTGCGACAATTAACTGCGCAGTGCGATACATGTCAGAGGAACAAAGTGTTTAACCAGACGAACCATTCCAAAATGCAGACCATCGTACCAGAAGGCCCGGGGGACCTCTCGTCGATCGATTTCTACGGCCCATTACCTCCAGCCGCTGGCGGCGTAAAATACATTCTCGTCACCATCGATACTTTCACAAATTACGTAAAACTGTACGCCCTGAGGAAAGGGAATACCGAGTCAACGATCCGCAAAATATTCGGCGAATATACGAGACAATTCGGTAAACCAAAAAAGATCCAATTCGACCACGGAACGCAATTTACATCGGAGAAATGGGTCGAATATCTTGAAAAGGAAGGTGTGAAAGGGATATTCTCCTCAATGAGGCTTCCATAAGGAAATATGGTAGAAAGGGTCAACAGGGAGTTAGCTCGGTTCTTCCGGACATTCCTCGAAAAAACGCATAATGGTTGGGTAAAGTGGCTTCCGGTCATAGAAATCTGCATGAACGAAACACATCATGAAACCACGGAAATGACGCCAATGGAGCTACAAACAAGAAAAAGGCCCCGATGAGTTTGGAAGGAATGGATATTAGCACTCAACGAAGAGAGATTTGAAAAATTGAAGTACGAAGAAAAGATAAACATTGTAAAAGCAAGAATTGAGCGGAAAGGACGAAGAAACGCAGAAAGATTGGACAACGCACACAGGACGACATTGTTCGAAATAGGCGAGGAAGTGTTAGTACGCGCACTCAACGTATCCGACCCGAAGAACAAGATTACAGCAAAGTTCCTGCCGCTGTACGAAGGACCGTACATGATAAAAAAAATGCGTCGGGTTGGCCACGTACCTCTTGGGAGATCCTGGAACAAGAAAAGAAAGAGGTAAATTTCACGTGTGCCTACTACGAAAATATAAAAGCAATAAAGAATCAAACGACGGCATAGAATCAAAAGCTAACGCACAGAAAGGAAAGGGCGGAGAAAGCGAAAAACATATCGAACACGGCGACGAACACACATAAACCAAAGTAGAGAAAAAAAAATGTGTATATAAAATAAAATGTAAGAATAATTAAATAAATATAACAAACAAAATAAGGAAATAAATGATAAGTGGATTTCCATTAAAACACTAAGCATAAGTACGTAAATTATAAAAAAATATATATATATAATAAGAATAAGAGCAATAACAATAATATCTTAAGGAAACTAGAAGAAGGGATATAATAACGAACAAGAACAGGGAGAGGGGGTAAGAAAGAAATAAACCAAAATCTTGTTGCTAAGGGAAAAGGTCAGAGCAGGAATTAAATAAGTTGTTGTTGTATAATTTTGCCGAGCACTCAGTGTCTCCAACATTGTGCTCGAGCCCTTTTGAGATTGTGCTTCCTGAACCCTTTGAGCGCTATGAACCCATATATGGGTTCTCACACAACCATTCGTTTTTGGCTATGAACCCACATATGCGTTTTCGCATAACCATTCGTTTTTGGCTATGAACCCACATATGCATTTTCGCATAACCATTCGTTTTTGGCTATGAACCCACATATGCGTTTTCGCATAACCTTTCGTTTTTGGATATGAACCCACATATGCGTTCTCACGCAATCATTCAGGTTAGGTTATGAACCCACATGTGCGTTCTTACCACGGTCTTACATACAGGTCTGTCAACTCCCGGGAGTAGGGGAAGGCTAAAGTGACTCGCATATTGAAGCAGAAAAATCGAGTTCTCTCTATCGCCACCTGCAGCACTGCTATCGAGTGTCGACATGGCATACATTTGGCCACATGCGACACTCGATTGCAGTGTCGCATGTGGCCAAACCATGAATTTCCAAAATCTGCTTCAACAATCGAGTCACCCCCACTCCCGGGAGTTTACAGTCCTGTATGTAAGACCGTGGTTCTTACGCATCCATTCAGGTTAGGTTATGAACCCACATGTGCGTTCTTACGACACCATTCAATCTGGGAAAAGATAATCTATAAACAGATATATGTGACTGGTGCCTGTGAGGCTTTATAGATATAACAAAAGGCTTTTGTGCAATCGTTTATCAATATTGTTAATTAAATTTGTGTGTGAATTCATTGCGCATTAGGTAACATATCGCTACCAAATACTTTTAAAGGTTATAAGTACTGCTACTTTCTAAAAATCTGTTCTTTTTGTTTTAAAATTTAATTTAAAATTACCCCTAAAATGTCTGACAATGAGTTTGAACACATTAGTAACAGTGATAGTGACATGGCCTATGAACATAAAATCGAAACAGTTGAAATTAAAACACTTGAAAGAAAAAGAATGCAAATAAACAGTGACACAAGCGGTGAGAATCAACACAATAGGTTCGATGTTAGAACAAACATAATCAAACCTTCTTTTGTAGCTTCGGAAACCGAAGAAAGAGTTCCATTATATAAGCGAAGCAGAAGACGTCTTCGAATATTTAGCTCATCTTCTGAAGAGGACGAAGGTCTACAGGAAAATGTTAATTCGATATCTAATGATACGGCAGAAAACTATTCATGGTCTAAGAAATATTTTGTACCAAAGTTATATGATTTTGATGAATCGAATTGGGGGATAAGTCGACACTTATCGAAAATATCCACTCCTTTGGATGCGTTTAAAATATTTTTCTCGGAAGAATTAATTACTGGAATTTGCGAGAAAACAAATAATTTCCATAAAAATCTGGCGCAAACTAAAATACATGCAGTTCATTCACGCGTACATAACTGGACAGATACTTCACCTTCGGAAATATATTTATTTCTTGCTATTACTATGCTAATGTCCAGAATGAAAAAAAACATCTATAAGAGAATATTGGTCTACTAATAAAGTTACAAAAACTGAAATTTTTTCAAAACTAATAAGCAGAGTTAGGTATGAATCATTGCTGAAAATGCTACATTTTAATGATGACAATAATATGAGCTCGAATGATCCGTTGATAAAAATAAGACCAGTGGTTACTGAACTTAGAAACTCATTTTCTAAATCATTTTATCCATATGAATATTTATGCGTAGACGAAAGTCTTTTGCTTTATAAAGGAAGACTATTCTTTAAACAATATATTCCAACAAAGCGGAGTAGATTTAGCATTAAGTCATTCGTTATTTGCGATTGCAAAACCGGCTATATACTAGACTTCATAATTTATTCTGGAAAAAATAATGATGTCACTGAGGAAGTTCCATCAATTGGACAATCTGGAAACATTATTTTGACACTTATGAAATCATACGTAGGAAAAGGGCATACCCTTGTCACTGACAATTGATACACGAGTCCGCACTTATACAATCTATTACACGAAAAGGAAAAAACCAATGCCTTTGGAACTGTGCGAAAAAATAGGAAAGATATGCCAAAAATAGAAGAGAAATTAAAAGGCGGAGAATGTGCAAATATACCGATACACCATCTATTAGCGTTAAAGTGGCGGGATAAAAAAGATGTATGGATGCTATCCACCTCACATTCTAATGATTTCGTTGAAACAAAAAAAATTAATTATCAAACTGGCGAACCAAAGCGAAAATCAAAGTGTGTAGCAGACTACAATGCATTGATGGGCGCAGTTCATAAAATCGATATGATTTTGAGTTCACTTCACTGCGTTCGAAAAAGCACAAAGTGGTATAAAAAATATTTCTTCCATCTCTTAGACCTCGCTATATATAATGCGTATATTCTTTATAAAGATGCTAATGAACAGATTGTAACATTCGAAAAATTTCATCTGCTTCTCATAAAAGATATTTTCAGAGAATACCCACCAGATAGAGTAGAGGCTAAAGGAGGAAGAAGTCATTCGGACGACCTTCCATTTCGGTTAACGGAGAGGCATTTCCTTACTTCCTGCGTAACTAATGAAACTAGAAAACATTCTTCACGACGCAGATGCGCTGTTTGCACTAAAAATAATCGCAGAACTGACTCGCGTTACGAATGCAAAAAATGTAACGTTGGCTTGTGCATTGAACCCTGCTTTGAGATTTACCACACTATACAAAATTACTAATTTTAAAATTTAAAAGGTGCAATTTACTACTATTATATTGTTCATGTTATAAAATAAATGATTATTAAGGCTTTTGAGATCACCACATAATTTATGTTATTTATTTTTCGTGCGGAGTGGGCAGTCCACGGCGCACGCTTAACGCCGACAACGTCTGCTCGACGTGCGTTCTTTCGTAAAAAGTACGCAGTCCACAGTGAACTGTCTCGTAAGGAGTGGGCAGTCCACGGTGAGATGCCTTGTGCGGAGTGGGAGGTCCACGGCGCACGCTTAACTTCTGGCAACTCAGCGCTCAAAGGGTTAAGAAAGAACGCCGAGTAGTTGTGCCTCTTTCGCGAAGCGTAGAAGCCCTTCCACCCCGACATCCTCTAGGCTGAGTGTGTCGAAGGCAGGAGCTCCGAGGAAGTTCCTGCGAACGTCCTCTAGCACCCTGCACTCCTTCATCACATGGAGTGGAGTTTCCTCCTGCTCCTTGCACCTCCAACAGAGTGAGTCTTCGGTTAGACCCAGGCGTTTGAGGTGCTTGCCAGTGTGCCAGTGTCCCGTGACCAAGCCCACCACTGCCCTTAACTGGCGTCTGTCTAAGTCTATCAGCGTGATGCCTAGACGTACTGAGGGTCCCTGAAAAAGAGCCCTCGAGTGCCCCAGTCCTTCTGTCTGGCGCCAGAGGTCCGCGAAGCGTGCCTCTGTCCACCATTCTGACAGGGTCCGAATGTGGTCCATGGAAAGGGGTACGGGGCGGATTTGGTCCGGGTCAGTGATCGCGGCCCCGGCCTTGGCCAACAAATCCGCCTCCTGGTTGCCTGCGTGAACTGGCACCCATAGCAATTTAACTCTGTTGTTGCAGGCAACCTGCTCCAACAGATCATAGCAGTCGAGTACCAGACGAGAGGTCACTACCACTCGGTGGAGGGACCTGATAGCCGCCCGGCTGTCGCTGCATACATATATAGATGTGTTTGCCTTTGAGCCCCTTGCCTAGGATGATCCTTGCACAGGCCCAAATAGCATACACCTCCGCTTGAAGGATCGAGGCCGTCCTCCCCAGTGCCAAGGTAACCCTCGTCCTGGGTCCGGCGCCCCAGATCCCTGCCCCAACCCCTGTCTCCGTGTTGGACCCGTCCGTGTACCAGACGAGCCCCCCCCCCCCCCCCCCCCCCAGAGACATAGGCCAAGCAAATAAACTTTATTTTTGACAAAAATAGCACCCGATAACGGCGACTGCCATCAGACGCGGAACAGCCCCCCGATCATAACTGATCACTTTTCGACTCCTGATTCACATTTTATTTTTTGTTATTAACAATTTAGTGAAAAAAACGATATTTTTTTCTTTTTTCGCTTATAGAATAAAAAATAATGAAGGAATCTGTTTGGTCCCAATAGACGAATTGTAGGTAATTGAAATACGGACAAAATCAGCGCTGAAAGAAGCCGATCGGTCAATAATTAAGGGAGATACAGTGAAAGAACCGAGAAAAAAAACGTTTTTTTCAAAAATTTATAACTTTGCCATTTTTAAAGTTGTAGATCAGGCTCTTCGCGAGATAGTAGGTGTTGATACGTACTTTCTGTGTGCGAAACCTGGGCACTGTCGGATAATTAGTTTTTGCGTTATTGCAACGAACATTTAATTGTGTCGTATTTTGCGGAGAGGCTCGATGCTCTGGAGGTCGTCCGATTTAAGTTTAACAAGCGGCTTTTGAAACTAGAACTGTTGATCTATAAATCGTCAATTTTAGATTTTCGTTTAATTGCGTTTAAGTAGGTGAAAATCGCGCCTAAACATGACTAAAAACGGTCGAGCGCGCGAAAGTGGTCGAGTGGTGGGGGTAGACCGGCAGACGCGGGGAAATTGCACGTATAGTAATAGAAGCACGCCCGGCCCAAGTTTCGTATCTATTTATTGGATTATTTCAATAACCAGTGGGTCTATTTTAACATTTTTTTTAATTCGGGGTAACTCGGTCACCGGAATCTGATTCTTTACTCAGATTTCATGTAAAATGAACGAAAAACTTTTTTTCAGATGTTTTAACCTACACGTCCTCACATTAATATAATATAGTGCAATTATAATTCATTAATATTCAATGTTGCACTTCGTACATTGAACAATTAAGAATATTATTGAACATTATTCGAATATTATTCGAAAACGGCTAGCAAATTTTTCTAACCCGACGTTTATGAGCCTGTCCCTTGGATTAGAGGTAAGGTAATTCAACAAAGGTCGCGATGGCATCCCCCATGGGTTTTTTCGAAGAGGGGAGAGGTGTATATATAGTAATACTCTGAAATTCGGAGTAGTCTCATTCGTTGTTATGTACCCCCTCTTTCTTTCGTTGCACTAGGATACCGGAATTTTCGAGAATGTTTTTGGCCAGGCCAACGGTTTTTCGACGATATTCATTAGTTTCCTTGTCGCCTTCGTATACGCTACAAGGGACATAGCTGCATCTACGATACACCATTATTTTGAGTTATGTGTGAAATTTTATTGTGATCAAAATTATTATAAAATTATTGTTATGGAGTCTTATCCAAATAAAAACGATCCAAAAGGAGCATCAACATCTACTGAGACAAGGTAAATATTATTGCAATGATTTTTAGTTGAAAATACTTAGCATAGCCATATGTATTTCAGTTTAGTATAATTCATGAAAACTTTTTTTCAGGCACGATGGAAACGCAGCAAATGAAGACGATGAAATGTGGGAAGATAGTGAAGGAGATATCTGTCTTCTTTGCAACAAGCCTAATGATCCCGTCAAGTCCACCGTAGTGAAGAAAGTTGGCATCAAAAGACTTATACAAGCCAGTAATAAACGAAAAGATGGGAAACATCTTAAACCCCAAGAATTTAAGAAGGTTACCGTGCATAAAACTTGCTAAATGATATACACACGGGAGTCCAATATTAAAATATCGTTGAAGAAATCGACCGAAGCATAGCGTAACAACGGAAGACGGAGTGAGGATGGATGTACGTTTGATAATTCGATAAACTGTTTTTTTTTTGTTTTAATTGCTTATTCAAAACGACACAAAAGTGCAAACGTGTTACAAAACAAAATACCATTGATAATATTATTTCGCAATTGGAAGTTTATCCGAAAACTGAAAGTAACAAATTAATATCGTCGCGTTTAGATTCATTAAGAAACAAAAATGATGATTATTATATTGACGATAATGTTTCTTATGATCAAAAATGTTTGAGCAGATTTTATAAGTACCAGACCATGCAATGTTTATGGAAGACCGATTAGCGACAGTATAACAAATTTACTGTCCTTCATTATTAATTACATTATGGAAAATAGCGAGGATTCTCAAGTTTCTTTGAAAGCGATATTAGAAGAATACATAAGTAACTATGGACAAACAGATTTACCTCGACTAGATAGAATTGAAGAACTTTTGAAACAACATTTTGGAGATGAAATAGTGACTATGCACGATCGTTTTATCGTGCATAGTTGCGTATTCCAGCCGTAATACTGATGAAAGAGGTGAAAAACTAAGAATAGTCGAATTAGCTGCTCATATTATATTGCGAGATATCCGAGCAATGAAATGTGATACGGAAAATTGTAGTTCTCCAACTGATTTTGTCCATGAAGCAGCTGAAGGAATTCCGGAGACGTTAAAACTATTTCTTGATATTTTAATTAAAACGCACAAATACACTCCGAAAAATGAATCTTGGGGCAAATGGGAGAATAGAATTGTTACTGCAGCCCATATTTTGATATCTTCTGTTAGACCGCGATCGTTCATTTCTCCGATTCTGTTAGGCCTTTCATCCATGATGCATACAAAATTTGCCGCGAGAGGACTCATCGATTGCTTAAATAATATAGGTCTTTGTGCTTCGTACTCCGAAACTGTTCGATTCGAAAATTCAATTATTAATTGTCCGCCAAATTTCAATTTCGATTCCGACACATATTTGTAGTTCGTGTATGATAATGCTGACGATAATACAGCTACGATTGATGGTAAAAATACCTTTCATTGTATGGGTGGTATAATGTGTATGGCTCCATCAACCTCCGTATCATTTGAAAAGAGTATTCCTCGTTTCAAAGGAACGTTATCGGCAAACACCAACGGTACGTACGGTTTTCTTCTGCTGACTGATTTAAAAAATAATAAGCCGTTCAAATTAGACAGTGTGATTATAAATAATTGGAAAGAAACGGACCGTATTGATTTTACTATTCAAATCGAACCGATAGATTTATTGTATTTTTATGGCAAGTTTTCCTCACCAGAAAAAACGCCAAATTGGCATGGATTTATGAAGAAATACCATGCTTTAAACACAGATTTTTGCACAACAACAGTGATAGCATTGCCGTTTATTAAAGCCCCACCAAGTGATCATACCACCATTTTAACCGCCTTGATTGATGCTAGGAAGAGAGCAAACCGAAATAATCAGAAGCATTGCTTTGTTACGTTCGACTTACCACTGTACATGAAAGCTAGTGAAATTGTTGCATCTATGGATCCTGAGAATGATATCCACAATATTTGTTCTATTACTCCTCGTTTAGGAGGCTTTCTCCTGCTAATGTCGTTCTTAGGTTCAATTGGCAATATAATGGCAGGTAGCGGTCTCAAAGAAGCGTTTGGTACTATTTATGCAGAGCTATTAGTAGATAAAGCTTTAGTGGGCCGTGCATTTTCTAGAGCTGTGAGAGGCCATCTCTTAGTGCAAGCTGCACTTGCTGTCATGATTTATGAAAAAATGCAACTAACAGCCGATGAAAAAGTGTGTTTTTGGACGAAAACCTTAAAAAAATTGGAGAAGGAACCATGGAAAATATCTTGGTAGATCCATTAATGAAAGACATACAGCAAAAATTCTTATCAACAATTGATGATATTGAAAAAATTGGCCCAACTAGTTAACTGTGGGTGCAATACTTTAAATTGATTTGTTTAGTTCAAAGGTACATCGATGCAGAAAGATCTGGAAACTTTAACTTGCATTTACAAACAGTACAATTAATGATACCCTTTTTTTCGCCTCAGGTCATCATTTGTACGGTAAAACTTGTCTCTTATATCTGCAACAAATGTTGACTTTAAAAAATGTTATGGAAATTTTCGAGTACGAAACATATTGTAAACGTGGTTTCTATACCATAAGGCGTTCAAATCGTTTCTGGTCTGGGGTTGGGTCCGACATGACGATTGAGCAAGTATTGATGCGGGCAATTAAATGTAACGGAGGTCTAACGCACGGTCGGGGATTCACAGAAAATGTTATTGGAAAATGGGTTGGATCGAGAGCAGCTATTTTAGAAATGAGCAATGCAATGGAATTATTTTGTAATGTGACGTTTGCTACCACCGAACAGCATGTTGACAATCGCATTTCGCGCGTGTCTAGAGACGCAGAAGATTTGGTGAAAGTGCAGCAATTTTTTAAAACATATTACCCATTTCAAGAAACAGATAAGATTGTAGGAATTTACTCTGGAGTGGTCGGTGATTTAGTAAACTTTAATTGTCATCGAGCCTTTGAAATTGGCAAAGTTTTGATGGACGATGCGTCAAATAAAAAATTTACAGATATTAAATATAAGAGAAGCAGTAAAATGGTGCATTTGGCGACCGCACATTCAACAATGAAAAATGTCGCTCACGAAGAGATGTATACGAGTATATCACCGTTGCTCTTATTTCAAAAGATATCTTTAAATATCCAGAATCAAGATGATATGAAAAAATATTGAAGCTCTTCCGAACTTTCAACCATACCATTATCTTTATTTGATGAAAATGGCATGCGCAAAACCACTAAATGAACGTTTTACTCCAATTTCGTTTCCACTCATGAAATTACAACAAAAAACAGTATTACACACGTCGTTGACGGTGGATTTTTTTACACAAAGTGGTGTGGCAAAGTAACGTTCAAATACACAAAATAGTAAGCGATTACGTTTCGTATGCGGTAAATCATTACGGTCCAAATAGTTTTGTTGTTTTCGATGGCTACCCTGAAGACGACACGATATCAATGAAATCTGTTGGGTCTTCGCGTAGGCATTCGAAAAACATTGGGCGTGAAATTGTTTTTGACGAAAACATTATTATTACTATAAGTCAAAAACAATTTCTCAGTACCGAGAAAAACAAATGCAGACTGATAGACCTGATTTCGAATTCCCTAAAGGCAGTTGGTTTTGGAACGAAAATTCCTCCTGAAGATGCAGACAGGCTCATTGTTCTCACTGCGCTTGACAATGCTCGTATTGATTCCGAGGGAACATTCATTATTGTAGGGGAAGATGTCGACTTGCTCGTCATCTTTTCGCAACTGGCTGAAAATTTAAATAATATTAATTTCTGCAAAGAAAACAAAGGCTCCAAAGCGAATGAATTTTATAGCAGTAACAGTTTTAAACATTTTAATTTGCGAAAAATAGTAGCTTTTTTACACGCATTCTCAGGATGCGATACAACATCATGCTTTTTCAAAATTGGAAAAAATAAATTAATAGAGTCATTTTCTCATGAAAAATTAACACAATTGGCTTCAGTTTTTATGACCAATACGCCAGTTGCGAAAAGATAGCTTCCTCTGCGTTTGAGCTCATCCGAGGAATGTATGCGAGCAAGGGTCAAAAAAGAATAATCGAAAATTAAAACTCATTCTCACTAAATGACTTGAGATATGTAAATTTTAGCAAAGTGAGAACAAAGAGCAGGTTTGCATTTGAAACTTTACCACCAACAGAAGGAGCCGCGAAACAGCATGCCTTTAGAGTTTTCTATCAGTTGCATTTGTGGTTGGGGAATACCGACTTAAGAGCAACTGACTGGGGGTGGGAAGTGAAAGAAAATCGGCTCATCCCAATAGGAAGTACCGATCCGCCTATCCTTCAGCAGTTGCTCAATCATATTTCGTGCTCATGCAGTAAGAAAGGGTGCATAGATGCTTCGTACAGCTGCAAAAAACATGGTTTGCACTCCACGAATCTCTGTGCACATTGCCATGAAAGTTCCTAATTCAATTTATCCGGGAACAAACTGCAAATTGAGTCGGACGATGACTGCGAAATTGATGAAAATGATTTGGGTGAAATTGATGTTCCAATCGAACACATGTCTCTAAATAAATTTTACGACGAATCGAATTTTTCGAAGTCCGCAAAAAGAAAGCGGCTGCTGTAAATAATTTAATAAGTTGCGTTGTAATGTTTAAGTTTACAATAATTAAAGTTATTAAAGATTTTTGCAAACACCGTTTATTTGTAAAAGAAGTAATAAAAACTGTATAACTGGTTTTCCGCTTATTTCACATGAAATCTGAGTAAAGAATCAGGTGAAATTCCGGTGACCGAGTTACCCCAAATTTAAAAAACATGTTAAAATAGACCCACTGGTTATTGAAGTAATTCAATAAATAGATACGAAACTGGGGTGAGCGCGCTTCTATTACTATATGTGCAACTTCCCCGCGCCTGGCGGTCTACCCCCACCACTCGACCACTTTCGCGCGCTCGGCCGTTTTTGATCATGTTTAGGCGCGATTTTCACCTACTTAAACGCAATTAAACGAAAATCTAAAATTGACGATTTATAGATCAACAGTTCTAGTTTCAAAAGCCGCTTGTTAAACTTAAATCGGACGACCTCCAGAGCATCGAGCCGCTCCGCAAAATACGGCACAATTAAATGTTCATTGCAATAACGCAAAAACTAATTATCCGACAGTGCCCAGATTTCGCACACAGAAAGTACGTATCAACACCTACTATCTCGCGAAGAGCCTGGCCTACAACTTTAAAAATGGCAAAGTTATAAATTTTGAAAAAAAAAAACGTTTTTTTTCTCGTATCTTTCACTGTATCTCCCTTAATTATTGACCGATCGGCTTCTTTCAGCGCTCATTTTGTGCGTATTCCAATTACCTACAATTCGTCCATGGGGATCAAACAGATTCCTTCATTATTTTTTGTTCTATAAGCATAAAAAGAAAAAAATGTCGTTTTTTTCACTAATTTGTTAATAACAAAAACTAAAATGCGAATCAGGAGTCGAAAAGTGGTTAGTTATGATCAGGAGGCTGTTCCGCGTCTGATGGCACTCGCTGTTATCGGGTGCTATTTTTGTCAAAAACTAATGATTTTAGAGCTCTGTTGCTTGGCCTAACAGGAGGTCTTTTTGATTCTCCATCCATTCTTGCCGACTGGAAAAGAGAACCTGGAAGTTGTGGCAGAACTGGTAGGTCCGTGCACAGCAATCTCCGTTTGGCGCAAGGACCTCGTCGAGGTCCCTGTCACGTTGCAGGAGGGATGTGTGGCCCGTTTCTATCCTCCGCCACTTTCCACTGTAATGAAGGCGTAACGCTGCGTTCCTGTCGTTAGCATCCGCTGTTATGCGGATGGGGGGGGGGGGGCACCACATACAGTAGGGCCCCCATGGCCAGGGTCGGGGTCGTCCTCATCGCCCCCGTTATTCCTAGCCCTATTAAGCCATAAACGTCGTCGATCTTCTTCCTGTTCGTGGCTCACTTAAGTGCGGGCCACCATACCCGAGAAGCGTATGTTAATTGGGGTACCAGGATGGCCGTGCATATCCACTTGACCACTCCCGGTTTTAGTCCCCATGTCTGTCCAAACATCCGCCTGTCAACCCAAAAAGTGACAGTTGCTTTCGAAGCCTGCCTGGCGATGTGGCTTTTCCATTTGAGCTTACGGTCCAGGGTGACGCCAAGGTAGCGTACTTCCGAGGAGTATGTAAGCACTGTTCCAAAAATAGAAGGTGGCCACGGTTTGAAGCCTCTCTTCCGTGTGAAGATCACCATCTCCGTGTTTGCCGGGTTTACCCTGAGCCACTTTGCGGTGCACCATGCTTGCATAAGATTGAGGGCACGTTGTATGCGCCTCATCAATCCTGCCGGGCGTGTGCCTTTGACCATGATCATCACGTCATCGGTATACCCTATCACTTTCACCCCGAGCCCCACGAGCGCCTCCAGGAGCCCATCCACGACCATTATCCACAGGAGGGCAGATGTAACCCCCCCCCCCCCCTGTGGGCAACCCCGTTTTACATGTGCTCTCACTGTCGACCTCCTGAGCCCTGCGGTGACTATTCTTGTTCGTAGCATGCAGTAAATCCATTCGATGATAGATTCCTCCACCCCGAACTCCCCTGCTGCCATACAGATGGCGTCAAAGGATGTGTTATCAAACGCCCCTTCAACGTCGAGAAATACACACAAATCTGATTCCTTCCGTTGGAGGGTTCTTTCAATATCAGCAACGACATTGTGGAGCGCCGTCTCAACCGATCTGCCAGCCTGGTATGCGTGCTGTGAGGTCTGCACCAGTCTGTTAATCAGTGCTCCCTCCCTTATATACCTATCAACCAATCTTTCCAGCATTTTCAGTAGGAAAGATGTTAGGTTGATGGGCCTAAATGCCTTGCCTAGGTCATAGGTGCTTTTACCCGGTTTTGGGATAAAGACCACCCTGACCTCCCGCCAGGCTTTTGGCACGTATCGTAGTGCCAGACAGGACCGAAAGATATGGTTTAGGTGTCTTAAGAGATCCCGTCGACCCCTGGACTCTTGTACCGGTCGAAAGTCCCTATCGCCCACTCTATCCTGTCCATCGAGACAACTTTAGTCGCTGTCTTCCAATCATCCGGTTTAGTGATTGTGAGCCTCTTCACGAGGCTGTCGCTGGTCCGCTAGTTCCGAGCCCGGGAAGTGCACCTCGAAAAAGTGCGCTAGTACTTCCTCGTGTTTCTCCGTGGTCCTTCCATTTGGAAGGGCGAGTTCCTCGAGTTTACTAGGTGGTCCTGTAGAGAACACTCTGCGGAGTCTGGCCACTAGTGGGAGTGCCTCGACCTCCGTGCAGAAGCCCCGTCAGGCCTCGTCCTTGGACTTTTTGATGAGCCTTTTATAAGCCTGTTTTATAGCCCCTATTTTCTTCGGCACTGAGCAAGCAAGTGCATTAAAATTTGGAGGGCATATAGAGAATTATGGCACAAAGGGCATGAGACTCGTATTTTTTTTTAATTTTGAACAAAATTTTGCAGATTCAGCTTATCATTGGAGAAATGAGATAATTGTTCATAAATGCACCGATTATAGCGAAATATAAGACTCTCACGCCCTCGAGCATTAAAAAACGCACATTTTGAGCTTTGTTTCATCTAATTTGATGGAAAATTGGCTGCAAAAATGGCTTTTTGAGTTTCGGAAAGAAAACATCGAGATTTTTTATCGGTACAACGAGAAAATAGTAATAGATAATAATAGTAATAATACCCCCTACTCTATATATAGCTAATAGAATGTATATATATATATATATATATATATATATAGCTAATAGAATATATATATATTTTATTTCTATTAGCTACTATATATATAAAATATTATGTTATTAGTGGGCTAAGGCGTTGTACCCTTGTCGTCTCACGGGGAGGATGTCGATGGTTCGACTCTATCTGCAATTTTTTCTTTTCACGACAAGAATTTAATAAATTTATATATATAAAAATAAAAATGTATTAAATTCTTGCCGGGAAAATAAAAAATTGTAGATAGAATCGAACCACCGACATCCTCCCCGTGAAACAAGGGTGCAGCGCCTTAGCCCACTAATAACATAATATTTTATTTATATATACATAATATATATACTGCACGCACGCATGCGCGCGCGTGCCCACATACACACACACACACACACACACACGCACACACATTTATGTATATAAATATATATAAACCGGCCGATATATATATATATATATATATATATATATATATATATATATATATATATATATGTCGGATTAGAAAGAGAATCGTTAATCTCCTTTTGAGAATTAGGCATTTTCTTTATTAATGAACCGAACGGAGAAAAAGGGAAAGAAAAGGAAAAGCGAGATGATCCCCGTGCGAGCACACTCTTCTCAAGTTCTCTAAAGACTGACTCTTCTGTCCGTTTTAAACAAAACCCTTGGCAACTCCAAGGGCTCCTCGTTTGCTCTCGATCCTTCGTGCCTCGCTCGGATTCCATCCAGGCGTGAAGCCTGTCGTTTTCCTTTTGTTTTTCTTTTAACAAAAACCAACGAAAAACATTCTTCGACACGGCCATTCTGATTATTCACACGTCCTCGTGTGATTCGTCTACAAGAGAAGAAAAGAAGTTTTCATTATTAGTTGTTTATCTCGGCCACTCCTGGCTCAACGATTCAACTTAGTTCTATAGTTTGGCTATTCTGACGTCGTAAGATTTTTTTTTTTTTTTTTCTTTTTTTTTTTTTTTACAAACCCTCTCATCACTTACATCCAGTGATGAGACCTCCTGCACTTACCCAGTAACAGGGTACACCGTGCCATTGTCACTTCCATCCAGCGACAGTATTCCATTTCATTGCTCAAATTCTGGCACACCCTCATGCAGATTCTCAGTACCCGTTTTTTTTTTTAAAACATCAGTCTCATTTACAAGGCAGTTAATCAAACTCATATCCGAATTCAGAAAACCCATACTATTTTCAAGATATATTTTTTTTAATTTATCAACACACTTGCGTTTTCTTTTGATTTTCCCGGTGAGGACTCCAAATCTTCTTCATCGACTTGAGCATCGGTATCAGGCATTCTTCGTAATCGGTCATGAGAGTATTTGTATGTCCTTTTTGAGTCAAGAGCTGCGAGTGTGTATCGATCCCCGTCTAACACGTCAATTACTTTGAACGGTCCTCTGTATTTAGGATCCAGTTTGGTTTGGTTGCGTTCTTCATTTTGAAGTAATACAAAATCTCCCTTTTCAAATTTATGAACTTTGGCTTTTGTTCGATCGAATCTTTTCTTTTCGTATTCAGCGTTTTTGTCCATATTTTCCACGGCCAAACTTCGCGCCTCGTTTATATCAATTTGTGGTTCAATATCATCAGCGAGCATTAATTTCAGGGGTCTGGCTACCTTGCCAATTAGCAATTCAAGTGGACTTGACTTGGTGACCCGATTGATAGTACAATTCATAGCTAGTTGTACATCGAGCAAAGCATCCTGCCATGATCGTTCTTTGCTTGTTTCTACTGCTGTCAACATGTTCTTGAGCGTGCTCATAACCCGCTCTACTTGTCCATTTGCACGAGAACTTCCAGTCGCTATTAAATGAAGACTAATGCTGTGAGCTTCACAGAATTCTCGAAAATCTGAGCTTGCAAAACAACGTCCTTGGTCGGCAATTACCCGGGTGGGCGCTCCAAAGAGATTCACGCAGTGTGATAACGCCTTGATACTGCTTATAGCGTCTATACGAAGTGTGTGGCGTAAGATCACAACTTTGTGAATGCATCAATTATTACGAGGACATACTCCTTCTTGTCGTTTTTACCACTGAGCTTGCCGGTGGCGTCAATATGTATTGTATGCCATGGTATGGCGATCTTTGGAATCGGGTGCAACTCTGCTTGAATCTTCCCTGAATGAGATTTCGCAATTTTACAGGTGGCGCAATTTTCCACAAATTTCCTGACAAATTTGGACATATTCTCGAACCAATAGAGTTCATACAATTTTTCTAAAGTTTTCTCCCATCCTAGGTGCATCAAAGATTCGTGTGCAGTATTGATAATTGACCATCTAAGAGCTCGAGGTAAATAGGGAAGCCATCGTGTTTTTTTATTCCGTTGAATTTTTCGGTACAACACGCCCGATCGAATCTCTACGGTTTTGGCCGCTTCATCGTCCAACTGGTTCTCGTTGAGATCAGTTATTATTTTTAAAATCTCAGGATCCCGCTGCTGCTCAGCAGACAACCAATTTTCGGAAAGGGCTGCTGTATAAACTTCTTTTTGCTCCATTTTATCAAAAGTCTTGATAGGCGTCTCAGGCAAAGGATTTCTAGAGAAGAAATCAGCATGGCTCATGCGCTTTCCATCCCTGTGAACAATATCAAAATCAAATGCCTGAAGAAAGGCCCACCACCGATGAACACGTGGTGTAAGATCCAGTTTTTTTCGAGATGCTTGCAGTGAACTACAGTCTGTCATCACAGCGAATTTTCGTCCATGCAGGTAATGTCTAAAATGTTTTACTGCATTCACAACTGCAAGCGTTTCCAGCTCATATGAATGGTATCTTGATTCTGCAGTCGTAGTACGTTTGCTGAAATAAGCTACCGCCCGGAGTTTGCCTTCTTTTTTTTGCATAAGAATTGCCCCATAACCGATAGAACTTGCGTCTGTGTGCAATTCAGTCGGGCATTCCGGGTCGTATATTGTCAGTACTGGTTCATTGGTCAAAGACGTGATAATTTTCTGACGTATAACCTCATGATCCGGTTTCCAGTCGAGATTTTTCTTTGTCGAGCTTGTTAAGACAAAGAGTGGTGCCATAATCTGGGAGAACTTCGGTACAAATTGACGAAAATAAGACGCCAGTCCTATGAATTGGCGTAGCTGAGGTACGGTGTGCGGAGGAGGCAAGGCTACCAAAGCCTCTATTTTCCGGGGATTCGGCCTTACTTCACCTTGACTTACCTCAAAGCCCAAATACTCTACCTTTTGCTTCATGAAGGAACATTTTTTAATATTGAAAGAGAACCCAGCCTTTGTGAGAGTGATCAGAACGGTTTCAACCCGTTTCAAGGATTCTTTTACATCCCGTGTTCCAACAACAAGGATATCGTCCATGTAGACAACTACGTACGTATTTGCAAGCTCTCCTAATGCCGTTATTACTGCGCGCTGGAATGCAGCAGGAGCGTTACGCAGTCCAAAAGGTAGAGCAAGGTATTCATATTGCCCTTCAGAAGTTATAAATGCTGTCTTCTCTATAGAATCAACATGTATTGGTAGCTGATGATACCCACTTGCCATATCCAAGATTGAGAAATAATAACAACCATGGAGTCTATTAATCTGATCTGAGATCAGGGGCAACGGAAATCTTTCAGGAACAGTATTGTCATTTAACTCTCTATAGTCTATGCACATTCGATCTGAACCATCCTTTTTCTTGACAAGGAGAATAGGACTTGCGAAAGGAGAAGAGCTGGGGCGAATTACTTTCGCATTCAAAAGTTCATTTATTTTATCTCGAACTATTTTTCGTTCTTCTTCGCTCAGTCTGTACGGGCGACGATAAACTGTTTTATTGGGATCTTTAAGGCGAATTTGCACAGGCTCAACATTCGCACGAACTTTTGGGGTCCCACACACAAATTGGTCTTTGAATTTATTTAAAATTGATGCCAATTTCGATCGGAATTCTTGTGGAATATCGGTGTCCAAATTTTCAAAGTTGAACTCGTGTGGCGTTACGTTACATGCATTAATAACACGCGTTCTTGTCATCTTCAATGTGTTAACTGTCATTAACACAGATACACCCTGACTCAAGATTTCTGCACCAATCATAATGTCGTGGCGCAAATATCGATCGAGTAAAACATGAAATAGTATTTCAATAGTAATATCGTCGATTTTTACGATTGACAGAATTTGTAAGGTGCTATCGACACTTGCTTGCCCAATACCAGTCATAGTCACCTTATTATTAATTCGTTTTCCATGAATTTTACAAGAAATTGACTCTTTAATGAGTGAGCATTGAGATCCCGAATCATAACAAAATGAGTATCGCTCACCATTCTGTTGTAGCACGCCCGTAGGTGTATTCACTACACACATATCCACACGCCGTTCCATATGCTTGCCATTACCACTGTCAGGGCCCTCCTTGACAGTTCTCTCGGGGCAGCGGGAAGCATAATGACCATTCTTCTGGCATTTAAAACATTTAATGGAGTTTGAAGATCGGACTGGGGAATTCTTCCGTGATCCCTCCTTTTGAATATTCATTTGTCTCTCGCTTCCTTGGTGTTCTTTTCTTGATCGGCATGTTGATGCTTTGTGGCCTATCTTTCCACATAAGAAACATTTGACGGTGGAAGAAGATGTCGTGAACTTGAATCGCTTGGAATCTGGCCCCTCGTTTCGTTCATTTTGACCTTCCGAAGATTTTCGCTTCAAAAACGACATTGCTTTCAATTCGTTATGAAGTTGATTCCTTGAAGTAATATTTGTTGTGAAAGCAAGCCGTTGTACACGTGGCTCAAAACGTGCAAGATGCGCCAATGTTGTTGATAATGCTATCTCTTCAACAGTCGAATTCTTCCACAATGTCATTAATGAAGTCATTAACGATGCAGCATAAGACGCAATACACTCGCCTTCTTTAGGTTTACTACTGGCCAAATTTATCAAAAATGCAGCAGCAGTTTCCGGACAATCATATCTTGATATAAACAATTCTTTGAAATCATTCCACATCATTCCAGCATATGATACTTGCGACAGCCATGCTGAAGCCTGTCCTCTCAAGGCACGGCTCAATACAATCATCAAGGATGCTCCTTGCAATGGTTGATCGGCCATACAAATATCCGCGGTCGTTATCCATGATCTTGCATTAACTTCGAGCTTGTCAGGATCAAATTCCGGTAAACATACGCTATTATTATTTGTTGTAGGGGTCTTCATCATTTGTAGCAATGCAAGAAAGTTTCGATTTTGTTGGTCGAGAAGTAATCGCCATTTTTCTTCGCTGGTCTCACTCGCCCCTTGTGATTCAACAGATTCAGATCCCACTTCTGATGTCGGATTAGAAAGAGAATCGTTAATCTCCTTTTGAGAATTAGGCATTTTCTTTATTAATGAACCGAACGGAGAAAAAGGGAAAGAAAAGGAAAAGCGAGATGATCCCCGTGCGAGCACACTCTTCTCAAGTTCTCTAAAGACTGACTCTTCTGTCCGTTTTAAACAAAACCCTTGGCAACTCCAAGGGCTCCTCGTTTGCTCTCGATCCTTCGTGCCTCGCTCGGATTCCATCCAGGCGTGAAGCCTGTCGTTTTCCTTTTGTTTTTCTTTTAACAAAAACCAACGAAAAACATTCTTCGACATATATATATATATATATATATATATGTAAAGAAAGTACCTATACATTCTCCAATTTCGAAAATGCCGCGCTTCTCAGGTTCCGCGCGCCGTTTATATGAATCTTCGGCAGAAAGATAAATAGTTAGTATCACCCAGAGCATACGCGTGAGAGGTCGTGAAAAGTACGAGTAGAGTGAAGAGAGAACGGATAATAATAGTAAACCCTAATTGCCATTTCTTTGTTCACAGGTAGGAGTGTAAAGAATGTAAATATTGTAAATAATTGTTATTAAGTGGAGTAATGAATAAAAAATTTTTGATTCTCTTTGTTCACAGAGAAACATATTTCGGTTTGCATTATTTGCCCAATAATAATTGTCTTATATATATATATATATATATATATATATATATATATATTGTGACGTTGCACAATTTCCCTCCCGCCGGTGGCCCCTCAAAGGCAACCGTTCCACGTAAAATTTGAACAAGTAAGTCGCAAATTATTATTTAATCTCCTAATTCCCGTCCCTCCCAATGATTGTAAACTGTGCAACACTTATCGACGCCCTGAAGAAGACCACCATCAGAAGAAACCTATCACCGTGAAGAGATCGCCGAAGGAATCCCAGGACATCCCGGAAAATACGCCCATCGGTACACCACACGCCTGCACTCGCACAACTCACCTGTCAACAACTCGCACAATTCGAATATTCCCCCGTTATCAGCCATCAATCGGCATGGTAACGGAGAGACGAGCGAGATGGCAGCAGCGCGCACCGAGCATCCTAGATTACCCATACCCTAAATCCCGGTACTCCTGAGAGCGACCCTACAATATCGACCTAATTACGCCCATTTCCCGCTAGATCTCCCCCACTATTATTCCCACCTATCGATCTCCCATCGACCCGATATCGAGTAACCCGTGCCGCTGCTGCCCAATCAAAAATCAGGACGTCCCGGCCACGAGGCCGAGGAAATTTTGGAGCTTCCGTTCGACGAGATGACTCGCACTTTGCGGATAGCCACCGGTCAGTAGAGACACCTTTTAGCAAAAGAAAATTTAGAGACTTAGAGAAAAGTTAAGGAGAGAAAGAAGTGTTCGAAAAATTATTAGAGTGAGTGAGAATTTGAGGAAGGATAGTAGAGAGAGTATTAGGGTGAGCGCGTGTGAAAATTAGAAGAGCGAGGAGAAGGACAGTGTGAAAAGAGAAATAAGAAAAGGACCCGAAGAAAGCAAGAGGATCGTTCGAGCAACAGCGAAGAAATTGTAAGTGTTCGCACATTTCCTTCTTCAAAAATATTGGCATTCCCTTTTTCAGTTTTTTTCCCTTTCTACTAGCCCAAGTTTGTAATTAGAGTCTCCTCTCCCCCGAATTTTCCATCGTACGTTTTTGAGACTTTCCCCAATCAGTCGTTAGAAGAATTTTCGCGAAATAGTTTTATTATATTTCAAACGTGGAACGGTTGTGCGCGTAGCCGTTAAGTTCGAATAGAATACCCCCCCCCCCTTTTTCCCCTCTCCCAGCCAGTGGTAATAATCAAGAGGCCACATAGAGTCGGAGAATCCATACCCTGAGTTTCCCTTTTTTTGTCTTCCGTAAGATCGTCCCCGTACCGCCATCGTTATTAAGCGAGCGAAAATTATTGTTTTTGTAAGATCTTTTTTTTTGTTTGTTAATTTTGCAGAAATTAACTGGCGCCCAAATTATTATAATTTCGTTTGAGTTTATTTATTTTTATTTGAGACTAGTCATACCCCGGAGATCGTCCGCCGATACTAAGGTTTATTTTATTTTCTTATGATTGTGAACTACACATTTTTTTTTTTGTATTAACTAGTACGGATAATAAAGTGTTGGTTATATTTGTTTGTGTAAACCCTAGCCCAGATTATTAATTTCTTTTACCCCCGTCCCGTGATATCCCCCCCATCGGCGTGACAATATATATATATATATATATATATATATATATATATATATATATATTGTAACGGGAGATAGTACATCGACGACAAGCAAAGCTGAACAACAAATTAAACATACAGTTCACGGAGCTCCCGGCAGAGGGACAATAAACAAAATCCGCTCTCGCCAACGAGATAGCAACGAGCAACAAATATAAGGCCAACGAAATGAACAACTGATACCAATCTTTCGGTCAAAGCTCGATAAAGAGTACTCGTCATCTGATCGATAGAGTAGTACAACGGTGGGTGACTGTTTGAGGCCCGACATTATCACGCAAGTGTTAAGTCGGAGAGGCTCATGTGTTGTTAAGCCCGAGGAAACTGTATACGAGAAGAAGTCAAGGAAATTTAAAAGGCCCGAGAACTGACCAGTACACTGTACCGTCAGCTGTCTCTCCGGCGGCCATCATCGTATCGATAGAGGAAGAGAGAGAGATAGAGGGACGACACATCGAGAGACTTCAGAGACGCCACACACCAACACACCAACACCGTCTCGACGAGACACAACACACCGACATACACATCGGAGCGGATTTGATCATCGAGGATATATCGAACCCATAAGAACGAGACAGGACGCGGCTACGCTGGAGGAAGAGAGAGACGGCCGAACGAACAAGCAGCACGGTGGCGACTCAGAAACCAAAACAACACAGATACACACGAATATAGCAAAATCAAAACAATCCACATACAATACAGATGAGCTACAGTGCCATTTAAATTTCACACTGTATTTAATCTAAATTTTAATAAATTTTATCGATTTTATGAGTGCGTTTTTCAAATTTTCTTCAGCTCCTGCTCGAGTCTCGAACAAAAATAAAATACTGAAACCGCAATACGTTTCAATATATATATATATATATATATATATATATCGGCCGGTTTATATGTGTGTGCGTGTTCGTGCGTATAATTATATATATATATAAGACAATTATTATTGGGCAAATAATGCAAACCTATATAATTACATTTCATTGTCAGTGGCTAATAACAATATTATATTATTAGAATAAGAGGAGATAAGGTGGGAGAGATGGAGATGATGTTTTATATAATAAGATACAATTCGTTATTAAATATTTTTGTATTTATTGAACAATTTATAAACAAATATTTTTAATCGCGTTGCGTTCTTTTTTGCAGACGCCTCAATTGGGCGTCTGTCTTTCGTTGCCTAGCAATGAGCTCGCGCTCTTTATTTTTGTCCGACATTTTTCGGATTGTTGTTTTTGCTGTCTGTAGCTGCTCTTTTAAATTTTGGGCGTACTCCCACCATTGGTACGCCCTTGTTTTCGCCAACGCCAGTTGTTCGTTGATCTCTGGTGCCGGTGGAATAGGAACATGTTCCCGTCGCAACGGGACATCAATATGTTCATGTGCCCTCGGCGCACGAACATGTGCCGGTGGCGCATGAACATGTGCCGGTGGCGCATGATCATGTGTCGGCGGGGCATGAACACGTGGCAATGGAGCATGTCCCCATTCCCACGGCACCGGTGCCGGATGCACGGTCCCAGTTTCGGCGAGTACGCTTGCCGCTTTTTTTCCCGGTTTCTGTAAAAAGAAAATTGTATAATATTTTTCTATTACCTTTGTTATTCGACGGTTATTAACTAAGTATAGCACTGACCTTTGATCGCGCTACCGTGCCTGCGAGGGGCCACGGGTCACCCCATGATGGCCCAGGCGGTGGCGTGGCTGGTGGTGGTGGTGGTGATGGTGGTGGTGGTGGTAGTGGTGATGATGGTGGTTGTGGTGATGGTAGTGGTGGTAGTGGTTTTTGGCCACTTGATTTCTATAACAAAAATTCATTGCATAATAATTATTTTCAGATCTTCGACTATTTTATTTATTTTATTTATTTTATTTGTTTTATTTGTTTTATTTATTTTATTTATTTTATTTATTTTATTTATTTCATTTATTTCATTTATTTCATTTATTTCATTTATTTCATTTATTTCATTTATTTCATTTATTTTATTTATTTTATTTATTTTATCTATTTTATCTATTTTATCTATTTTATCTATTTTATTTATTTTATCTGTTTTATCTGTTTTATCTATTTACATAAAATAGATAAAATAGATAAAATAAATAAAATAAATAAAGTAAATAAAATAAATAAAGTAAATAAAGTAAATAAAGTAAATAAAATAAATAAAATAAATAAAATAAATAAAATAAATAAAATAAATAACAAAATAAAATAAATAAAATAAATAAAATAAAAAAATAAATAAAATAAATAAAATAAATAAAATAAATAAAATAAATAACAAAATAAAATAAATAAAATAAATAAAATAAATAAAATTAATAAAATAAATAAAATAAATAAAATAAAAAAATAAATAAAATAAATAAAATAAATAAAATAAATAAAATAAATAAAATGTTAATGAACACTCACCATCGGTCAAGTGCGAGCGATAAAGGATGCGAGCGAGCAAGTGGCGAAAGGGGCGAGCGATCGAGCATGCGAGAGAGCGTGCGAGCGGGCAAGCGGCGAAAAGGGCGAGCGAGCGAGCGTGCGAGCGAGAGGCGGAGGAAGTAGAATAAGGAAAAGGTAAATAGAATAAGGTAGTAGAATAAGGACATAGAGTAAGAAAATGTAAATAGGGAAGAATGTAAAGAAGAAGAAATGAAAGCCTTGTAACCGGGAAACAATAAATAAATAAACTGACCATCGGTTTAGAATTTTTTTTGGCCGCAGGAGCAGACGTTTGTTTTCCTGTAAAAAATCGAAATATTTATTAATATATAATATTGTTTCAATATAAATATTATTAAATTTAATCGTGATTATTTTCGCGATTAAGAATGATAAAAATTACTTACTTTTTCCTTTTCCACTCATAACTCCAAATGATTGTTTTCAAAATACGTGTATGTTGTTTGACACTTTTTTGAATACTGACTAAAAATTATGATGGTGGAAGCCACAAAATGCCACCCCGCCGCGCGAATAGAAGAGGGGATAAACAACGAAAAGTCGCGCCAAAAAGCGCCTAAGAAGTCGTCGCCTTACCTCCCGTAGAGAGGCGTGACGTCACGATTTATAGCAAATCAAATAACGCGCGAGAGATCGGCGGGCGAGGAAATGGGGGGTGCACCGCTGTCGCGCGTCCTCACATTCGCCCGCTCGCGCCACCCCGCTCGCGCCACCCCGCGAACCTAGGAAATAATAGCAAAACCGATCGATATCTCGGATTCTGAGAATACTATAATATATTTAGCCGCTATTATTATTTTCGCACGAAAAACGTGCTGAACATATTCGGAAGCCCCTATCTGATATACTTTGATTCAAATTAAGATTTCTTCAAAACTATTCAACATTTTTCGATGATATTTTTTTAGTTTTATTCAGAAACTTTATTGATTCATTCATTCATTCATTTTTACATAAAAACGATGAATTTTGGAAAATTAAAAATAACCCAAGAACGATAAATAAAATAAATAAAATAGATAAAATAGATAAAATAAATGAAATAAATAAAATAAATAAATATAAAATTATAAAGTAAATAAAATAAATAAAATAAATAAAATAAATAAAATAAATAAAGTAAATAAAATAAATAAAATAAATAAAATAAATAAAATAAATAAAATAAATAAAACAAATAAAATAAATGAAACAAATAAAATAAATAAAATAAATAAAATAAATAAAATAAATAAAATAAATAAAATAAATAAAATAAATAAAATAAATAAAATAAATAAAATAAATAAAATAAATAAAATAAATAAAATAAATAAAATAAATAAAATAAATAAAATAAATAAAATAAATAAAATAAATAAAATAAATTTATTGTTCCATCTGTACAGCTTTGCTTTATACAGGCCTTACTACTAAGTACAACTTATTAACTAAATACAATAGTCAACTACAAACTAACGCTACCCAGTCTTTTTCTCTTTCAGTCTTCCCCATCCCTTTAAATATTCATAAATCGCCCTCAACGGCGCACCTCTTAATGTCTCCTTGGTCCATTGTTCTAGTGCTTCCCCCTCCCTCCCTCCTCTCCAGGCGTCCATCCCTTTTACCCATTCCTCCTTTATCCATCCTCTCGCTACCTCACATTCCCAGATGTGTTCCAGGCTCTCATTCTCTTCCCCACAAATTGCGCATCTCCAATCCTCGAACCCCTTTTTTCCTACTTTCCCTACGTTTCCGCATCATTGTCTGGCCCACTGCTCTTTTGCTTCCCCCGCTATTTCTCTGTTCTCCCAATATTTCTCTCTCTCGCATCCTGTCTTTATCTCCTTGTACCAGGTGCAGTAGGATGATACCTCGGCCTTTACCCAGTCTTCTTGTATGTCCTGTTCCTCTTTCCTTTTTACTCCCTCGTTGAAACATTGCTCTACTCTCGCTGCGCCTCCTTCGTTTGTCCGCATCAGGTTGATTGTCCTTCCGTCGCCTACTTCCTCCATTGCCTTCTTAAATTCTCTTCCCCATTTCGACGGTTGCCCATTCAGAATACCTCTTATTTCCTCTCTCAGGAACGCCTTCGGCCATCTCCTCTCTTTCATTTTCAATATCTGCAAAATATACTTCCCTGCCCTTCTTCTTGCCTCCACTTCCACACTCCTCCTTCCTACTTCCAGCTTCCACAAAAAATTCGGCGTGTTTCTTGCCACCCCAAGGGCCATTTTCACCAACTTCCCCTGAAGTTTTTCTATTTCCTCTCTTCTTCTCCACCCCCAAATCTCTACCCCGTACAGAGCCCCCGCTTTTACAAGCGAGTCGAACAGCTGTAGTCTTCTCCTCAAATCATCCACCTTCGCTCGTTTCATCACCCCCCAAACTGCGTTTGCCGCCTTTTGCGCCCTTGCCACCATATTCCCCAAGTGTCTCCCCATCGTGTTTCTCGTTGAGAACCAGAACCCTAGGTATTTGAATTCTCTAACTACTTCTATCTTTCCTCCCTTGTAACTCCATTCCTCCCCTTTTTTTCGCCGCCCGCCATTTCTGAATACCATGACTTTTGTTTTTTGAGTATTCAATTCCATTCTGGCCTCCTCCGCGTATTTCTCTAATAGCCTCAGCATCTCTCTCATCTCTCCTGCCTCCTCCGCCACCAGTGCAATGTCATCCGCGTATTTGAGTGCGTAAACTTTCACTCCGCCCATCACCGCCCCCCCCCCTACGCCTGCTCTCTTCCAAATATCGTCTATATCATCCAGGGCTATGTTAAATAGTGTCGGACTTAAGGGGCACCCCTGTCTAACTCCTTTTCCCGTTTCGAAACTTTCTGTAATTCCATCCTCCGCTATCACCTCGTTTCTTGTCGTTTTATAGATTCCTTTGATCATTTTCAGCATCCTTCCTCCCACACCCTTCCTTCTTAGCTTCTCAAATAATCTCTCTCTCTGTCTATTTTGTCGAATGCCGCTTTAAAATCCACGAACGCTGTGTACAGTGTTACGATTTGAGAATCGTTTCTCTTTATACCTATCTCTAAACATTTTCAAGCCTCGCATGGTGTACCGCACAACGTAGCGCAACGTCGCAATCGCGTTATGAATTCCCTATTTCTGTACCAAACCCCAACAACTCTGCAACGCCGCACAATTCGTCACCTGCCTCGCGCCAGGTGACCCCACCTTAACGCGCCGTACCTCTGAACCCAGAAGAGCCACGCGCGAACTCGGGAAGGCCCTATGATAGGTGTCACGGTTTGAGAATCCGTTATCTCTATACCTATCTCTAAACGTTTTCAAGCCTTGCCTGGCATGCCGCACAACTTAGCGCAACGTCGCAATCGCGTTAGGAATACCCTACTTCTGTGCCAAACCCCAACAACTCTGCAACACCGCACAATTCGTCACCTGCCAGGTGACCTTGCCTCCACGCGCCCATCCTCCAAAAGCCAGAAGAGCCTCGCGCGAACTCGAGAAAAGCCCTCTGATTGGCTCGTTGTCGCGCGCACACCGTGTCGCGGACGACACCGTTCGCTATCTTTATCAATGATCTATTCACCCTAAGCACCCTTCCACTAAGTGACTCATCGCACTAGCCCTAAGTAGCTACCAAAAGATTAGTAGAAAAGGGCGACCTTTTGCACCAAGTAGTTAGTTACAATTTCAACGGGGACCAGCAACGCAACCACTTTGCGCAACAGAATCTGCGGAGCATTCTCGCTCGTCGTCCGTTTGAGTATAAAAGTTGTAAACTCATCGAGACTAAGCTTGCATATTGTACAGTAATCTTAGAGTCAAAAGTAACGTGCTCGTGAGAAATAAAAAGTCTGATAACTGAACTCGCGTCGACCATATTCTTTTCACTCCTCACCGAGACTACGAGAATCATCGTCGCATCGCAACGAGCTTCGTCAGATCACCAGCACTACACGACCAGCGAAAGAGTGAGTCGAATCTTTCTCATACAACCTTTCGTATAGGTCAAGATTGACCATCGAATCTAGTCGAAAACGACGGTGCCGACCTAGTCGAAAACCCCTCCGACAATTTGTAGTAAAGAAAAGGCGAGATTTCCGTCCCTGAAGGAAAGGGCTTAATTGCCTTGCCTCGAAAAGAGAAATCGAACCGTGTTACGCATTCCCATACTCGATAGAGTTCAGCGGATCGTAACACAAATAAAAATTTTGGTGTCAGAAGTGGGATTTTAAAACGCCCTTACTACAAAAAATGGAGAATGGGTCTAGGCAGAACACCATCTAAGACAAATTCGAAAGATAACACCACAACATCAAGCACCCCTCGATCAAGCACCGCAAATACCTCAATACCCATTACCGATCACAATACGGGAGATATAGGAGAATCCGGCAGCACTGCTAATCATCCGCAGGCGCTTATTGAAGCTTTAGCGACAGAAGTCGACGAAATAATTGAACGTATAGATAACCTCGGAGCAGACATGGCTAACCCCCAGATACCGACAGTCTCTATCAAATACGCTATCGAAGCAGTCCCAATTTTTGATGGATATAATATTCCACTATCACACTTCCTGGAGGGTTGTGAAGAAGCCCAACAAATGCTTCCTGCCGAAGCTCAACAGAGCCTTGCGCTAATCCTACGAAACAAACTAAGAGGTGAAGCACGCCGCGCGGTACACGGCGTCAGACTCCCAACGATCGCAGAATTTATCAAATTCTTAAAAACACTCTACGCACCCGCTAAGTCAATTTACCAACTCCAAGGAGAACTCGGGAGACTTTTTCAAGGCGATAACGAAGGCACGTTAGCATACGCCAATCGCGCCAAGGATCTTGGCAACAGAATTTACGAATTACATTTATCAAATCAAAGGGAACCTAATTTAAATGACGAAGAACAAGCAACTTTGGATCAAAATCTTGTCGATTGTTTCATCCGTGGACTAAAACCAGAGATCGAAAATAAAATCAAATTAAACCAAACGTTCAAAGAAACAATGAAGGACGCAATCGAAATAGAACGACAACTCCGAGCGAAAAACACACTACGAACTACCCGCTCAAATAACAGCCACACAGGAAATAGTAGATACGCGACAGAAAAGGTTCACCATATTCAATCCAACAACATAATTTGTCAATTCTGCCAAAAGAATGGCCATACTGCAGATCGATGTTACGAGTTACTTCGAAAATTAAACAATCCACCACCAAGATCACAACCACGCGACACGGGGCCCAGTAATATACGTTCAGGCATGAGACCTAATGAGCAAGGGAGAAACCCGAATCGCGAAATCACATCCGGTACCCCGATCCAGGGAGGATTCAAGTTTTGCCGGTATTGCAAGGACTCAGGGCATACGATAGAGAATTGCCGCAGAAGAGAATATAACAACAGTCAGTCGATGCAACCGCAAACACCCGTTTACGAGCAGAATAAAATTCAAAGTGACGTTACCCAGGGAAACATGCAAGGTCGCTCAATACGATACGCACAGCCCGAAGAAGAAAGTAACCGTCCAAAAAGAATTACCACTGCTCTACTAAATCGCGAAAGTAATGTGCCGGTTATTGAGGTAGACTCCAAAGACTTTATTAAACCAGCATTATTAATGATAGACACAGGGTCTGCATTAAATCTGGTTAAAAGTAATCAAGTCGCACCAGAAGTATACGTTGACAGAAGTGAAGTCGTAAGAATCAGCGGAATAACGAAGGACTACGTTGAGACCTTGGGAAAAACTCAAATTCAGATCCTCAATACCAAGGTCACCTTCCATTTAGTTGCCGATGATTTCCCGATCGAGGATGGCGGGTTAATCGGAACAGATTTCTTTCGGACCCACCACGCTGATGTCTCGTATTCAGAAAAATGTTTAAAATGGGGAAGAAATGAAATCCCTTTCATGAAGCTCGAAACCATTGTAGTGCCCGCCCGTACTAAAGGAAGTTTTTACGTGCGTGTGGGAAATATGGAGGTAAAAGAGGGATACATACCTCGCCAACAAGTCTCGCCAGGAATATATCTGGGTGACGCCTTGGTTACCAATGATAATGGTAAAGCGTACCTATACTTGTTTAATACCACGGAAGAAGACGTGGAAGTCGCCGTTCCTGTATTAAACATACAGAAATTTGAAGAAAGGAAGGAATACATCAATTCTACTATGTCCCTCGGAAAGGAGGAAAAATTCAATTATCCTATGTCCCTCGAAAATGAGGAAGGATCCAATTCTACTATGTCCCTCGGAAAGGAGGAAAAATTCAAGTATCCTATGTCCCTCGAAAAGAAGGAAGGATCCAATTCTACTATGTCCCTCGGAAAGGAGGAAAAATTCAACTATCCTATGTCCCTCGAAAATGAGGAAGGATCCAATTCTACTATGTCCCTCGGAAAGGAGGAAAAATTCAAGTATCCTATGTCCCTCGAAAAGGAGGAAGGATCCAATTCTACTATGTCCCTCGGAAAGGAGGAAAAATTCAATTATCCTATGTCCCTCGAAAAGGAGGAAGGATCCAATTCTACTATGTCCCTCGGAAAGGAGGAAAAATTCAATTATCCTATGTCCCTCGAAAATGAGGAAGGATCCAATTCTACTATGTCCCTCGGAAAGGAGGAAAAATTCAATTATCCTATGTCCCTCGAAAATGAGGAAGGATCCAATTCTACTATGTCCCTCGGAAAGGAGGAAAAATTCAATTATCCTATGTCCCTCAAAGATGAGGAAGGATCCAATGCTACTATGTCCCTCGGAAAGGAGGAAAAATTCAATTATCCTATGTCCCTCGAAAATGAGGAAGGATCCAATTCTACTATGTCCCTCGGAAAGGAGGAAAAATTCAATGATTATATGTCCCTCGGAAAGGAGGAAAAATTCAATTATCCTATGTCCCTCAAAGATGAGGAAGGATCCAATTCTACTATGTCCCTCGGAAAGGAGGAAAAATTCAATTACCCTATGTCCCTCAAAGATGAGGAAGGATCCAATTCTACTATGTCCCTCGGAAAGGAGGAAAAATTCAATTATCCTATGTCCCTCGAAAATGAGGAAGGATCCAATTCTACTATGTCCCTCGGAAAGGAGGAAAAATTCAATGATTATATGTCCCTCGGAAAGGAGGAAAAATTCAATTATCCTATGTCCCTCAAAGATGAGGAAGGATCCAATTCTACTATGTCCCTCGGAAAGGAGGAAAAATTCAACGATACTACGTCCCTCAAAAAGGAGGAAAAATACAAATCTACTATATCCCTCGTAAGAAAAGAGGCAAATTACGGGAACATTATATCCCTTAAAGAAGGAAAAAGAAATTGTACCACTACGTCCCTCGAAGGAGGAAAAATTTCCAAGTCAATTAAAGGAGGAAAAGGAAGTCATACTACTATGTCTCTTGATAAAGAAAAATTCAATAAATCCCTCAAGAAAGAAGAGGAAATTCACAAAAATACTACACTCCCTAACGTAGGAAAAGGGGATCTCACTATTTCCAAATCGGGTAATACTGACTCAGCCGAAGTAAAATGCTGCGAAAAGGCTATGAAAGATTGTCACACAGGAAAATTTCCAAGCAACCAAAGCGAAACAATCCACACGATATCGGCATCAAGGTTCCGGAATTCCGACGGGAACCTACCCGAAATAATGCAGAACCAAGAACGGGAATATAACCCATCAAATAACATGCAAATTTATGATGTAAATTCCAGTAATCGCGTTGAGAGAATAAAAGAATTATTACGCTTGGACCATTTGAACGAGGAAGAACGAGAAAGTGTGGAAAACCACATCGAGGAATATCAAGACCGGTATCATTTACCGGGCGAACAATTGTTAGCAACGAATATCATAAAACACCGAATAAATACTGTAGACGACCTGCCAATAAACACTCGCCAGTATCGGTACCCCCCTTTGCTTAAGGAAGAAATAAATCGCCAGGTAAACGATCTGTTAGACGGAGGGATTATACAACCCTCACATTCTCCGTACAATTCTCCGGTATGGATAGTACCGAAAAAGGCCGACTCCAAAGGAACCAAGAAATGGCGAATGGTGCTCGACTACCGCGGTCTAAATGAAAAAACAATTGCCGATGCATACCCGCTACCTCTTATAAATGAGATCTTAGACCAACTAGGAGGAGCTACGTATTTCTCTACGTTCGATCTGGCCTCGGGATTCCACCAAATCAAAATGCACCCCGACGATCGGCACAAAACTGCCTTTTCAACACCCTACGGGCATTACGAATTTACAAGAATGCCTTTTGGATTGAAAAATGCCCCTGCAACATTCCAACGGTTGATGAACCAAGTGTTAACTGGAATACAAGGGTCGGATGCATTCGTATACCTCGATGATGTCGTAGTGTACGCAACATTTTTGGAGGAACACGAGCTTAAGATCGAGAGATTAATGAAACGATTACGGGGCGCACACCTGAAACTACAACCGGATAAGTGTGAATTCCTGCGACGGGAAGTCGCGTACCTAGGCCACCTAATAGGGAAAGACGGGGTCAAACCCGATCCCACCAAGCTTATGGCAGTTAAAGAATTTCCATGCCCTAAAAATATTAAAAATATCCGACAATTTCTCGGACTCGCGGGTTATTACAGAAGATTTATTGAAGGGTTTTCACAAATAGCAAAACCCCTCACAGCCCTTTTAAAAAAGGAAGCAACGTTCCAATGGGGAGAATCCCAGCAAAACGCGTTCGCAACATTGCGAGACCAACTATGCAAAGAACCCGTACTACAGTACCCCGATTTTTCAAAACCATTTATTGTAACCACTGACGCATCCGGGGTAGCTGTAGGAGGAATCCTTAGCCAAGGCGTAATAGGCAAGGATAGGCCTATAGCCTATACGTCAAGAATGTTAACAGATACGGAGCAAAAATATAGCACGTACGAAAAAGAAGCAGTCGCCATATTGCATGCCACTGCCCAGTTCCGACCATACATTTATGGCCGCCAATTCAAATTAGTCACCGATCATAAACCACTAGTCTGGTTACACACTTCGAAGGATCCAACCTCGCGCCTAACTAGATGGCGGCTACGACTAGAAGAATACGATTATGAGGTTGTCCATAAAGCCGGTAAAACCAATGTGAATGCAGACGCTCTCTCTCGAAATCCTGTAGAACAGAGTATGGTCAAAAAGATATACCCTTTAAGATCTAAAATCAATAAGAATGAAGGAAAAGAAGGAAGTCAAGAGGATAACGAGCCTATATCGGCTAGACTGCGGAAGCGTACCGGAATGGACCCCGCAGGAACCAACAAAAAAATTACCAGGCACAACACACCTGGTCCTCTATCTCAGGAAGAACCAATAGCAGCCCGGCTAAGGAGCCGTAAACCGAAACTCGATGATCCACTTATACCAGCAAATATTGCACCTCGTAAGGAAGACCAAAAAACAAAGACAGAATCCGAAAAAACACAACCTCCACAACCCATGTATGACGATACTCTTGAGATATCCGGCGACGAAGATGACGAATACTTCATCGACCAAATAGACGAGGTAGATCTAGTCAAAGAAAACCCAATTGAAAGACCAGAGCATAGGAATGCACCTACCACCCAATTTATCGAGAGTAAGGAACTGTTGTTTATGAGAAAAGACAATTACCTATACTTTATCTCTGAAGAAGGAGAGCCTTGCGACGAAGGATCAAAAGGCTTATTAGAAAAACGTTCCCTGCCAAAAATTAAAAACTTAAAATTTGGGGAAGTCCGAATAATTAAACACAATTCTAAACATCACGTCGCTTTGATAATACGAGGTAAAGATGGCCGCCTCGCCAATCATCAAGACTATAAATCAATATGTGCTCAGCTGGGAGAGAAAATACGAAACACGTGTCTTCGTTCAATTAGCATGGCTAAAACCAAGGAGATAAACGGAATACCTTGGGATAATATTTTCAAAGAAATACGGAAGGGATTTGAGAATATACCCACTAAGCTCATTATATGCCGAGGGGAAATAAAGAACCCCTTACCCCAAGAGAGAAAGAACATTATTGACGAAGCACACGCGTCGGCTATGGGAGGCCATAAAGGAATCAAGAAAACTTATGACAGGATACGCCAGAGATATTATTGGGAAAACATGAAGGTTGATATCCAACAGGCCATTGAACACTGCCTGCAATGTCAATTAAAACGGCTGGTAAGGGTAAAAACAAAACAGCCAATGATCATTACTGACACGCCAAATTCCGCTTTCGACAAAATAGCAATGGATATCGTGGGACCTCTGCCCGCAACAGAGAATGGCAATGAGTACATTCTTACCATACAAGATCTGTTGACTAAATATTCAATTGCAGTAGCACTTCCAAGGGCTACATCAGCAAATATCGCCAACGGACTCATCAAGCGATTTATCTGCACATTCGGCGCACCTAAAATAATATTAACCGATCAAGGCGCCAATTTCCTAAGTAACTTAATGAAACATGTGGCCAAGAAATTCAAAATAAAACAATTTCGTACAACCGCTTTTCACCCGCAATCGAATGGATCTCTGGAGAGATCACATTATTCATTAATCGAGTACTTGAAACATTACGCAACCCAAGATGAAGAATGGGACGATTGGTTGGAACTTGCAACCTTTTCATACAACACAAGTACGCACGAAGGAACAAAACACACTCCTTATGAACTAGTATTCGGGAAACTAGCCCGACAACCATCATATGAAAAGGAACCCGAAGAAGAAGGGTTGACCTACAATGAATATTTAACTGAGTTGGCCACAAAACTACACCAGATTCAGGAAATAGCCAAAGAAAATCTCATAATTGCAAAAGAAAGATCGAAAAAATATTATGATAAAAAGGTGAATCCACATGAATTCAGCCTAGGAGACTACGTATACCTCCAGAAAGGGAAAAAGCAGGGGAAACTAGGCGACCACTATACCGGACCGCATGAGGTTCTTGAAATAAAAAGAGATGGAAACATAAAAATCAAAATAGGTCGTGAGATACGTATAGTTCGCCCAAATCGACTACGCTTATCACACCTAAACCTAAGTGATAGTAGCGATGACGAATAACCATTTCATACTATTTCACTCTATATAGGACTAGCCAACTCCAACATGGCGCATAAGCAACTATACGTAATCGACATAGAAGGATTCAGAGACAACAACGGGAAGGTCATCCCCAAAGAAATCGCAATAATATCTGTAACCTCTCCGTACTCCGACTCTTGGATACTCGAGGCACCTTATTGGTACCATTGCCTAGATAAAGCAACCCAAGAGAGTAACAAATGGTTAGGCCAAAGGACTCATGGACTGCAGTGGGAAGAAGGAGACATGCCATACTCATGGATATTTGAAAAACTGCATCGAATCACTAAGAAGGCTAAAATAATTTATACATACGGGAAAGATAACAAAGAATTCTTATCTGACATTATCGACTGCGAAATAATAAATATCGCCGAAAGTGGCCTACTACTCGCTAAAATAAAATCAACACCCGAGTATTGCATACACCACGGTGTAATATTGTCCAAGGAAAAGAATTGCGCACTCAATAATGCACATAAAATTAAGAAACTCATCCTGAAGGATTGGAAAACCCGCGCCATAAATGCTGAATTAAAAATTTCCCGCACGATAGAAATCCAACAAGATTCAGAAAAGAATACTGAAATAATCTACGAAGATATGAGGAGCGCACAACCCATTTATGAAAATACCCACAAGGACACAAGAGCAAAGACAAAAAAGGGTCTAAGGCTAAGGAGACTCTCATCCCTCTTTCTTATGTTACTGACCATGGGGTCAATTCGGCCAGCGGCCGGTCTCATCGGATATGATTGTGGGGCCAACCAACTAAACGTAACAACCCTGTCATTACTCGACGTCGAAGAATGTGACATTCCCTTGATAAAACCCGATATCGAAGAGGTTCATATCCAACTACTGCAACTAAATACGTTCACCAAGAATAAAATCATTCAATGTAAAGTATCAATCGAGCGCACCGTCTACCACTGCGGGATGCAATCACATATATCGGTTGTAGCCCAAGGGCAAACAGAGTACGTCAACGATGTAGGTTTGGATGCCTGTTCCAAGTTACATCAGACAGGAATATTAAGGTTAACTCCATTCGCGGTCCTTGCCGGGATCAAACCGAACTCAACAACGTCTCGCAGTGCCACATTGGCCGGTAGCATTGCCACCGATGGTACCTGCAACGGAGCGCAGTATTCTGACCCTTACGGTACCTGGGATAATGTAATTGTACAGGCTGTGGTCAGGGTAACGATACAAGACTATTACGCTACCGTCAACATAAACACCAACGTAATAAATATGCGTTCGGGACTTACGTGTCGATTTACCGGAGGGAATTGCGTAGACCTCGAGGGAGGATATACGTACTGGGATGCGATCCCCTACGAAAATTGCCGCTTCGACCGGTACGATGTTCTATACAATGGTCCAGCAAAGAAAATAAAAAGCACCTTAGAAGAAGAAACCGAGACTGTCTATACAGTTGCGACAACACATGCCACGTTTGCCGTAACAAAAAGAAAGAGGCACATCGTTTGCGGATACACTCTGCATCAAACAGAGCATCCCAAGCTATACATCATCGAAGGGCATAAGGAAAACCTAGTGCCAGACAGACCTATTTCCACGGAAAATCTAGATATATTCGCGTACATCAATTCGAAATTTGTTTACGTAGAAAAACACATACGAACGCAAATGAATGTTTTATATCACAAGGTGTTGATGCAACACTGTAACCTCGAAAGACAGCTATTAAAGAATACTCTTACGCTAGCCACGCAAGCTCCAGACGAATTCGCATATCAATTAATGAAAGGACCCGGCTATATGGCTGTAATAGCAGGAGAAGTTGCACATGTCATCAAATGTATCCCTGTAGAAATCAGTGCTAGGCGAACAGAGGAATGTTACCAAGAAATTCCCGTATTCAGAAGGAATCAAACGGCCTTCCTCTCACCGCGCACACATATTTTACTCCAAACGGGCAGCCAAATAACGTGCAACCACATAATACCGACGATGTACCAGCTAGAAGATGCCTGGTACAAATTCCTCCCCATGCCCGTCGAATCGCCATCACCAGCCAAGATGAAGCCTCTCACACATCCCACCTGGAAATATGTTAGTCCAGGACAATTAGCCACCAGCGGAATATACAGCCAACAAGATCTAGAAAAACTAAGGGACCATATAATGTTTCCCGCAGAGCGACCAGCAATACTCAATGCTGTAGCAAGGGGCCTAGCCGGAGAGCCAACAATACAACAAGGAATGTCCATCGCGAACCTATTCGATGAAGATGCATTACAAAAATTAACCGACAATACTTGGCAGAGATTATGGACAAATTTTATGAGTTTTGGCACAGCAAGTGCAGGAGTACTTGCTATAATTTTGATAATAAGAGGAGTTAAACTTGTCGCGGATACAATCATACATGGGTACGCCTTGCATGACGTTTACGGATGGTCCATCCACCTCTTGGGCGCTATATGGAGTTCCCTAACACATCTCCTACTACACATAGGGAAAGCAAACCCAAATAGAGAACAAGCAAAAACTTTCACGCCAGAATCTGCACCAAAATTAGAAGAAGGACCCACATCGCTGTACCCGCACCACCAATTAGAACCAGCCTCCACTGTCGGAGGCAGACACAGCGAATTCACCGTAGCATACACCCTGGGTAATCCAGGAAAATAAGAAAGGAGAAAGAAATGGAAGAAACATATATATGTTATAATATAAAAATAATAAATATAAAAAAAAAAAGAGAAAGTAAGGTGAAGAAGAATATAGAACCAGGTAACAACAAAAGGGAAAATTTAGAAACAAGGAAGTTGCAGCGACGAACGCAAGGGGCGCACCAACAAAATAATTCGGGCGGGGTTAATCCGAAATTATGCAGTCGGAAAAACGTATAAATACCGGGGCATTTCCCATAAAGTCCATCACAAACCCTCTCGACGTAACCACAAACGTAAGAACATTCGAGAAGCCATGGACCATCAACGACCCTCGACATCTTCGGGAATCACCGGAGCACCGATCCAGCAACGCCAAGATTCGAAGAAGCGGTCGCGTTCAAAGACGGAGAAGAGCCCTGAACATCGGGACGCACCAGGGGCCAAGCAGGCGAAACCAGCTTCACCGAGAGTACGGAAGCCAAGACCCTCGAAGGCCAAGAGCCCGAAGAAACCGGCCACGCCAAAGAAAGAACCACCGAAGTCCCCGAAGCCGCAGCCGCAGCCGACAACTGCGAATGCACCCCCGACTCAGGCGATCCTACCAACAACGATCCCAACCATCAAAATATTAATCGGACGAGAATTGCTGGTGTCCATAAAAGGAAGGACACACCCGGCAACTCCCACAACGGTCACGGTGCTGCCTATTAATATACCACCACCGGTAATACTTCCAGTAAGCCGGACAACGCCACTGGTTGTAGGATCACCTCTACCAACAACCCAAGGACTGGCGACAGAGCAGGAAGACCTGCATGATTTGCTGTTGCTGCTTGGCGACAGGACCCGCGCTGCGATGATCAGCCGCAGCGGCCAGCCACGGATCGTGATTCCAATGGGAGTGCAGCCCACCCACGAGGCGGAACCACAGCCTCAGTCTCCAGATGGACCGTCAACCCCGGGGGAAAATATGGAAACGACTGAATCCCCGGGATCTTCCGAGACGCCACCACCGATCGAGGACCAAGTTCCCAATCCCGAGGTACCACCACCGATATCAACGGGCACTAGTGGTACCTTCAACCGAGGGCCACCCCCTCCATACGGAAGCGTTGGGACAGCTACCCCCTCTACACCATGGGCCAACGTTCCAACTCCGGAGGCACCAGGACTTCAACAGGAGCTGAACCTGGGCGAAATCACCGACGCCGATATGGACGACTTCTTCCGATGGCTCGAAGAAAGAACGGACGAATTCTTTCGGAGTAATTAGAATATTCATTCGCACCGTTAGACCTCTATGGCAATCATTCTTATGCACTACGTAAGATACATTCACTATCTCTAGTATAACGATGCACTGCTTATAATCACCATTAGAATCATTCAATAAAGGTGAGAGAAGGTCTAACCGAGCACAAGCACGTCCACAACCTACACACCGCTACCTGAAAAGAAAAAAAAAACCCTTTTTTTTTATATATATACACGGACCGTTAAGAGCACTATTATCCCCCGCGGTCATATAATAATAAATCCTTCAAATCTATACCCTTTGCGAAGTATAGGCATGCGTGAGGACACGCATAGGAGCTGTCCGTCTTCGACTCGCCATGCTCCAACTTAAGGAGGGAGGTGTTACGATTTGAGAATCGTTTCTCTTTATACCTATCTCTAAACATTTTCAAGCCTCGCATGGTGTACCGCACAACGTAGCGCAACGTCGCAATCGCGTTATGAATTCCCTATTTCTGTACCAAACCCCAACAACTCTGCAACGCCGCACAATTCGTCACCTGCCTCGCGCCAGGTGACCCCACCTTAACGCGCCGTACCTCTGAACCCAGAAGAGCCACGCGCGAACTCGGGAAGGCCCTATGATAGGTGTCACGGTTTGAGAATCCGTTATCTCTATACCTATCTCTAAACGTTTTCAAGCCTTGCCTGGCATGCCGCACAACTTAGCGCAACGTCGCAATCGCGTTAGGAATACCCTATTTCTGTGCCAAACCCCAACAACTCTGCAACACCGCACAATTCGTCACCTGCCAGGTGACCTTGCCTCCACGCGCCGATCCTCCAAAAGCCAGAAGAGCCTCGCGCGAACTCGAGAAAAGCCCTCTGATTGGCTCGTTGTCGCGCGCACACCGTGTCGCGGACGACACCGTTCGCTATCTTTATCAATGATCTATTCACCCTAAGCACCCTTCCACTAAGTGACTCATCGCACTAGCCCTAAGTAGCTACCAAAAGATTAGTATAAAAGGGCGACCTTTTGCACCAAGTAGTTAGTTACAATTTCAACGGGGACCAGCAACGCAACCACTTTGCGCAACAGAATCTGCGGAGCATTCTCGCTCGTCGTCCGTTTGAGTATAAAAGTTGTAAACTCATCGAGACTAAGCTTGCATATTGTACAGTAATCTTAGAGTCAAAAGTAACGTGCTCGTGAGAAATAAAAAGTCTGATAACTGAACTCGCGTCGACCATATTCTTTTCACTCCTCACCGAGACTACGAGAATCATCGTCGCATCGCAACGAGCTTCGTCAGATCACCAGCACTACACGACCAGCGAAAGAGTGAGTCGAATCTTTCTCATACAACCTTTCGTATAGGTCAAGATTGACCATCGAATCTAGTCGAAAACGACGGTGCCGACCTAGTCGAAAACCCCTCCGACAATTTGTAGTAAAGAAAAGGCGAGATTTCCGTCCCTGAAGGAAAGGGCTTAATTGCCTTGCCTCGAAAAGAGAAATCGAACCGTGTTACGCATTCCCATACTCGATAGAGTTCAGCGGATCGTAACAACAGCTTCCCCCTTTTATTTTTCAACCTGTTATTTATCAGTGCATTTAACACAAACACGTGGTCTCTCGTGCCTCTCCCCACTCTAAATCCTGCCTGGCTTTCCCTTAAAATACCCTCTTTTTCAATCCATCTGTTTAATCGTCTCACCATGATGTCTGCTAACAGTTTGTATCCTAAATTCAGTAGTGCCACCCCTCTATAGTTGTCTGCCTTCTCCCTATCCCCCGCTTTGTGAATCGGGAAGATTCTTGCCTTATCCCAACCCTCCGGTACCTCTCCCTTTATCCAAATGTAGTTCTCTCTTTTTCTGGGTATTCCTTTAATAAATTCCGTGGTAATGCCATCTTCTCCCGCTGCTTTCCCGTTTCTCAGGCCTTTTAACGCTCTTTCGATTTCTTCCCTGCTAATTTCCTCGTCCAAGCTGGGATCCACCGACGCGTCTGCATTCACCACCCCCTCCTCCGTTGTGTCCCGCTCTCCGTTACCCCCTCCCTCTTGCCTGCCCTCCAATAGCCCAGCGAAATACTTTACCCACTGTTCTTTGCTGATCCCGTTTCCGGTTGTAGTTCTGTTCCGTCTAAACTTCCCTACTGCAGCCCACCATTCTTCCATGTTTTTACTCTCCCTTACCCTCTTCCACCTTTCTTCGAACCAGTCCCCCTTTTTCTTATTACACAGTTCCTTCATCGCTCTCCTTTCCTTTATTAGTTCCTGCTTTTTCTCGACTTCAATCTCCCCTCCCCCGCCTGAGCCGTCCCTCTCTCCCCTCTTGTTGCTGGTCAAAAAGGCTTTCAGTGCCCTCCACACCCTTGTTTTTTGCTCCCTGCACTCTTTATCGAACCACCCTTTCATCTCTTCCCTTCCTCCTATGTTCCTCTTCATACCCACCTTATCCGCCGCTCTCCATATCGCGCTTTTTAATTCTTTCCATCTCCCCTCCCTTTCTTCACCCACCTCCCACTCTCTGTCTAGTTCCTCCTCATATTTCCCCTCCCCTTCTTCCTTCCACACCAGTTTTACCCCCCCCCCCCCTCTTTTCCGTTTTCTTTCGCCTCCCTCTTCTTTCCCCTCCCGACAGTAAGAACGTCACCGGAAAGTGATCTGACTCCGTCCGCGGCACGACCTCTATTTTTTGGACCAACCCCTCCTCTTCATCCTCCAGCCTTATTATAAGATCCAGCACCGAGCCAGCTTCTCCTCCCCTCACATAGGTTAGCCTTCTTTCTTCATCCCCCCTCGTTCTTCCGTTTAGTATTACTAGTCTCTGACTTTCGCAAAAGCGTAATAGTTTTCTTCCCTCTGCGTTTAATACCCCGTCCTGCGAGCGTCTCCTTCCTTCCTCTCCCCCCTCCTTCTCACAGTTCACTATTCCTTGTTCCTCCCCTATTCTTGCGTTCAAATCGCCCGCGATTATTACCGCTGCCCCAGCCTTCGCTCCCTCTTCCACGCGTTGCTTCAGTTCCTCTTCTACTCTCTTGAAGCCTTCGTTCACATATATTTCTATAATCCACAGTTCCTTATGCATGTCCCGTCTTTTCATTTTTATCACTAGGCCAAACTGCCACTCTTCCACCCTGCATTTATCACAAATATTTTTCCTGATCCCGACTAAGTGCCCCCCCCCACCCCCCACCCCGCCGCTCTTCCCCTCTTTTTGTCTCGCACCGCCGCCTTCGACCACCACCTAAATGCTTTGTCCAGTCGGCTCAATGCCCCTTTTTCATTTTTCTCTTCAATCCACGTTTCTTGCACTAGAACTATATCCCAATCGCTTATTAAATCACACGCTTCTAGCAACTTCCCGTATCCTGCCACATTCCACGTCATCGCTCTTATCCCTTTGCTCTCCCCCTCGTTTTCCGTGCTCTCACCCCCACTTACTTCGAAACGGCATTCTCTCCATTATTCCTTCCCTTTCTTCCCAGTACCACCAGGTTTCGTCTATGCATATTTTAATGTGTCCTAGAAACACCCGTTTTTCCAGCCTTCTCATCTCCTCCGCTTCCTCTTTTAGCCACTTCATGACACTTGTTTCTCGCACTGTCAAATCGTCCCCTATCCAAATCCCTGATCCTCTCAAACTCCCCCTTTTCTTCATGATAGCGATTTTGTTCCTGCGCGAATCCAGCGTGACCACCGTTCCCCCTCCTGTACGCATCGCCCTCACAATTCCCGGTGTAATCCCCATTTTTGCTCGTATAATTGAGCTAATTTCTCTCGCTATTGTCTTTTCGCTCCCGCTCGCTCTGACCCCCCTGACAACGATGCTGCACTTTCTCCTGTTCCGTTCCTGCGCCTCGAATCGCCACTCATCGTCGCTCAGCGCCTCCGGCTTTCGTTCCGTTGCCCTGCTGTTCCGCCGTCCGCTGGGCTGCGTCCATTCCCTCCGTGCCGCCAGTCTTTCCGTCCTGTCTCTACTTCCCCTTCGCTCGCTCCGTCTTACCTTCCCGCCGTTCTGCGGCGGTGAGGCCCTTCTCGTCCCTTCGTCGATTTCTTTCCCTCTCGATGGTGCTGACGAGTAACTATTATTGTTATTATTCTCGTCATGTTTTCTCGTTTCCCTCATGCTTCTGCCCCTCTCCGTCCGTTCGGCTTCTACCAGTCTTCAGTGCATTTCCTCGTTTTCTTGTTCTAACCACCGTATTGTTTCCTCCTGCTTCTCAAATCTTTCTCTCCATCTGTCTTGCTCTCCCACTAGCATTTCTTCCACTTTCTCCCTCTGAATCATGTCTCGCTCTTCTCCTTCGAACTCTTTTTGCTTCCTTTTCTGATTCTCCTCCCATCTGGCCATCATTTCTTCCACTGTCCTCTCCACGATTCTTCTTATTTTAACTTCTATTTCCTCCCCCCTTTCCTCCGCCATTTTCATCTCGATTTTTTCAATTCTCTCCCTCCAGCCGTTTTCCCTGTTGGGGCTTTCCTTCTCTCTCATGCTCGACGCGTACATACTTTTCTCTCGTTCCTCCTGCCTCTTCTCTTTTTCTCCTCGGTTTTCCTCCTCCAGCCGTACTTTGCTCCCTTTCATTCGTTTTCCCGATCCCCAACAGTCCAGCAGTGATCTTGCGCAGTATATTTTTCGTTTCTTGATAGCCAGACGCCCTCTTGGTCTGCCTCTTCTCCCCTTACCTGTTTCCAGCATTTCCCCTGACGACTCCTTCTCTATTTCTTCTCCGGACTCTCCTCTCGATATTTGTCCGCTTCCCATTATCGCACTGATTGGTCTCCTCGGCGTTTCACAAGCGGCGCCGGTGCACTCCGATACGTACTCACCGCCGCGCCTTCTATCCCTTGGCCGGTAGGGTAGAGGTAGACCTCGCTCGCTACTTCGGCCGCCTGCCGCTGCTCACCGCCGTCGCCGCCGTCGCTGCCGTTGCGTCCATCGTTCTCGCGTTTTCCCATCTCACGCGCTGTCTCTCTCTCCTCGCTTCCTAACCTCATACTGCCACGCGGCTTTTTTCTTTCTGGGAAACTACGCTATTTTTCCAGTTCATTTACACCCCACAGTCTACCGCTTTCCTCAACCCTTTCCACGATCCCCCACCAAAAATCACTCCACTCCGCGTCCTCTCACTCCCTTTTTTCGCCCTCCACCAGTTCTATATGAATGTCACACGTCTGTTTCGCACCGTATCCAAACCGGAAGTCAAATAAATAAAATAAATAAAATTAATGAAATAAATAAAATAAATAAAATAAATAAAATAAATAAAATAAATAAAATAAATAAAATAAATAAAATAAATAAAATAAATAAAATAAATAAAATAAATAAAATAAATAAAATAAATAAAATAAATAAAATAAATAAAATAAATAAAGTAAATAAAATAAATAAAATAAATAAAATAAATAAAATAAATAAAATAAATAAAATAAATAAAATAAATGAGTTCGCCGCGAAGCACCGACACGCGTGTATCGGGCGAGGAAAGCAAGAGAGAATTAGTGAGTGCAGAAGGTGAATTTTAAGAGAAAAACGACGGGGAAGTAATTAAAAGAAAAGGGAAAGAAGAAAGGAGGGTGTGGAAGAGTAGGAAGGAAGTGGATTGTGGAAATAAGGTGGCTGGAAGAAGAAATATCAAGGTGGCAAGAATGAGGTTAGGAAGTGAGGAAAGAGAGAGAGCGAGTGAGAAGGAAGATAGCGAAGATGGCCGAGACGACAGTGGCAGCGTAGGCGAGAGACAGCGCATAGAGTCAACTACGGAGCACAGCAACATCTACCGTACCGACCAAAGCGAGGAGGGAGGAGCGACCGAGCATACCGACGCAATATGCGAGACGCCGACAAACTACCGAAAATCGGAGGAATTAAAGGGACAATCACCAACGGAGGAGACGGGAGAAGGAAAAGAATCAACAGAAGAGATGCTAGAAACGGGGAAAAGGAGGAGAGGGCGGCCAAGAGGAGTAGTGGGAATTAAAAGACGGAAAATACTCGGCGCAAGATCAATTATGGAGTGCTGGGGAGCGCGAAAATGGACGAAAGCAGGGAAAGGAGGATAAGGAGTAGAAAGGCGCTCGGGGGACGACGACGAAGAGGGGTTGCGGACTAAAAACACGGAAGGAAGGGGAAGCTCCAATCGGGAAAGAGAGCTGTGGGACAGAATGGAGAAATTAGAGAAGAAATGGGCAAAAGAATGGGAGGAAGGGTGCAATGATAAAATAAAGAGAATGGTGGAAATTACGGCCGAAAAAATGGCGATCGCGCTAGAGGAGAAACAGAAAAAGGGAGATATGATCACGAGAGAAAAAATGGAGGAACTGATGATAGGAGAGCAAGAGAGATGGAGAGAAAGATTCGAACAGCAAGAAAAAATAATACGGAGGCTGAAGCAGGAAAACGAAGAAATGCGAAGGAAAATAGAAAAAACAAAGCAAGCCGAGGCGCAGAGGATTGAAGAAAGGAGAGAGCATGAATCCAAAGGGAAACGATGTTATGAGGATGAAAACCACAACGAAATAGAAGACTGGCATCATGAAGAGGGGGAACCAATAGCAGAAGCAGAGTGGTGCGAGGATGAGCAGGAACAGAGAAGAGGGGAAGAGTGGACGGAGGTAAGGGCAAAGGGAAGGACAACAGGGAGGCAAATAGCCGAGAAAATAAAACAGCTGGTGAGGAAGAAACCGAAGCGGCTAAACTACGAGGAATGGCAGGAAGAAAGGCGGGAAAGGAGAGCAAGAAAAAGGAACATCGTGATTCAAGGAATTGAAAGATCGGAACACGGTAGGAGATGGGACATAGAAAGAGCAGTGTGGGTAAGAACGGGAGTTAAGCCGAGACTGCAGAGATGGAAAGAAACAGAGGACGGGGTTATAATAGAAACAACAGATATGGAGAACAAAGTCAGGATAATGAAAGCGGCAGGAAGAACAAGCGATGGGCGGCAGACGATCTGGGACAACTTCACCTATAGGGAGTGGGAAGTGCAAGGATGGATAGAGGAATATGCGAACATCATGAGGAAACAAGGGAAGGAGCCGAGGGTCGGATATTTAAAAATAAAGGTGGGGGAAGAATGGAAGACATGGAACGAGAGGTTGGGGGATTTAGAGGAAGCGAGCGAGGATAGAAAAAGGAAACGACGAGGATATGACATACCAGCGGGGTTTCGGCAGAGGAGTCAATGGCCGAGAGGACAACGGAGCTACGAATATTAAGCTGGAACATAGCAGGAGTGAGGAAAATGTTCGAGGCCTGGGAGTGGCTAGAAGGAATGGATATTATCGCACTGCAGGAAACCTGGCTGGAGGAAGAAGAAGAGAGGAAAGTGAGAAGCAAACTGGATAAGAAATTCGAATGGCATACAAAGGTGGCAGAAAGGGAGAAGAAGAAAGGCAGAGCCAAGGGGGGGGCAATTAATAGGCATAAAGAAAAAGGTCTTGGGGAGGGCAAAAATAAGCGAATGGAAAGGGGGATTAGTAGTGGGAGGAATGCAGATGGGGAGCAAAGGACAAGAGAAGGTAACGATAGTTACAATAGATTTTCGGCTATGTCTCGGTCGATGATGTCAGGCGATAGTGAAAAAAACAACAATGTTTACGTTTCGATCCTGGTCTGGATCCTCTTCAGAAATATATTTTATTAAGGCTGAAATAATCATATTCAAGTCATTATAATGAGTATTTTGTGTAACGTTAATTAGTACATTTTCCTAATCGATCCTATTGATGATCAGCAGTATGGACAATTTATACATGTTAAATGTTGTAAGAGTGGACATACCTTAGCAGTTAATTAGTTATCATTTTCGAGATGTATTCTTTTTTTTTTTTTTTTTTTTTTTTTTTTATCGTGCCTTCACACACGAAATGGATGAATCAACCAATTCTCCATACATTCGACTTTTTAACCGGCACTCTCTTCTATCATGAATAATTCTTCAACCGTTACCGGTATTAAAAAAATTAGAAAAATAAAAAAGAATACATCTCGAAAATGATAACTAATTAACTGCTAAGGTATGTCCACTCTTACAACATTTAACATGTATAAATTGTCCATACTGCTGATCATCAATAGGATCGATTAGGAAAATGTACTAATTAACGTTACACAAAATACTCATTATAATGACTTGAATATGATTATTTCAGCCTTAATAAAATATATTTCTGAAGAGGATCCAGACCAGGATCGAAACGTAAACATTGTTGTTTTTTTCACTATCGCCTGACATCATCGACCGAGACATAGCCGAAAATCCACCAATAACGGACATCCACACGGTCACTCATAACATTCATCTGCTGATAGTTACAATATACAATAGAGAGCTAAGAGGGCTAGAGGAAGAACTAGAAACAATAATCGAAGAATCGGAAGAAAGAGGAAACGGAATAATAATAATAGGGGACTTCAATGCACGAATCGGAGAAGACCAAGTGAATACACAGGAAGTGGAGGAGCGAGGCAACGAGAGAAGATCGAAAGACAAAACGGAAAATGCAGAGGGGACCAAAATGATAAATTTTTGCAGAAGAAATGGAATGGAGGTGGCGAACGGCAGATGGAAGGGAGACAGAGAGGGGAACTTCACATATGTCGGAGAACAAGGCGAAGGAGGATCGGTGATCGATTATCTGCTGATGAACATGCAAGCGGAACGAATGATAAAGGAAATGAGGATAGAACCAAGGACGGAGTCGGATCATCTCCCCATAGTGATAACAACGGAAGGGGGAAGGCGAAGACAGGGAAGAGAATCGCAGGAGAAGAAGGGGACTCCCATCGGAAGAAGGGAAAAAAGAATAGTGTGGGAAGAGGAGAGGGGGGAATCGTATGAGGAAAAATTCAAAGAAATATGGAAGAATAAAGAAAGGAAGCTAGAGGCAAGGGACAGATGGGACAACCTGGTGGAGACCATAAGGGAGGCGGCGGAGAGTGTAGGAATGTATAAAACGGTAGGGAATGGAAACACAGACGGGAGAAGACCAAGCGAAAGGTACAGAGAGCAAAGGGGGATAGTGTGGAAGAGATTGAAGGAATACTTGGAGAAACCAGGGGAGGAAGAAAGAGGGAGGCTGAGGGAGGCAAGGAGCATCCTGAAACGAATAAAAAAGGAAGATAGAGAGGAACGGTGGAGAGGGAAATGGGATGCGGTGAATCAAAGCAGGAACATGACAGAACTATGGAGAGCACTGAGACCATTTAGGGCAAGGAAAAGAGGAAGGACCAATACAATAATAACGGAGGATGAATGGGTTAACCACTTTAAAGAATTACTTGGAAGAGGAGCAAGCGATAAGGAGACAGAAATAGCTGAAAGGGAGGAAAGAAGGCAGGGAAGAAGAGACACAAGGAATAACGAGATCAACGACAGGGACAGAATGATAGAGGAAGAGACGAATAGAGACATAGAACAGGGAGAAGTGGAAGAGGTGCTGAATAAAATGAAGAAAGGGAAGGCAGCAGGGCAAGATGGGCTAGTAGCGGAACTCTTCAAATGGCTACCGAAGGAAGGGAGGAAAGAGTTAGGTGAAATAATGCAAGGACTTTGGAAGAACGGAGAACTGGCGAGGGGGTGGGAAACAGGGAGGATATACCCAATACACAAGGCAGGAGACACAACGGATGCAAGGAACTACAGGGGGATAACGTTAATGGATGTAGGATACAAAATCATGACGGGCATATTGAATAAAAGACTGAGGCAAATGATCGAAAGCAAAAAACTGGTAAAAGAAGGACAGGCCGGATTCAGACGAGGAAGGGGAACAAGGGACCACGTCTTCGTGCTTAACGCCTTAATAAATAACAGCATGAAAAGGAAAGGAGGGAAATTGTACGCAGCATTCGTCGACCTCAGAGCGGCTTTTGACTCAGTAGACAGGGAGATTATGGTGAAGAAGCTAATACAGGCAGGGGTAAAGGGTAAATTACTACATATGATAAAAGAAATATATAAGGAAACACACAATGAAATAATAACGGGAGAAGGAATATCGAGGAAATTCAAAACGACGAGAAGAGTTAGACAAGGATGTGCACTGAGCCCGACGCTTTTCAATTGGTACATTGAAGACATGGAACAGAAGTGGGAACGGAGGAAGGAAGGGGGAACAGTAATAGGGGGGGAGAAGATCTATGCACTGAAATTCGCCGATGACGTCGTATTGGTAGCAGACACGGGGGAAGGACTAAGAGGAATGCTACAAATGTTGGAGAGATACGTGAAAAGGAATAAGTTAGAGGTGAACACGGAAAAAACAAAAGTTGTGATATTTAGAAAGGGAGGACGGAAAAAGAAAGAGAAAGGATGGGAGATGAACGGAAAAAGAATAGGGGTGGTGACGGAATACAAGTACCTAGGAGTATGGTTCTCGGCGGGCAACACCTTCGAAAAGCACACCAAATTGGTGGAGGGGAAGGCAAGAAAGGCGATAAACGCGGCATGGGGAATAGCAAAGAGGGCGAGAATAAACGATCTGAGAGAGACATTGAGAATAACGGAAACGCTAGTGAGAAATGGACTGCTGTACGGAATAGAGGTATGGGGATGGAAAAGAAGAGAGAGAATAGAAAGGCTGCAGGCAAGATGCACGAACATGGCGATGGGACTGAGAAGAAATACACCGGAATACATCTGGAAAATGGAGGCAGGATGCAAGTGAGTACAAATAATGATGAGAAAGAGGGCGGCGGACTATTTGGGAAAAATAATGGGAATGGAAAGAGAAAGATGGCCCAGGAAATGTCTGATGGAAGAGGCAAGAGGGATGCAGAACGGCAACGCGACCAAGTAGGGGAGAGAAGTGGAAGAGGCAATGAACGAAGCGGGAGAGGGCCAAATAGGGGACACGTTAAGAAGGAGCAATGCAAGAGAATGGGAGAAAATGGCAGGAAGAGCACAGCAAATCATGACGGACCAGGAAATACAGGGGAACTGGAAGAAAATAGAGAAATCCAAGTACTGCCCAGAATACAAGGACAGGAAAAAAGAAGTAAGATTGGAGGAGTACTGGACGAAAGAAACGACGAGAGGGGAACTCAAAGAAATATGGGCAAAAATGAGATGTGGAAGTATAGGAAGGGAAAAAGAAAAAGGATTCCGGAATAGCAAATGCAGAGTGTGTAAGAAAGAGGAAGAGACACTGAAACACATATGAGAATGTGAGGAGGTGGGAAGACAGATGGACGAGGAAGTGTTGAAGAGATACCAACGGTGGACGGAACAACAACAGGACACGGAACCAGCGGGATGGGCCAAGGCACTGGAAGGAAAGGAACTAATTGAGGAAATGTGCGAGGTGGTGAGACAGTTCGAAAAAATAGCCAATAGAAGAGAAGAAGAGAGGGAACGAGAAAAATAGGAGAGCAACGAGCAGAAATAGCAATAGATTAATAGAAGGAAATATCAAATGTTAAAATGTAAATATGGGGAAGATTAAGAGAGGAGGATGTAAAAGCTCGAAAGGGCATACAAGTGGAAATAAAATACTATACAAAATAAATAAAATAAATAAAATAAATAAAATAAATAAAATAAATAAAATAAATAAAATAAATAAAATAAATAAAATAAATAAAATAAATAAAATAAATAAAATAAATAAAATAAATAAAATAAATAAAATAAATAAAATAAATAAAATAAATAAAATAAATAAAATAAATAAAATAAATAAAATAAATAAAATAAATAATATAAATAAAATAAATAAAATAAATAAGAGAGGCAGTGGCATAAGGGGTAACGTTCCTGACTCCCAACTCAGGGGTCCCAGGTTCGAATCCCGCCGGCACCAATGGAATTCTTCTATGTGCTTTTTCTGTGATCTCGGTGGTTCGGAACCCACCTAAAACTGTAGGGCCACCGGAGTGGTTAAAAACGGTGAAATGCGAGGCAAGGTGTGATAGGAGAGATACGCAAAAAGGCGGGGGAAGCCGTACCGAGGAATCTAAGTAAAAAACCACTCCGGTCTAAGAGAGGAGCATGTAAAAGCCCGCAAGGGCATACAATCGGAATACAGAAAAAGTAAATAAAATAAATAAAATAAATAAAATAAATAAAATTCTATGGAGGATTTTAGAGGATACCCGAGATAGAAAACTTTTGGGACCAATCGAAAGTAGACAAATATTGTTTCGATAAATGCCTATTTTCAATGTTCCTTTTCTCGGGAACCGTAATTTTGATGCCATTCTTCTTGTTCGTGTATAGTGTTATAAACATTGTGATGGAGCGATTTTTTCGAAATTCTGTCTCAGACTTTTTTGTCTTTCTGAACTTAATTTAAAAAAAATCGTCGAGGAATGTTAAATAGTTTTGAATAAAGCTTTATTTAAAGCAAAGAAAATCAGATAGGGGCTTGAGAATATGTCGAACCGCAAGGTCATCGTATCGTTGGCGGAGGGATTAAAATATTATTCCCATTTTTTCTCACAATAGAAGGGTACTGAGCGTGTTCATTCACAAAATTTGTTACAAATCGACTAGAGAACAACATATTGAAAATTCAAGTTGATCCTACGTACAGTTTATTTGATTTATAATAAACAAAATCATGAATTATTTTTCCATAAGATTTGTGATAAGAACTAGTCGAAGCTTCTCTGATTTCATATAAAATGTGTGCAGAATTTCAAAAGATTTCATCGACACAATAAGCGAGGTACTCGTATAATGTTGCGATATAATACGGGCTCTGGAGGTTGCTGAAAATGACGATTTTCAAGGATAAATATCGTTTTTTTAGTCCATAAAGGCCTATGAAATTTTACACACTTGTACATTGTACGGCACCGTATGTCCAACGTTTCTGAAAATTTTCAGTAAAATCTAACGGAAACCTTGTCACGATAGGACTACCTTAATAAATGTTTTGTACACAAACGGTAAAATGTTCATATTCTATAATTTTAGTATTTCTTTCCTACTTTAAAACGAGAATTGAGAATGAGAGTTCAGCTCAACTCTATTCGCATTCAACTCAACTCTAGAACGAGAATTCAGTATGATGTTCGTGAGACATACTGCGTGCCTCGTGTTATGCACATAAGTGTCGAGCTCGCGCTTTACTGCTGCCGACTGGAAAATAATATAACCTGATGTGATTATTTTCTACGAAATATTTTCCCATGGGTAATATTATTATTTTATTAAATTTTGTTTGAAAAGATTTCTTTGCTGGCATAATATTATGATTTTACATGTTTATGTTCGTTAATATTTTTTCACTGACGTAATATTACAGTTTCATTTCATTATTTTACATACAATTTTTTTTGTCCCGTAATAGTATAATTATATATTTATTTTATTATATATATATATATATATATATATATATATATATATATATATATATATATATATATATATATATATATATATATATATATAATAAAATAAATATATAATTATACTATTACGGGACAAAAAAAATTGTATGTAAAATAATGAAATGAAACTGTAATATTACGTCAGTGAAAAAATATTAACGAACATAAACATGTAAAATCATAATATTATGCCAGCAAAGAAATCTTTTCAAACAAAATTTAATAAAATAATAATATTACCCATGGGAAAATATATATATATATATATATATATATAATAATATTACCCATGGGAAAATATATATATATATATATATATATATATATATATATATATATATATATTATTATATTAGGTAGTTTTTATTGCACAACTCTTACAAAGTTTTTTACAATTTCTTACATCTAAATCGCCTCCTCTCTACTTTCTTTTCTACATATCTCCTCTATTTCTCTATAATACCCACAAATATCCACTTGTATTTTTCCCCCCAACATATTTATTATCTCCCCCCTTATCGCCATCGCGTCTATCCCCCTCACCCATTCCTCCGCTGTTTTTCTTGCTTTCTCTGAAACCCTCTCCCATCCTTTTCTGCACTCCATTAACGGGTTACATACACTTGTAATTTTCAAAAAATCGTTTTTTTTTTGTATTTTCTGAATATACATATATTTGAGCATACACACTCAAAATTTTATGTCAATCAGACGAATATTTTCGAAGTTATAGACACATTTATGAAGGCGCGTTAGGGAGGCGCGTCGCACAGTCGGGGATTGGCGCGCCAGCTGCCTACCTGAGGCGCTGTCCCTTCTTTCCTTGTCTATCCTACTCTCTTTCCTTTGTCATTTTCTATTGTATGTTTCTCAGTTGCCAAAATTTGAAAAGTAGTCGTCAGTCTCAGCAGAGAAGCCTAACAGTAAAGTCGTGTCAGTGTACTTGTGCCTTCGATAATATCGTGAAAATGAAGTCTAGCAGAGAACTTAGAAAATCAACGAAAGTGTACAAGTCAAGAGCGAAGAAACGAAAGAATGTTTTCAATCCGAAAACAGCTGAAACGGATGAGTCCAGTTTCAGTGCCTCTGCAAAAAAAAATGAGAATGCAGGAGGAAATCTTGGTGCCGCGTGATCCGTCCGTTGAGTACCGAATTTTGAATTTTATTACTGTTTTCGCGGCCATCTCCGAATTTGTGCAGTGCAAAACCTGTAACGGAAATGTGAAATTTGAAACTGCTTCTGAACGAGGACTCGGGTTTAAAATTGTTTTGTTGTGCGATCAGTGTCCATCTCGTAGCATAAATTCTAGTCCTTTTATCGAGCATTCTTATGAGATAAATCGGCGTTTTTTGTTTGTCATGAGAGTTCTTGGATTAGGGTTAAAAGGTGCTGCAAAATTTTGTGGATTAATGGACATGCCCGCTTTCCTAACACAGCCCACCTACGATTTAATTATGAAGAATGTACATTCCTGTGTGAAAACAGCAACCGACAAACTTTTTCAGCATGCTTGCCATGAAGAAAAAGACTTGACTGCTGAACACCAAGGTGACGAAAAATCTGCAAAGCGTACCGTGTCCGGCGATGGAACTTGGAAAAAGCGAGGATATACTTCCTTGTATGGAGTGACATCATTGATCGGATATTATTCTGGGAAAGTAATTGATATCCTCGTGAAAAGTGCCTATTGCAAACAATGCGAAACTTGGAACAGCAAACTTAATAGTGAAGAATATCAACAATGGTATGAAAACCATCAAGATGATTGCAGTTGTAATCATTCAGGTTCTTCTGGAAAAATGGAAGTTGATGCAGTGATCGACCTATTCAAGCGTTCAGTGGAAAAATTCGGAGTGCAGTACAGAAATTACATTGGAGACGGTGATTCTAAAACGTACTCCGGGATTTTGAAAGCTGCCCCATACGGTGATCAAGAAGTCGTGAAGAAGGAATGTATTGGACACGTACAGAAGAGAATGGGAACGCGACTCCGAAATTGTGTGAAAAAGAAAGTGGAAACGGTGGAAAAAAAGGATGGAAAAAAAATACAAAAAAAAACTCTCGGTGGAAAAGGCAAGCTGGCAGCAAAAATGATCGACAAGTTGACAGTTTATTATGGCTTAGCAATTAGGAGAAATTGTGATTCGGTTGAGAATATGAGTAATGCAATCTGGGCCACATTTTATCATTACTGCTCGACAGACGAAAATCAACAACACGCAAAGTGTCCGATCGGATTGGACTCATGGTGCTCTTGGCAGCGGGCAGCAGCTGCTGATAACTTATCAGTTTATAAGCATGATTATCAGCCATTTCCACAAGAAGTTGCTGAGGCCCTGAGGCCCATTTATGAAGATCTCAGCAATGAAAAATTATTGGAAAGATGTGTGGGTGGTTTCACCCAAAACAATAATGAAAGCTATAACCAACTGGTGTGGAAGATCTCTCCAAAAGTACTTCCAGTCGGATCAAAAACGGTGGAAATGGCTGCATATATAGCTGCTGGCATCTTCAATGAAGGGACAGCTGCCCTTTTATATTATATGAATGCAATGGGCGTCTCACTTGGGTCCAATGCGCATTCATATACAGATAAAGAAGATGCGCAGCGCATCAAGATCTCCGACCTGAGATCACACGAGAGCACCAGAGAGGGAAGAATGGCTCGCAGACAGCATCAAATCGAATTATTAGAAGCTGCCAACGATGCGAACGGATTATTATATGGCCCTGGAATAGATGACTCCATGGAAGTAGAAAAAAAAAAAATTTACCACATGTAAAACGCTTTTGAAACTTTAAACGCGTTTTTCTCAAAACTATGTTTTCAAAATCGGTGATCAAGATTTCTCGAAAACGGCTGAACCGATCAGTCTCAAATTTTAACACAACCTTTTTAGCTAGATTTTTTAGTAATTAATCGAAGATTTTTTTTCTCCGATAAATATTTTCCATTTTATAAACAATTTAAGGCTTAAATTTTCGTTCAAAATCGAGTCTTTTATTTTGAGAAGTCGCCATTTTGTCAAAAATTATTTTTTCGCTAATTCCTTCGATTAAATACTAGATAATGTATTATATTAACGAAATTTATTCGGTTTTTTCATTACAGATAATCCGGTCCAGAGATATCGTGATCACCGCAAAATTGGTTTTTTTTTGCGGAGCTCTAGGAGATCGGCGATAGCAACATTCGCGATGATTATTTTGACAAATAAAAAATATGTTAATATATTATAAGGTTATTATAATATGTACACCAATTTTCAAATTAATAAATTGAATAGTCTGCGCGAAAAAAATTCTTGAAAATCCGTCTTTTTAAAGCCTTCTAACTGTATGTAAGCCCTTAAGTGCTCCATTGTCTCCTTACTTTCTTTACATATTCTACACATCCAATCCCTTTCCCCCTTCTTCCCCGCCCTTCCTATATTCCCGCACCTCATCCTTGCCCACATTTCCTTATTCCTTCCACTCACTTCCTCCTCTGACCAATATCTCCACGGTTCCCCTTCTTTTTGGCATATATGTCTATAATTTCTGTTATACGTCGACTTACTTATCCTCTCCCATTCCCTTCCTATTATTTCTGCTTTCAGCTTTCCTAACCCTTCTTTTATCCTTTCCTCTATCTATTTCTTGTCCTTTCTCTCCCAAATCATTTCTAATACATTTCCCCATCCTCATCTCTCCTACCACCTTCTCCATACTCTTTCCCCACTTAGACGGTTTCCCATTTTTAATTTCCCTCAATTCCTCCATTAGACATATTTTTGGCCACCTGCTCTCCTCCATCCCAATCAATTCCTTTACGTACCTCCATGCTCTTTCCCTAATTATATAGCCGAGCGTCTGTACCCCGAGCTCTTTCCTCCATATATAATTCGGCGTGTTCCTGTCAACTCCCAAGGCCATCTTGCAATATCTGCTCTGAATCCTCTCCCATACCCCTAATTCCCCCATTCCCCACACCTCCACTCCATACATCGCTCCGACTTTCACTATCGTATCCATTAAATATAACCTTTCCTCCATCATCGCAGTCCCAGCCCTTCTCCACACCCCCCATACCGCATTCGTCGCCTTTTGTGCCCTTCCCGCTGTTACGTCCTAGTAACATAATAGTTGCCCTCTTTTTGACCTTAGCAAAGCTAATGAGTCTTGGGAAACGGGCTAATGGAGTTTGATCAGATGAATGAATTTTTGACAAACAAAATTAACTGATAGAATTGATTCTGTTTATTGAGTTGCAACCTTGTTACATGTTTCTAATCTCTGTTCGTATATTCTCCTTCGAGGATCGTTCTCAGGGATCCAAGATGGGTGTAAGAAATTAATTGTATATTCCAATTTGTGTAACAAATAATGGTTCTTGATGGGTTTCTGAGAGAACGTATGGCTCAGGAATTCCTCGGTGTAGTAACCGTGAGTTTTATCCCGTGAATACCCGTAATATTGAGCGGCAATTTTCCGCAGCTGGTTTTTGCGTCCCCCTGATCGGCGTTTCTTTCCCACTAGAATTTGAAATGAATTTTTGTCTATGGAGTCCCCAGAAGTTAGCAGGAATTTGGATTAATGTGTAAGGAAGGCATCCTCTGAGTTCGAGGTGGTCCTCGCAACTCGACGGATGATGGAAAGAATGAGCTCGCTGTTGTCCTCGCAACTCATTTGTTCTTTGGGGAATCTATCGAACTCGGGGTGGACTTCGCAGTTCAATGGGTTGTGTAGGAGGATGATCGAACTCGAGGTGGGCCTCGCAGTTCAATATGGAGTATTGGAGGATGGTCGAACTCGGGGTGGTCCACGCAATTCGACTTGTTGTTGAGAGGGAATTTTGAACTCGAGGTGGTCCTCGCAATTCAATAATTTGTGGGAGTCAGTTAGTAACTTACTCTTTTCTATTTTTCTTGGTTGGTTGAGTTGAGACTGGTAGAGCAGTACAGGGTTTTTGCTCTATCCAGGACTTTTACAATTTTGAAGACTTAAGAGAAGCTTACAAGTTTGAATGTTGATGAAGAACTGATTTTTATGCTAAAATTCGGGCCTTATATACTAGTCTATCAACTATCCTTGTCTATTGCGTAGGGGTTGGAGAGGGTAGTTTACAAATTTCTTATTGGTCCAAAGTCTCCACCGTCTCCTACTCCTTACTTTTCCAATTCGGAGGAAAATTTATCCTTATCGTCTGTCCCCACTCTTGGGCCTGAGCATCTCTCCCCGCCGCGTTCATCCCCGAGTTAGGGTTGCGTCGTGCGTTGGCGTAAGGAGGGATGCTCGTATTTAAGGCGCGATGGTGGTTACGTTATGGGGATGTAACACCGCCAACTTTTTCCCGTGCAGCCACCCCGAATTTCTATTCGTAAACCAGTATCCCAGATATTTAAACTGCTTTACTACCTCTACTTTTTCCCCCTTAATTGTCCATTCCTCTCCCTTTTTCTTTCTTCCGCCATTACTGAAAATCATCACCTTTGTCTTTTTCGCATTAACTTCCATCTTGTTTTTCCTAGCCCATCTTTCCAAATCTCTCGCTATACTCCTTAGCCCTTCCGCTGATTCTGCCACTGCCGCTACGTCGTCCGCATATTTTACCGCGAATATCTTTTCCTTTCCTATGACGACCCCTCCTTCATTTTTCTCTATCCATCTGTCCTCTAAATCATCAATATACAAGTCAAACAACACCGCACTCAATGCGCACCCTTGTCTGACTCCCTGCATCGTATTAAATCCTTCTGTAATTTTTCCCTGTATTTGTACCTCGGCCCTTGTTTCTTTGTATATTTCCTTTATCGTCTCCAGCATTCTTCCCTCTATTCCTTTCTCTTCTAATTTTCTAACCAAGATTTCCCTATTCACTCTGTCGAAAGCTGCTTTGAAGTCCACGAACAATACATACAGCTTGCCCCCTTTCGCCTTCACACTCTTACTAATTATCGCATTCATTGTAAATATTTGATCCCTCGTACCTCTCCTCTTCCTAAATCCTGCTTGACTTTCTTTCAGTTTTTTGTTCTTTTCCATCCATCTGTTCAACCTTTCTGTCATCATTTTCGTTAACACTTTATATCCCACATCCAACAGTGATACCCCCTCCAACAGTGATACCCCCTCCAACAGTGATACCCCGTCCAACAGTGATATTGATGCGAATACCATGAAATCAATAGAATTAAATTTTTTACTTACATATTAAACTTTGGTCTCTTCGGAGGTTTATTCGACGACACCAAAGTTTATTTGGTATGGTTATTTGGTATTATTAAATTTAATTCTATTATTTTCATGGTATTTAGATCAATCGAGCTTCGACCGAAAATAGATGGAAAACAAATTTCGAAAAAAAAATCTGAAAAAATTCTCGTTAACTCATCAAGAAGTATTACAACTTTTTACCATCTTGAGGTTTTGTTGTAAACCTCATCATTTTCGTCATGCGCAGCAATTTTCAAATCGTCTATTTTTTCTCTAAAAATGAAATATCTTTGGAAAAAAAATCGTACAATTTTTTCTAAAGAAAAGAAATTGAAAGTTGGACTGCTCCCTGTACGATCACGGTTAAAGAAAAGTGCTGAAAAAATTTTACTACGAAAGGTGTCCACTCAAAGAAAAACAAGAAAACGGCCAAAAATTTTTTTTTCAAAACTGGGTGCCAATAATAAAAAAAAAATCGTAAAATTTGTTTAATATAGGCAAAATGAAGGTAAATTGCTCCTCTTTAAAATGACGCTGGTTAAATTGGCCTAGGCCAATTACCGGCGAAATGACATAAAAAACCGTTCCGACAGTTTATATTAGAAAGTGTCCACTCAATTTCGTCACTGACTGTATATAGATCGTCGCAGTGGCAGAGAGCCGCGTGACATAAAGGTTAGTCGCTCAGCTTGCCGGGCACGCCAATGTGCAATAATCCGGTAGTCTGTGACGTGTTAAATTTTGAGTCGTGAATTATAACGTTGTTTCTTTTATTGATAGAGTCGCGTTTGTGTTTAGTGAACTAAGTGAGAGTAAAGAAACGCGACGTATATGTGTGTGACAGTGACGACAGAAGATTTGCATGGGAAATAGCAAAAACAAGCGGAAGGGGCTTACACGGAGATGAACGTATTTTATTCGGTAAGTTGACAATTTTTAAAAAAATTTTATTCGAAATGCGTTGAGAAATAATTATAACTAAGGTAGATGTTCAATCTCTTTGTACGTATTTGACCACTGTCGAATCGCCGGTCAATATTTATGTTTACACGGGCTCGTGTGTCGTTTTCTTTTTGTACTCTAATCTATGTATACGTAAATATATTTCTTTAAATAATTATCATATATCCAATAAATGTTTATCATTTTTGTCTTCCTATGAGCATTTTTTTCTTTTCTTACTTTTTCTTAATTTTTTATCTCAAAGTCATATTGAGAGAGGTAATATGTCAAGTCTCCGAATTCTTCACCTGTTCTAGATTTTATGTTCATTTTTTCCAATCGTTTATGATCAGTAATAACCGTAAATCGTTTACCTATAAGCCAGCGTTGCCAATATCTAACTGCTTCTTTTATTGCTAGGCATTCTAAATAAATTGCTTTTTTTCTTTTCTGTACTTCATTCAACTTCTTGGAAAAATATGCCACTGGTTTTTCTTTTGTGTTTTGTTGTCTCTGTTTCAATACTGCTCCTACGCCTAGCATACTTGCATCTGTATAAAGGTCGGTACGTCTGAGTCAAATATTTCTAAAATAGGTTGAGAACATAGTAGTTTTTCATTTTTTCAAAGGATTTTTGACATCCCTCTGTCCAAATGATTTTTTTATTCTTCCTTAGTAACTTGTGTAGTGGGTCCGATATTATTGCAATAATTGGTACATATTCGTTATAAAAATTTATTTTTCCCAAAAACTGCCTCACATTTTTCTGATTTTGTGGTACTAGGAAATTTTTTATTGATATTAAATTATCTTTTATTAGGCTTACTGAATTGTTATGAATAATGTGTCCTAAATATTTCACTGTATCCGATGCAAATGTGCATTTAGAAAATTTCAGTCTAAAGCCTTCCTTCTTTATGGCTTCGAATAACTTTGTTAAATGGGTTATGTGTTCGGGAAAGGATTTTGAAAAAATCAATATATCGTCTATGTAATTTACCGTGAATTCTGTTAGTTCATGTCGTCTTATAATATTACATATCGTTTGAAGTATCGCTGGAGATGTTTTGAGTCCAAATGGTAAGCAAGTCAATTGATAATGGCCGTCTTGTGTTACAAAAGCTCTTTTCCTTCTATCTTCGATTCGTAATGGTATCGACCAAAATGCCGAATTTATATCAAGTGCAGAAAAATATTTGCAATTTCTTGTTTTTATCATCAGATCTTCAATTAACGGAAATGATTGTGACAGCGGAATAACGAGTTTATTCGAATCCATAAAGTATATACAAAGTCTTGATTTTCTGTTGTCTTCTCTTTTCAATACCAACGTTACTGGAGCAGCAAATGGGCTGTATGAGGTTTTTCTCCAATAACTTTGATACTTGACTTTCTATTTCTTTCTTATCCTCAATATTGGATCTATAAGGTCTCTTACTGCAGTATTTATCGATCAATAAATCAATTCTGGCTTCAAAATCCTTGACAGTTCCAATATCATACTTGTTTTCTGCAAAGATCGATTTGTATTTTTCAATTAGTTCTTTTATTTTCGCTTTTTGTTCATCCTCGAGATGGTTTATTAAAATCCTAAAATTGGTTTCATCGACATGTTCGTTAAAGTTTACAGTGAAATTGTTACCACTTTTTGTTTTTTCTTTTCCTGCTTCCATTTCCGCATCTTTATGTATTTTATGTGCAATTCCTAGCTTTTCATTCTGGATCAATTTAAATTGTTTTACCATATCCAATCCAATCAAGAAGTCGTACTTGAAATTATTCTTGTTAATTACAAACACATTTACTTCTTCTTTTATTTCAAAGATTTTTATTTTCAATTTTACTATTCCATTTGTTTTTTTACACCATTAATTGTAGTTAACTCCACAGTCTGTGCATTATTTATTTCTTCATCTTTTAATTTTAGCAATCTTTCTGAGATATTCAAACCGGAATCATATATTCCAAATACATCCAATGTGTTATTTAATGTCAACTTGACTTTAATTAATGCTGGCTAGTTTTTTTGATCCATATCGTTTCATACGGTTTCTATTTCTGAACTGTTAACAAAGTTGATAACATTTTGTTTGCTCTCGTTCGTTTTAAACCAACATGATTCTTCAGGATGATATCTGTTACCTTTATTTGGTCTTTTACAAATCTTGCATGGTTCTTTAACTTCTTGTGTTTATACAACTGTGTTGGTGATTTTCTTTTTATCGAAACCTTTTTTGTTCACTAAATGTTCCAAGCTTTTCACTTCATTTCCTTAATTATTTTTCTATCAATCCTGTCCATTATAAAACTCGGTATACCTACTGCAATTAGATCTATTATAGTACTTTTGTTTATTGTATTGTCCATTTCTAACAATATTTTTTCTTTTCTTATTGCATATTCCAATAGTGATCCTGTTTTGTAATTCTATTACATATCTTATTGGTGTCCAATCAGTATTTTCATATCACAAAAATCTTCTTTCCATTGTTTCCATTCTGAAGTGAGCGTATGTTTTATCAGCATGCAACTGTACCAATTCAAACATGATTTCTCCAAAAACAGTCTAAAAATCTCAATGTTATTTTCATCCTCAATTATTTCCAATCGAGCACATTCTCTCAATAGCCATCCATTGCGTTACGTTCGAGTTTTCTCCGGTGAAGTTGTCAATTACAAATTTGCCTGAGATCTTTTTTAAATTCTGCCTCGGTAGTTGAGGGTTGGTAATCGCCTCGTATACTGTAGGTTGTGTAGTTCCAGTTGTCACTTCTTCCAGAAAATAATTCTTGAATTGTATATTGTCATCGTTATCCCTGTAAATCTTTCTTAGCTCATCCGATAAAGTTATCCATAAACTCCTTTTTTCGTGTCTCCTTTACAAAGTAGTTTTTAATGTTTTATAAGCCTCAGTTTCCATTAATTTGACAAGGTTTTAATTGGCTGGTGTTCTTGTGGTATACGGTAAACATTGCCCTCTTTTGTCGTTATTGAGGATACAGCCAGTACATTTGTTTTTCGATCATCGAAACCTTTAATTATAAATTTTAACTTTAGTTTATCCATCTTTTTAAATTGTCATTTGCAAAGAATGTTGTTTTATAAAGTCATTTGAATTCTGTGTTTTCGAATTGACAATGTATGCATATCTAGTAAAATGATCCACTAAGAGGTGCATGTTCTTCTTTGTCGCTCTTGAGCCCCGAATCGACCAATTGTGTCAATGGACATTATTTCAAAAGGATGTGTGGCAGGTCCTAGATGAAACATTAGTCCAAATTTATTTTGGCCTCTTGATTTATTCCTAATGCAAGTTTCACATTTTCTGCATATTTTCTTAAATTCTTTCAAATTCTTAGCTGTGTAATATGGTGTAATTTTATTTTGCATTTGTTTGATTCCAATGTGACAGTATTCTTTATGTATTTCTTTGATAAAGTTTATGCTAAAGTTTTCCGATAAAACAACTTTCTCTTTATTCTTCATTTTCTTGTAATATATGGTGTTTTTCAATATTAATTCTCTTTTTTCTTCTTGTAAATCTTTATTATTTTCTTAATCAACAATATATCCTCCACCTTTATCCAATTGACCACTTTCAACTGTTCTTCTTCATTTTTATGTGCTTCTAATACTGGGTTTCTGCTTAGACAGTCGAACAGCCGAACATAAATGATCTTATATATACCGGGTGGCCCACATAACTCTTAACAGCTGAATATTTGGGAAACTATTTGTCCAATCAAAAAGTTGTTTATGACAAAGTTTTATGCTTTCGAGGGGCCTTTCTAACTATACAAATATGAAGTTACTCCCTCCTCCCCTTTATGGGGGGCGGGGGGTAAATTTCAAACGGGACCCCCTATAAAATGTTAGATGGTTGGATTCTACGGAAAAATACAAATAAATTTTATTTGAAACATTTTGTTGTCAGATGTGATTTTTTGTCAGATAGGGGGTCCCATTTGAAATTGTAAAGTTACCCCCTGCCCCCCATAAAGGGGGCAGGGAGTAACTTCATATTTTTGTAGTTAGAAAGGCCCCTCGAAAGCATAAAACTTTCTCATGAACAACTTTTTGATTGGACAAATAGTTTCCGAAATATTCAGCTGTTAAGAGTTATGTTGGCCACCCTGTATATTACACTGTCATTTTTGGGCAATTTTTTTTTCATCCTCTAAACAGGCTTTAAACTTATAAAAAGGTAAAAAAAAAGCCTGTATAAATTGTAGCTCAAAATATTAATATTTAAAGGTCGCATCTCTATTTCCCATATAACACGGGAAAAAAAATTTCTGTCGGAATTTTATAACACGGTTATGGCATATTCCACAAACAAGCTGCCGGTAGATTCTTATGCAGAATTGAATGCTCTACAAAAAAGCCCTCTTATACTTTTTTGATAAACTTAGCCATTCAAGGGATATTCGAGTTCAAAGTTCAAAGTGTATGAAAATTCATCGTGTTTTGTTAATATTACACCAAATCTATCGACTCCATTGAAAAACATCAAATGACTTTTGTGTAGATTATTAAATTTACTATCCAAGTTCTTTAATTTATAGTTAATAAATATTGATAGATGGCTTTTTAAAACTTTAGACTGTTATTTTTTGCCAGAAAACTGGTTCTGATGAGCTAGTACTTGTCGCAATATATCTAGAAAAATTAGATAAGATACTCACGACTAAAATATCATTCTTTGTTCCCAATAACACAGAAAAATTATATTTCCTCAAATTTTTTAAAACAAATTTATTCATTAAAAATTAGTAGTAGTAGTAGTAAAGTAGTAGTAAAGTCCTTTATTTTCAATGTTTACCCTCACGGGTTTTTACATTTGCTCCTCCCTTATATCTATGCTTAATTCCTAAACACATTCCTTATGCTTAATTTCCCCTATTGCTCCTCCCCTTTTCTTTATTTACATCCTTCTCTCCATTTTACATTTTTCAGATATTTACATCCTCCTTCGCTCTCTCCTTCTTCCTCGCGATGTTTTCAAATTGTCTGACTATCTCACACATTTCCTCTACTATTGCTCCCCCCTCTAACGCCTTCCTCCATCCCCCTTCCGATTCCCTCCTCTGTCCTTTATCCCATTCCTCATACTTTCTGCGGGCCTCCTCTCCCATCATCCTCCAGGTCTCCTCGCACTCCCATATGTGTGCCAGCGTCTCTTCTTCCTTTTCGCACACCCTGCATCTTGTTTCTTTAAATCCCTTTTCTGCCTCCCTGCCCACACTGCCGCACCTCATTTTTGCCCACATCTCTCTGGTCTCTCCCTTTGTTGTTCCTTCGTCCCAATATTTCTCCCTTCCCACCGCTTTTTTCCTCTGCTTGTATTCCCTGCAGAAATTGGAACTATTTATTTTGTCCCACATCCTCTGGATCTCTTGCTCCGTCAGCTTCTGGACCGCTCTTCCGGCCTTCGTCTCCCATTCCTTCCTGTTTCCTCTTCTTATTACCTCACCTATCTGCCCCTCTCCTGCTCGCTCCATTGCTGTCTTCATTTCTTTCCCCCATTTACTCCCGTCGTCGTTCATCAGTCCTCTTGCCTCCTCCATCAAGCATGTCCTTGGCCATCTGCCCTCTTCCATCTCTAAGATTTTCCCTACATAATCTCCTGCCCGTTTTACCGTTACGATGTCTATTCCCGTGCACCCCGCCTCCATTTTCCAGATATACTCCGGCGTGTTCTTCCTCAGTCCCATTGCCATCTTTGTATATCTGGCCTGCGCCCTCTCCACTCTCTCCCTTCTTTTCCACCCCCACACATCCACTCCATACAATAGTCCGCTCCTCGCTATTGCCTCCGAGATTCTCAGCCGGTCTGTCAGTCCACCAATTCTTGCTCTTTTTGCGATTCCCCAAGCGCTGTTTACTGCCTTCCTTATCTTCCCTTCTACCATCCTTAAATGTTTTTCAAACGTGTTCCCCGCCGAGAAATACACCCCCAGATATTTATACTCCTTTTCTACCGCCACTTTCTTTCCATTTATTTCCCATCCTTTCTCCTTTTTCTGTCTTCCTCCTTTTCTGAATATTACCACTTTGGTTTTTTCCATATTTATCTCCAGTTTGTTCTTCTTCGTGTACTTCTCCAAGTCTTTTAGCATTTCTCTCAATCCCTCCCCCGTGTCTGCTACTATCACCACGTCATCCGCGTACTTTAGAGCGTAGATTTTCTCTCCTCCTATCACCGTGCCTCCCTCTCCTCTCTTTTTCCAGCTTACCTCCATGTCCTCTATAAAAATGTTAAAAAGTGTAGGACTAAGCGCGCATCCTTGCCGAACTCCTCTTGTTGTTTTGAACTTTCTTGTCACCCCGTCCGCTGTTATAATCTCGTTCTGTGTGTCCTTGTAAATTCCCTTTATCATTTCCAGCAGTCTCCCTCTGACTCCCGCTCTCTCCAATTTCCTTATCATCCCCTCCCTGTCGACCGAGTCGAACGCCGTTCTAAAATCTACAAACGCCGCGAAGAGTTTACCACCTTTTCTCTTCAGTCTGTTATTAATTAACGCGTTTAGAACGAATGTATGGTCTCGCGTCCCTCGGCCTCCCCGGAACCCGGCCTGCCCTTCTCCAAACCGTTTTTCGGCCTCCAGCCTATACCTTAGCCGATTATTCACTATTCTTGTGAGTAGCTTATAACCAGTGTCCATCAACGTTATTCCTCTATAATTCCTTGCCTGTGCCGCATCGTCGGCTTTGTGTATGGGGTAGATCCTTCCGATTTCCCATCCCCTTGCCACCTTCCACCCTTCCAGAGGTTATTCAGAATCTCTCCTAGCTCCTCCCTCCCCTCCTTTGGCAAGCCTTGCAAGAACTCTATCGTTAGTCCATCTTGCCCTGCCGCCTTACCCTTTCTCATTCTCCGTAGTTCCTTTTCCATTTCCATTACATTTATCTCCCGACTTGCAATTTGTTCGATTATTTCTTCTCTCTCCCTGTTTCCGTTTGGTTCCCCTTCCTCTTCCTCTCTGGGTTTCCCACCCCCTTTTTCTGTGGCTTTTTCTTCCTCTTCATTATCGTGACTCCCTCCCAGCAGTCCGCTGAAATGTTGTATCCATTCCTCTTCTCCTATTTGCCGACTATTGTTTCTCGTTTTCCTGGGCCTGAAGGGTCTCAGCGCTCTCCATAGCTCCGTGGGGTTCCTGCTGTTGCATACCGTCTCCCATCGTTCCTTCCATCTTTCTTCGTTCTCCTCTCGCCTTCTTCTCTTTAGCTCTCTCCTCACGTCCTTTAGCCTCTGTTTCTCCTCTGCCCCTGGGCTTTTGAGGAATTCTTTCAAACGTCTCCATATAACTCCTTTTTGCTCTCTTACTCTTCCACTTATCCTCTTTTCCTCTGTCATGTTTTCATTTACCCACACCGTCATCCCCGCCTCGTGTGCCGCTTCCTTTATTGTGGACACCAGCGTGTCCCACCTATCCTCCACTTCACTCTTCCTTTCCTTTGCTTCCCACAAGCCGATGAATTTCCCTTCGAACTCTTCCGCCTTCTCCTGCTTCCACCTTAGTAGCTTCTTTCTTCTTCGTTCCAGCTTCCTTTTCTGAGGTCTGCCTTGTCTCTCTTCCTCCGCTCCCCTTTCCCCTCTCTCCAACGTTATTACTATCGGAAGATGGTCTGATTCGGTTCTCTCCACTATCTCTACCTTCCGAATCATCGGTTCTGCTTGGCTGTTTAGTAGCACGTAGTCGATGACTGAACCCCCCTCCCCTTGACTTCCGACATACGTAAGGTTCCCCTGTCTATCCCCATCCCATCTCCCGTTTGCCACGATTAAGCCATTTTTCGCGCATACCTCTATCAATCTCCTGCCTTCTATGTTCTCTTTTTTGTCTTTGGATGTTCTCTCGTTTTCCTGTCCTTCGCCTCCTGCTAGGTCCCCCTGCTGGTCTCCAATCCTGGCGTTAAAATCGCCCATTATACCATCGCCTCGTCCTTCTCTTCTGCCTCCTCTATTATTTTCCCCAAATCCCCTTCCAGCTCTCTTAGGTTATTATTATACACGCTTACTAGTGTTCCCTTCTCCTGCCGATTCCTACCCAATTGCATATTCTTGACCACCATTCCCCCTTTCCATTGTTCTATCTTTCCGTCCCCCACTATTGTTTTCCTGATCCCCAACAAATGTCCTCCTTTCGCTCTTCCCCGCTTCTTTACTCTTACCGCCGCTCTGGCAGCCCATACGAAATTGCCGTCTAACTTTTTTATCTGCTTCTCTGCTTCCTTTTCTTCCATCCATGTTTCCTGGGCCGCGATGATGTCGTGCTCCTTTATCCACCCCCACGCCTCTAACATCGCTCCCATTCCGGCTACATTCCACGATATCACTCGTACATGCTGCCGAGCTGCTGCCTCCTCTGCCCCCGGCTCCACTGTTGAAACCCCGCTGCCGCTTCGTTTCTATCTCGTCTTCTCTCGCCGTATCCGCTCGATTCCTCCAGGTCTCCTATTCTCTCATTCCATGTCTTCCATGTCTCCCCCACTTTTATTTTGAGGTATCCGACTCTCGAATCCTTTCCTTGTTTCCTCATGATACTCGCGTACTCTTCTAACCACCCCTGCACCTCCTCCTCTCCTCCTCTCCTCCTCTTACCTGTTTCCGTTATTTCGCCTGTCGACTCTTTCTCTATTTCTTCTGCGGACTCTCCTCTCGATGTTTGTCCGTTCCCCAATATCGCGCTCATTCTTCTCCTCGGCGTTTCAAAAACGGCGCCAGTACCTTCTGACCCGTACTCACCGTCGCCGCCTTCCTTCTCTTGGTCGGTAGGGTAGAGGTAAACCCCGCTTGCAGGTTCGGCCGCCTGCCGCTGCTCACCGTCGTCGCCTCCGTCGCTGCCGTTGCCTCTGTCCTCGCGTTCTCCCATCTCACGCGCTGTCTCTCTCTCCTCGCTTTCTAACCTCATGTTGTCACCCGACTTTTCTTCCTCGAAAAACTGCACTGTTTTTCCAGCTCGATTGCTCCCCACACTCTACCGCTTTCCTCACCCCTTTCCCCGATCTCTCACCAAAATTCACTGAACTCCGCGACCTCTCACTCACTTTTTCACCCTCTACCAGCTCTCTATGAAATGACGCACGTCTGTCTCCTACCGTATCCAAACCGCTAATTCCATTAAAAATTATAAATATTTCATAATTTATTACAGAGCACAGGTTTTCTGGCAAAAAATAAGTGTCTACAGTCTTAAAAAACCATCTATCAATATTTATTAACTATAAATTACAGAATTTGGATAGTAAATTTAATAATCTACAGAAAAGTCATTTGAGGTTTTCAATAGTCGATAGATTTGCTGTAATATTAACCAAACGCGATGAATTTTCATACACTTTGAACTTTGAACTCGAATATCCCTTGAGTGGCTAAGTTTATCAAAAAAATATAAAAGGGCTTTTTTGTAGAACATTCAATTCGGCATAAGAATCTGCTGGCAGCTTGTTTGTGGAATATGCCATGACCGTGTTATAAAATTCCGACAGGAATTTTGTTTTCCCTGTGTTATTTAAATGGGAAATAGAGATGTGTTTAAGCGACCTCTAAATATTAATATTTTGAGCTAAAATTTATACAGGCTTCTTTTTTAACTTTCATAAGTTTTATAAGTTTAAAGGCGTAAGTTTATACCGTAAGTTTATACCGTTTTATAAGTTTAAAGCCTGTTTGGAGGATGAAAAAAAAAGTTGCCCAAAAATGACACAGTCTAATATATATTTTATAATTTTTCACTAACTCTTGCTCCCTTAAATCTCGGTAATTATCGACGTCACAATAAAATGTTCCAGCCAAAAGTTGTACGGCACGAAGGGGGTCAGCAAATGCGACTAATTTTTTTTTATTTCGGTCGAGACGCTTACGCACACTGAAGCTCACCTCTACTTTTTGAAATGGAACGGTACCTTTTTTTTCAATCATCTTATACAGCATCTCAATCTGCATAAAAACATTAGGGCGCCAACGTCATTCAAAGTCATTCAAGGTCAGTATCGATGATATAAATCTAAATATTTAGGGTCATTATTAAATATTTGGTAGTCTTATAAAGATGTCACAAAAAATGTTCCAAACAAAATTTGTACTGTTTGATGGAGGCCATCATTCCTTTTTTCGATGGAGATGTTGACGAACCGTGAAAGTCACGTTCGCTTTAAAAAAAAATTGGTCGCCTTTGACGGTCCCCTTCAAACAGTACAACTTTTGTTTCGAACATATTTTTGTGACGTATTTATAATATTGGAAATGGGTTGAGAAATAGTTGTAACTCAGGTAGATGTTCAATTAACTATTTAACTTTATTAATAACGCGAGGCAAAGTCCATCTACTCTTGACAAAGATCTCTACGAGACTGACGACTTGTCGCATGAACTAAAGGAACAGTCGCTAAGCTAGAAAAGAAATTATAAACCCTTTGATCTCTTTGTACGTATTTGACCACTATCGAATCGCCGGTCAATATTTATGTTTACACGGGCTCGTGTGTCGATTTGTTTTTGTACTCTAATCTATGTATACGTAAATATATTTCTTACTCTAAATAATTATCATATATCCAATATATAAGACTACCAAATATTTGATAATGATCCGAAATATTTAGATTTATATCATCGATACTGGCCTTGAACGACCTTGAGTGGCTCTGACCCCCAAATGATTTTTAAACAGTTTGGGATGCTCTACAAGATGGTTAGGAAAAAAAATGTACCGTTCCATTTAAAGAAGCAGAGGGGACCTTCAATGCGCGTAAGCGCCTCCACCGAAATAAAAAAAAGTCGCATTTTATGACCTCCTTCGCGCCGTACAACTTTTGCGTGGAACATTTTTTTGTGATGTCGTTACCGAGATATGTGGTAAGAGTTGGTGCGTTCCTCACCCTGTATATGAGGTATAGCACAGGAAATGTGCCTATTTGGAAGTTTTGCATCTCCGATTTGTTTGAACATTTTTTTTCTTAGTCCTGGGACTCCTCTCCATGATTAAAAAATTTATTTTTCTATCAAGCCATTCATGGGATATAAATTTTTGAAAAATGTCGGATTTTGAAAAATGCATTTTTCGAAATGCTCATAACTCCGCCAATAATGGAGCGAATTGGACTTTCTTTTTTTTCAATTTTTTGTTTTTCCACGGATTTTTCATATAAAATATCGAAAAGAAATTGTAAACCAACTGATATGAGATTTTTCAATTTTAACAACGAACGATCGTTTTTAACAATGAACGTATATACACTACCGGCGGAAAATTTCCGGACAAAAGTTGAAAACAGTGCCGGAACGTTTTTTTATGCCATTTCGCCGGTAGTTGACCTAGGCCAATTTAGCCAACGCCATTTTAAAGAGCAGGGTTTTCGCTTCATTTTGGCTGTTTAAAAAAATGTTTACGATTTTTTTTGCAATTGGCACACAGTTTTGAAAACGACAATTTGTGGTCGTTTTTTGTTCTTTTGCAAGTAGACCCCGTTTACAGCAAAAAAATTTTAACGAATTTCTTTCACAATGCTCATAAAGGGGGAAGTCTAAGCTTCAAGTTCATTTTTTAGAAAATTGTGTACGATTTTTTTTTTCGTTTTTTTTGAGAAAAAATAATCATTTTGAAAATTGCTCCATAGGACGAAAACGATGAGGTTTACAACAAAACCTCAAGATGGCAAAAAGTTGTATTACTTCTTGCTAAGTTGAGGAGAATTTTTTCAGATTTTTTTTCCGAAATTTTTTTTTCACCTATTTCCGGTCAGTTCGATTGATCTGAATACCATGAAAATAATAGAATTAAATTTTTTACTTACATCGAAGAAACTCCGTCGCCGAAGAAACCTCCGAAGAGACCAAAGTTTAATATATAAATACAAAATTTAATTCTATTATTTTCAGAGTATTCACATCAATCGAGCTGACCGAAACTAGGTGAAAAAAAATTTCGAATAAAAAATCTGAAAAAATTCCTCTAAACTCAGCAAGAAGTAATACAACTTTTTGCCAGCTTGAGCTTTTGTTGTAAACCTCATTGTTTTCGTCCTATGGAGCAATTTTCAAATTGTCCATTTTTTCTCAAAAAACGACATATCTTTGAAAAAAAAAATCGTAGACAATTTTCTAAAAAATGAACTTGAAGCTTAGACTTCCGCCTTTATGAGCATTGTGAACGAAATTCGTTAAAATTTTTTTACTGTAAACGGGGTCCACTTGCAAAAGAACAAAAAAACGACCAAAAATTGTCGTTTTCAAAACTGTGTGCCAATTGTAAAAAAAATCGTAAATTTTTTTAAAAAGCCAAAATTAAGGGAAATCCCTGCTCTAAAATGGCGTTAGTTAAATTGGCCTAGGCCAACTATCGGCGAAATGGCATTAAAAAACGTTCCGGCACTGTTTTCAACTTTTGTCCGGAAACTTTCCGCCGGCAGTGTATATATATATATATTTTAAGTTCTTTTGTAGAAAACTCTTGTCAATTTAAAAACTAAGCCTAGTTTTAGAATGGGCAAATGATTGTGTCTATTTTTTCGAATTTTTAATGTTCATGTTTTCAGTTATCCGTATTAAAAAATATCTGAAAACAAATTCTTATACTTAGGAGCTACTGTAAATAATTATTGCACACATATATCATATATTAATACGAATTATGATAAATGAAGAAATAACCATATATACTGGATAAACAATTTATTAATGAAAACTAAAAAACACATTATATTTTAGTCGCGGTTTTACATTGTAATCTGGACTGATCTGCGCTTTAACCGGTGTTTTTTTTTCAGTCTCCAAACTCTTAGATTAGCGGAGCTTGCCGTAAAAGATGGGTCTGCTCCGATCCACAAGACCAATGGCCTTGATACTGCTGCGACGCAGGCTGCAGCAGGAGTCTCCGCGCAGGTGGTAAGCCAACATGTAGCGCGCAAAACTTGTGCGATATTCGAGAAAATTCGAATTTCCCTCGAACATCCGTAATGGATGAATTCGAAAACCGGGTTGCCAATGCACCCGAGGACCCGGAAGCTATCCCCGGTGTACCGAGCAGTCTAAGTAATGTAGACTCACTTCTCTTCAACAAAGAGGAAAATGTAACGCTTGTTAGTAATCGAGAAACTGACGAGCGTTACGAACCGGATTCATCTGGTTCCCAGATGAAGGAGTTCGCTGCGAACAGCTCGCAGAATATAGAATCATTCGTAATTGAGAATGGTCCTATGGACAAAGGTCGCATTGTAGAGACCGCCGTCAATGGTCGGCGGATTGTCGACATCAATTTTTTGTGAAAAGAATTACACGAAAAATTTGATAATCACAATATCGCACTGCAATGCCCTTTCAGCGACCTTAAATTATTTAAGTCGCTCGACCGTGGCTTGCGAACGCTGCAATTTTTCAAATGCCAAATGTGTAATTACACATTCAGTATTTGGACCGACCCCAATGAAGGTGACGATGTGGGCGTCAACAAAGCTGCTGTATGCGGTACCATCAGTTCAGGTATCGGATACAACATAATGGAAGAACAATTGGCCGCTATGGCTGTTCCACCCATGAGCGCCAATACATATCGCAAATATCGCGATAAATTGTATGATAATTTCCATGGCGTTGCCGAAGCCGAAAGGGAACGGGCAGCATCGATAGAAAGATCGATAGCGATGGAAAAAGGCCATGTTATTGATGGCATCCCGTACATTAATGTAATTGCGGATGGCTGTTGGGTGAAACGCTCGTATGTCGGTGGTAAGCATGATGCTTTATCCGGCGCAGCCATGATTTTCGGCCAGCAAAGCAAATTGGCTCTATTTATTGCTGTACGCAATAAGTACTGTGCGACATGCGAGAGAGCACAGGTGTTGGATAAAAAGGTACCCCCCCCCCCCCCCCCCACTCCATGTTTGTTATAAAAAGTGCGGTCGGGATCGCAGCTCAACGGCAATGGAAACCGACATATAGTAATTCTCGAAGGTTTCACGAGTAGCATCGCGTCGAATGGCCTGATACAGTCAGTGACGAAATTGAGTGGACACTTTCTAGTATAAAGTGTCGGAACGGTTTTTTATGTCATTTCGCCGGTAATTGGCCTAGGCCAATTTAACTAGCGTCATTTTAAAGAGGAGCAATTTACCTTCATTTTCGCTATATTAACAAAATTTTACGATTTTTTTTTATTATTGGCACCCAGTTTTGAAAAAAAAATTGTTGGCTGTTTTCTTGTTTTTCTTTGAGTGGACACCTTTCGTAGCAAAATTTTTTTAGCACTTTTCTTTAACCGTGATCCTAAAGGGAGCAGTCCAACCTTCAATTTCTTTTGTTTAGAAAAAATTGTACGATTTTTTTTTCCAAAGATATTTCATTTTTAGAGAAAAAATAGACGATTTGAAAATTGCTGCGCAGGACGAAAATGATGAGGTTTACAACAAAACCTCAAGACGGTAAAAAGTTGTAATACTTCTTGATGAGTTAACGAGAATTTTTTCAGATTTTTTTTCGAAATTTGTTTTCCATCTATTTTCGGTCGAAGCTCGATTGATCTAAATACCATGAAAATAATAGAATTAAATTTATTACATACCAAATAAACTTTGGTGTCGTCGAATAAACCTCCGAAGAGACCAAAGTTTAATATGTAAGTAAAAGATTTAATTCTATTGATTTCATGGTATTCGCATCAATCGAACTGACGGGAAATCGGTGGAAAACAAATTTCGAAAAAAAAATCTGAAAAAATTCTCGTTAACTCATCAAGAAGTATTACAACTTTTTACCATCTTGAGATTTTGTTGTAAACCTCATCGTTTTCGTCCTGCGCAGCAATTTTCAAATCGTCTATTTTTTCTCTAAAAATGAAATATCTTTGGAAAAAAAAATCGTACAATTTTTTCTAAAGAAAAGAAATTGAAGGTTGGACTGCTCCTTTTACGATAACGGTTAAAGAAAAGTGCTAAAAAAATTTTACTACGAAAGGTGTCCACTCAAAGAAAAACAAGAAAACGGCAAAAAATTTTTTTTTCAAAACTGGATGCCAATTGTAAGAAAAAAATCGTAAAATTTTTTTAAAACTGCCAAAATCAAGGTAAATTGCTCCTCTTTAAAATGACGCTGGTTAAATTGGCCTAGGCCAATTACCGGCGAAATGACATAAAAAACCGTTCCGGCACTTTATACTAGAAAGTGTCCACTCAATTTCGTCACTGACTGTATATCGAACTCTGATTGCGGATGGCGACAGCAGCGTATATCAGGCTATACGAGATGCAAATCCGTATATGAAATACGGTATTATTGTCGAAAAAGTCGAATGTAACAATCACTTATTCCGGAACATGTGCAGAAAAATGAGGGTTGCCTCGAAAACAAAACTTGCCAATGTTTCCGTGAAAGAAAGAGTGAACGTGACGAAAATTCGTCACTGCGTCTTATCCAGTGGCCTGAAACTTCGGAAACTGGTCGAGCATGCAAGAGACCTGCGTAACGCGGAAATGATATCGGAGACAGAGAAAACAAAGGCACTCTGCAAAGACATACTGGCTCTGCCCGGTCATATTTTCGGCGACCATACCGACTGTCCCGCCCTCCCTTTCAGTTGTGAACCGAAAGAGGGGGAAACAAACATATTACCAATTTTGCATGGTATTGGTATGTAGCCTGCCATTTACGAAGCAGTTCGTTATTTAAGCAGCCATGCCAAAAGTTTACTGCTAAATGATACGAATAACGTGGCAGAGAGATGCAATTCAATTGTCAACAAATTGAATTCAGGCAAGCGAATTAATCATTGCATGCGAAACTCATATCAAATGAGATGCTACGGAGCTATGATACAACACAACACGCAGTCCGTGTTGTCAAAAGTATATCTCCGTAACCGCTGCGAAATTCCCAACGCTGTCCAGAGAATGGAACGCATAAGAAACGCAAAAATATACGTGACCGCGTATGTAAGCAGCGAGAGTGCAGTGGTCGGCTGCGCCAATTTAAGGGGACCGACAAAGATTACGGTCCATCGGCCAAAAAGCCAGATATCGAAAAGGAAATTTTCGACATTTTTGTTGATAACCATATGTCTAAGTTGCGATCGAATCAACAACGTTCGAGACAGATCGAACGAGATACAGTTTCTCAACGCAATTGCGAGTTGTGGCATCAGTTGCGAACTGAAATGATAACGGCATCGCAATTCGGGCCGATATGCCGTATGTTACCCACGACCTCGTGTGGAAATATGGTAGCGAGTATCCGGTATCCCAAGATCCTAGACTCGGTAGCCATACAATACGGAATTGCAAACGAAAATACAGCTCGACAGGCAGTTGAACAAAAACTGGGCAAAAAAATTGTTGCCTGCGGTCTCTTCATCGATCGAGAGATTCCTTATCTAGGAGCGTCTCCAGATGGACTGGTCGATGACGATGGCATCGTCGAAATCAAGTGTTTGTTCTCGGCACAAAATGGCGATTTAGAAAGCGCCATCGAAGAAAAACCCTCCCTAAGAGGCATATTCGATAAAAAAGATAAGCGAGTCCTGCGACGGACTCACGCATATTTTTATCAGGTGCAAGGTCAATTGCACATAACGATGCGGGACTATTGTATCTTCGCGCTGTGGAATTCCACAGATGTGAAGCTGGTAACAGTTCTCAGAGACGATAATTTCTGGGAGTCACACATGAAATCATTGTTATGCAAATTCTATATTAATTGTCTACTCCCAGAAATCATCGATAGTCGACGTAGCAGGAATATGCCGATCCGCGATCCTGACTATATCATACAGGCTCGGGAAGAAGCACTACGAAAAAAAAAATGCTTCGTCCGTACGCACTAGCGCTCCTGTCCCGGGCGCTACACGAGACGATGTCTCGTCCTTTCCCGGTGTACAAGAAGGTGCATGCAATCGCAATAATGGTTGGGTCGCGATCGAAAGCGACGATCAAATGGTATCTTCCGATGAAAATCGGAAGATAATCGATCGATTAAAGCAAGACATTTCCGTAGATGAAGTCGTTTCAATAATTTTGAAGCCAGATACTTTATTGACGGATACTTGCATAGATTTGTTCCAAAATATCTTGGAAGAAAATAGCCCATTCAAGTGCAATCCTGCTTGCTATACAGCATATTATCAGTTTATCGAGCCCAACGATGTTGGCAGATCCGATATACAGATAATTGGTGGCAATATGTCAAGCCACTGGTGCTTGTCTTCATTATGATGGAATGAAGCTAATGATTAACGATAGTCTTCTTCGCTCGGAGTTCGAGCTGTTGAGCTCGGACGAAATGAGGTATATCGTAAAACGATACCCGTATGTCGGTGACGGAGATATAATTCTCCAACCAGTGACGAAGCAATCTGACTCGTTCAGTTGCGGCGTTTATGCGATTGCTTTTGCGACGGCGATTGCATTAGAAGATGATCTTGCACATCGCAAGTATTCACAGGATGTATCAGAAATGCGCCGCCACTTAGCTGAAATCCTAAAATCTCGCAAATTAGCATTATTCCCCTGTGGTTAAATACATACAGGTATGACGATACATGCATAAGTGTATCGACGCCAAAATACGACGTAGCGTATTTTCAGCGTTGGGAAGAACGGAAATGTACTTATACGAGTTATAAGTAGGTTAGTGTGGGTGGGCGTTTCCCAGGCACTTCCCAAGTGCCATTTCCGACGCATTTTTTAAAATGAACATACGTTCACAAAATCTGTCTTGCTACAACAAGGTGAGGTCCCAGCGACCGCTGTCGCTCTTATCCTCGTAAACCCGCTCTGTCAAAGAGCGAGATGCCCACGACGATTGTCGTTTTTATCTCAGTTCGTGAAAATGAACGGAGATAATTTGAACTGTTAATAAATTAACAAATGTGTTAATAATTAATAAACCCGCTCTGTCAAAGAGCGAGATGCCAACGACGTTTGTCGTTTTTTATCTCCGTTCGTGAAAATGAACGGAGATCATTTGAATTAAATGTTAATTAACAAATGTGTTAATGATAAACCCGCAATGTTAATAATAAACCCGCTCTGTCAAAGAGCGAGATGCCAACGACGTTTGTCGTTTTTATCTCCATTCGCGAAAATGAACGGAGATAATTTGAATTGTTAATAAATGTTAATTAACAAATGTGTTTTAAAAACCCGCTCTGTCAAAGAGTGAGATGCCAACGACGTTTGTCGTTTTTTATCTCCGTTCGTGAAAATGAACGGAGATAATTTGAACTGTTAATAAATTAACAAATGTGTTAATAATTAATAAACCCGCTCTGTCAAAGAGTGAGATGCCAACGACGTTTGCCGTTTTTATCTCCGTTCGCGAAAATGAACGGAGATAATTTGAATGAAATGTTAATTAACAAATGTGTTAATAATTAATAAACCCGCTCTGTCAAAGAGCGAGATGCCAACGACGTTTGTCGTTTTTTTATCTCCGTTCGCGAAAATGAATGGAGATAATTTGAATTGTTAATAAATGTTAATTAACAAATGTGTTTTAATAAACCCGCTCTGTCAAAGACCGAGATGCCAACGACGTTTGTCGTTTTTTACCTCCGTTCGCGAAAATAAACGGAGATAATTTGAATTAAATGTTAATTAACAAATGTGTTAGTAATTGTAAAACATCAAACTTGAATGTTTAGCATGCTCGGCTGTACATGTAGTGAGAAATACATTCTCGCAGTGTACGTACACGAGCGTACGTTACACACGAACTTAGCTGAGCATTAGTATAAGATTTTCGAGCGGTGCGGGTCACGGCTAGCCTTGCTACGAGGCCTCGGCTTTCGGTTCGCCTCGATATTCCGCGACTTCGTAGCAAACGCGAGCCGTGACATCTAGCGGTAATGCGCAGTGACTCGTAGCCAAATGCTGCGAGTTCTGCATTACCGCGGCAAAGGCGAAGCTGTCGAAATTTTTGTGTGTGTTACACTGCCTCTTAAGGCGTCTTCTCACTTTGGAAATTTAAAAAAATCGATTTTTTATTTTTTTTATTTTGAAAGTACATATCTTCAAAAATGTCATCTCGAAATTTCATAAAGATCGGACGAGTCTAACTACATTTTTTGGCGACCGTTAGGTGACTACCTGAGAGTACCCGGCGATCCCTTTCACGCCGCTCGGACGGTCCCTGTATATCTGACTCTATACAATTGAATAGCCGTGTTCTTTTGTCAATGTAGTACCTATTTTGGACGAACACACCTTCTACGAAGAATCGGAAGGTCCATTGTATGGAGCAGGCATCGCTGATTAACCCGAGGTAAGGTTTTTTCATGATTTTTCTGCAACCAAAACTTTAAACGCAGTTATCTCAAAACAAGGTTTTTCGGGGCTTTGTTGATGAAATTTCGGAAACTATCCGGCCGATTGTCATGAAATTTGAATGACATATGCTTCATAGTTATGGCTATAGCGCATATCATCAGATTTTTGAAATTTTGATTTTAAGAATTTTTTTTTTACAAAAAACTGCAAAAAAATCGTGGTTTTTTTTTACTTTTTCGAAAAACGTGCGCCATTTTGTTATTTTCGCGAATATCAAAAATCTGATGATATGCGCTATAGCCACTGACATACTGAATCTAAAACAGTTTTATTTTTTTGTTTCAGACGACCCGTCTCGGAGATACCATCAACAAGCCACGACCATAACATTTTTACACGGGTTTTTCGATGCTACTGATGTATTATAATAATTGTTTAAAAAAATTTTAAAAAAATTTTTTCATGTACTTGAAAGATGTGTTTATTACATAGGATCCGTTTTATCCCATAATTTTAAGCAAAAATCCTCGAAAAAAAATCGCAAAAACAGCCTATTTTTGAGGCGCTTAAAGTGAGAAGATGCCTTAAGGCTTTATTTAGTAGCCTGCGGGAGCGCATCTGGCTCAGCTCTCCGCTCCACCAAGCCACTTTGTTGAATCCTGTGTTGAGGATCACAAGATTGGTTGAGAACAGATACTCCAGTAAAGCAGTACCCCTCTCATTTATGTTGGAGCTGCCCCATATGGTGTGGTGCGAGTTAGCGTCACACCCCACCATACTTAGCCTGATAGAAGCTGCTGCCAAAAGCAACATCGAAGCGCCTGCCTCCTCCGACTCGCTGGGTAGCGACGGCTGGCCCAAAGGAGCCACAGTCAGGGTCTTTTGGACACCTGCCCTCCAGACCCTTCCTCGCCACCGTAGGCGCTGAAGAGGGCCTGCCCCTCGACGCTCTGGCATTTCGGCCTTTCGGATGGCCCCCACGCCTCGGGGATCCGGGGGGCTTAACTCCCCCGGACCCAAGCGTGGGTCCAGTTCCGCGAGCCAGTGCTCCCACCGGTGACCGTCAGCGCTGGACACATTCGCCTTCGCAGGTGTCGTACGTCCCGCTCCGTCGGTCTCCCGCGAATCCCCCTCCGTCGGCACCAGGATCGGGGGTCGTAGGACGATTTTAGTTGTCCCCGGCTCCCGCGCGGGCGCCGCCGGGGGTGGTGGTCCGTTATCCGCCAGGCCATAGCGCGGCGAGAAGTTACAGGCCTCCAGAGTTTTCAGCAAGGCCTCGTCAACCGCTAGAACCAGGTGTACGCTGTTGCGTACGACTTTTCTGTTCCACACCTTCCAGGTGCAGGTCGTCAGGCCCTGGTTCTGCCGACTCACTCTATTGAGGACCGTCTGCGACGAGTCCCCCCATATGTTGGGGAACACGGCTGTCACCTTTGTCAGCCTGGGCAGCGCCTCCCTCTCTAGAGCGAGAAGGGAAGCGCCGTCCCATGGCTTCAGGCTGGGGGCCGCGCTCCTCGCCCATGCTTTAGCCCCGTCGTCAGCACAGGTCACCCACAGAGCTCCCCAGTCGAGACGGCAGCCCTCGAAGAGTGGCATGGCCGTCCCGTTGGAACAGCATCCAATGCCCCGAGTAACGCCTTCACCACCAGTTCGCTCCCCTCCTGGTCGAGGACGGCTTCAGGGTAATTGGATGGCACAATGGCCACCCTCCTACCCGCCAACACCGCATCCCCGTACCCGGTCGGGCGTGGTGAGAATCCGGCCTTCTTCGGGTTTTTGTGTACCTCAGAAGGGGTTGAGTCCGATGGCCTGGGTCTTTTTGAGACCTGGTTCTCGTCCCCGCTCCTCTCCTTCGAGGCGTTAATCTCAGCCCCGAATGAGTCGCCGTCGTTTGGCTTCGGAGTTGAGCCCTGCGTCGCCATAATGGCTTTGCGGGCTCTTCTCCTAGTCGCCTCGCAGCGATTCCTCCTGGCCTTCTTCTTTGCGCGGGGGGGGGGGGGGGGGGGGGGGGGGGTCCGTGTGACCAGCTTGCTCTGATCCCTCTTCTCCCCTCGCTGTCTCTGCGATGGGCTGGTCTTGGCTCTCCACCTGAGCCACCGAGACTGTAGCCTCCGCGTCCCTGGGGATTGCCTCCTCCATTTCCATCGCCACGATTGACGAATAGGCCTCTATAGAAGCCACATCGCCGGTTGGTGTTGGATTTTATCGAATTCATCCATACAATTCCCACGAGTATACAGGAAGAAGAAGGGTCTGCTACCGCAAAGCCTGCTTGCAGTGGTAAGGCATTTGTTACAGATGGAGGGCGCCCGGTATCCAAACGGCATCGTACGCGACACATTTAACCCGTGTGCCATTACAATTCCCATCGGCACGATAGCTTCCACCTTAGGACTCGGGGAGGCGGTCCGCGGCGGGGCCTTACTTTTCTTGGCTTTTACCCCGAGCGGATCCCTTATAGCCTCCGCAGGCCAGAGCCCGACGGGAGCTCCCGTCTGGGTTTTCGGTTGTCTTATGACGCCCCGGTCCCCCAGACCGCAGCGGCCCCTGAGCCCTGGTCTCTCCTATCCGCCACCTGGAGACCCGCTCGGTTGGCACTCAACCCAGTTGCCGCTCTCCTTTACGGAGGTTGGCAACATCCGAGAATTAAATAAGTGAAAAAAAACATAACAAAGTGAGTCAAGTACGTGGAAGTATCGGACGATAGGAACAAATGAGAGGAGCGGTAAACAACACATCGGAAGTCCGCGGTCAGCAACAGAGGATGGAACCACCAAAATTCGGATGCACGGTCACGGGAGGACGAACGAAAGAAACATAAGAGCAGAGGAGACGTTCGAGACGTCGGGGGATAAGAAGAACGGTCGAAGCAATACAGGAGAAAATAACAAAGGCGTGGAGATAGATAGAGGACGAATGCGCAATAACGACTATTACCGATGAAAATATCAAAAATTGGTGTCCAGGAGAAGCGCCAAAAATCATGGGTGGGGAGATCGATGCCAACCAAACTTCGCCAGTATCAATCAATCAAGCGAATATAACACACCTAAATAACGACTCCTCTTAAATTACGATGACATGAATGTCAAGAATTTCTCTATCGACCTTCTCGCGGACAATTATGACAACGTGGAAATCACTGGGCTTCTCTCACTAGACCAGCTATACCTGCCCTTTGACCTGCCAGGATACAATGTGTATGCACATTTGGAAATATTCAAGAATACACCACTCGACCACCCGGAAGTGACACCATGCATAGATGAGGAGATGTTCCCCGGTAAAGGTGTCCTGTGTAGGCAAGACAATAAGTTTTACTGGGGAACCATCACCGAGGTGACACCGGAATGGGTGTATGCCTGGCTTGGAGATTATGGGGGTGAGTTCGCATACCAGCTCGAGGAACTATACACGCCACCCCAATGGATGAAGGGCACACCATTCTTAACGGTGCTATGCGGCATCAGAGGAATAAGCCCGATCCAAGAGAATTATAACATCGAGGGTATCCGGTTCCTACGGGGATGGGCAGTGGGAGAAAATTGAAGGTTGACGAGGGAACCACTCGCCACAGGTACGGACGCAATTTCGGGGCGACTCACTCATACATCGACCTCCCGGGACTATCGAAGTATAGAGAGCCTCTTCGGAGTAGGACGACGAACGTGGTAACAACAGCTATTCAGCTGGTACTGCGAAGGCCCGCAACTCAGCAGTCCGCAGGAAAACGAACGCAAAATACTGCGATACGAACATGAGCACGCAGCAACAACAAGCGCGCAAGACCAGCAGCCAGCAACAACAACGACCGACGACAACGACGAATGGTGGCGGAACATCAACCTTACCGTCTTAGACGTGGTTCCGGAGGGATGGTGGGACGAAACAGAGGAGAGCGAGGACGAAATAGAGACAATGCACACACCGGACAAAAGGTTCGACACAATCTGGGGGAGAAGAGAGGAGGAAGACGAGCATCGAGAAGACGAAGAAGAGGAGGACGCCATATCAACAACATCGGCGTAAAATAAATTAAAAAAAAAAATTCTGATTGTACGAAGAATAAAGGAAAGAGACAAAAACGAAAATAGATTTGTGTCACAAATTGTTTTAAACCCCTATAGGAAACTACCAGCACTGAAACAGCAAGCGACAGGGGAAGAAGAAAAGGCGCAGATGGAAAGGAAGGAAATTTCCCGATGATACACAGGCTACTCATCGGTAAATTTGGGGGACAATGTAACGGTCCAACGATGACTCAGCAACTAAGCTGTAAACAAAACAAACAACGGTTAGTTTAATTAACAACCACGAGATGGCGACTAAACCGAAAGATATCTCGTAAACAATATGGAGCTTACGATAATATAAAGAGGCAAGAATAAGTAAGAAACAGTCCCTGAAATCGGTTCTGATTCGAGCGAACCACTCGAAGGCAGCAATAACCCCGGCGGAGCAGCACAATACCTCGGTATTGTGACAGCGGAGTCAGAGGGTGAGCAACCTTGAGGGCAAGCTCGAACCAGATCAACTCACCGGTGTCGAGGTGGTCTGAGAAGGAGCAGGCGCAGCAACAAGGAAGCGCACACTACATCTGGAGCGTAGCAGCAGAAAGGCGCAGTCAACAGCCAAGTCGCAGCAACGCAGCGCAGTACCTATGTCGATCACCTGAAAAACAACAAAGCGATTAATAAAAAAGGAAAACGCGGAACACGCGTTAGAACGCAACTTACCTATGGTTCAAAGGCGAGAGGACGTTCATCCACAATACAGTTGTTTCTGCGACACCGGAATTTATTGCTCGACGTCGCCGCTCGCTATTTCGACCGTTAATCGATTGAGGTGGTAGCGCCACTCATTGTCAGTGAGACGGTTCCCCCTCCCTCGGTTAACGGCCGAGCGATTAACCGGACGCCGGTTAATCGGCCATTATTGTGTGAACTCACGAGTTAGTACGACGCGCTCTTCAATTCCAGTTTTCTTAAATTACCCTTAACGACCATCGTTCATCTCACGTGTTGCTCTTTGTATACTTATAACGACCCGGCTTGCTCAACAGTGTTAAATCTTAGTGACGAAAACGGATATCGACTTAGGCAATTGATCTTGGAAAAGGACCTTGCGGCGTACTGAAACGTGTGCGGTTATTCTCGCCATTGTTCGGCTCGCATAGCTCGTGTGAAATATATATTGTGTGAGGTTGATCGGCTCGATCGGCTCTGCTATAAGTGTTCGTACTAAATTGACAACGACAAATAAAAGGCTCTGACTACGACAGCTCTGAGTTGGTGTCAGTATTTTTCTTGTGAATTGTCCTTCCCGCAATCCAGTTCCTTGCTCGAACAACAGTAAAGGAAGAGTACATAGCCGCCGGAGAACGAGTCCGCATTACAGTACCTGAAAATATAAAACAGACCATAAAATAACCGAACAAATTGGACGCGCTCACCAGAAAAACACTCACCAGTTTTGGTTGTCCAGAAAAGACGACCCACATCACTTTTTACCGCACTAAAAATCAAAAACTGGCACAAAAACAACAATAACACCCGCGCGCACATGTCACGGCCTCAGCCATATTGATTGCCGGTCGACACGCCATCGATCAATCGTGTCAGAATTGACAAGCACCTCCGAGGTATCACGGCGCCGATGCGCACCCAGCGGCTAATTAGGTGAACCGTGGGCACTTAGAGAGAGTACGCGCCACGGCTCACGCGAAATATTTTGTATATCAATCTGAAGTAATAAAACCTAACTTACCAACACCTTCCTTCGTCTTAACTACTTTAATTTTTCTCGAGTCCTCGAACGAATTACGTTTCAATATACTTCTTCTCGATGTGAGCGCAAGCAATTACCGGAACAGAATGAGAGTCTCGCCGGTTTCCGGGACGCCACGAGACGATCCGGCGAGGGTGTCGCCTCGATCGATTGACCCGAGGTCCATCTATCGATGAACTATGTCTATCGATAGATGGACATATCGGCTTTATGTCGAGCGGGGCGTTGATCCCCGCGTTACCGGCCGTGGCCGGTACACAGACTGTTTAAATTTTGGCTTGCTGGTCCTTTTATAGAGTTGTAATTGGAACAGCTCAACTAGCATTGTTTTGTTATTTTGTACTCCAAATCTGGTTTACATTATTTCTCAGATTTGGAAGTTAACTTTTTTTGTAGAATTTGTCTGACAAGGAACATCTCTTAGGTGTCTCCCTCCGATTTTGTTGAAACTTTGGCATGTGGTAAAGTATCGAAAACTAAGCGACACGTATTTTTTTTATTGGCGGAAAAACGGTTTAGGGGGTGAAACACATCCTCAAAAATGGGGGGTTTTTTTCATTTTTCGTCGATAACTTTTTAACGGTACGAGATATTTAAAAAATTCAAATTGCAATAACCCTTATTTTTTTTACGCACTATACATTGGAGACGAGAGCCGTACAAATGCACACAAACGTCAATAATGACGTGATTTTACCCCGGAATTCCATAATGCTAGCTGAGTATACGATGCTCTTGCCTCAAAAATCGAAGGGTAGTTACAACCCCTTAATTGCGAGATATCGGAAAAACAAAAAACATATGTTCGCTAATTTCTCATTCGCCACGTGTATGCAAATTTTCATCTCAATCGATTAAAAATTCTCGGAGGAAAAACTCTCATACCTATGAAAAAATTCGAATTTTGTAACAAACAATATGAAATATATTGTTATTTGTATGGCTATGACCAAAGTTTCAACAAAATCGGAGGGTGATACCTAACAATAAGTGATGTTCCTTGTAAGTCGGTGTTCGCATAGCCCAATATCGAAGGCGGCTTCCATCGCGCAATGCCGATTCAGCGGATTGTTGGCCTACTCAGTTGTATGTACTACTTACATTAAGGTAGCAACTTTTACGTAGAATTTTTCTGGGTCAGACCCATTTTTCACGGTACTCCGTTATACGTACTACTCACAAGAATGTAGTAATTCTTGATTATCTGGGCACAACAACTTAAATATCAAACGCAAAAAGCGACAATGCGAGTGAGAGGACTTGACGGCGAACCATTCCAAATGGGCCGCTCTGTATTTTCAAAGCCCACTGCTCCAAAGACCTGGTACCTCACCTGATCCCAGGCTGTGCAGTGGGCGATGATAGTTCTATATTATCAATTATAATCCACAATAATAACATAAAAGCAACATAATATTTCAATACCTAACAATTCAAGTAGATGATCAACATAACGCGGAACGCGAGCCCATAGGGTACGCGCGGCGTACTTGTTATACTCTTTCCAAATCATTGTGGAAGATAAAAAAAATTATTTCTCAAAAAATAGCTAAAGAGCCTTATAAGAAATATTCTCAAATTTTCAAAACTATACCTACATTATCTGTGCGATCTTTGGCTGCTGAGATATAGATGAACAAAAGCAAAAGTACCTTTTTTTATTAAAAGTTGGATATCTCAGCGAAAAATTGACCTAAAATGATAATTAAAAAATAAAATTGATGCGTAAACAACAGCCTAGCTGGTTCTTTAATTTGTTTAACTAGAAAAGAATTTTCATGCCCGTGAACCAAAGGAAACAAGAAAAAAAATATGAAAACTTTTTCTTCGCACTATTTCTAATGATTGCGTAATAACTGTAGCCCATAATATTTGTTCGCCAGGATATCGCAAAAGTAGAATCTTTGATGCGATTATTTTGATACGACCATTTTTCAATGAGATATAATCGTTTAAAAAACACTAAAAAATTGAGGAAATTTTGTTGCACCTTTAATAATTTTGTTGAATGTATGTTAATTAAATCGTAATTGCATTTCTGATCATAGGGAAACGAAGGTCTCGAAATGAAACTTCGATTATCTCGTGAAAGTTCTTTAACAATCATTGTTTCCGAACAATATAGTTGATTGCACGGATGATTGTAAATTTAATGAAAAAAGATTCATAACATATACTGCTATACCGATTTTCATTTTTGTTATCCAGAAATGAAAAATTTTACACGTGCTGTGACGAGCCCTACCTTGACATCACGTTCAACATCACGATGAGGCGAAAAACCCTGTTCTATACGGTTAATCTCATAATACCTTGTATGGGTATATCATTTCTTACGGTTCTCGTGTTCTACCTCCCAAGCGACAGTGGTGAAAAGGTTGGTTCAAGCATCACTTACTTTTCAAAAATTCCCAGTTACAAATATTTAATCGTATTTAAAATAGAATAAAAACATCAGATATTAAAGTTCTAATTGATTATTTGTAGGATGTGTACTCTAATGGACCTTTTATAATTTAAAAGCAATATTAATAACTGTTCACTGATAGTCATAGATGTATAGTCACTGACAAGTGGCGTCTGTGCTCCCTCCGAACAGCAATGGATCGTACCTTCTCCTGGATGGATACTCTCTTAGCCGCGCGTTGACGGTTATATTCAACCAATGAGAAAAGTCAATATTTCTTCATAGTTTGATGTTCTTATGTAAAATCACCATATTTTACTAAAAGTTCATCAGCATAGCATTTCCGCAGTTTCCTATGCCTTTGAATAAATATAATACACTAGAGGGATAAACGGCTACAAACTCAATAATTCGACACATGTACAAAAATGTCATCAATTTTTATCATCTGGGTACATGTAAGGAGTTTTATTGAGTATAATAAATAACAGTCAAGACCCCCAAACCACCATAGTCAAGAAATGTCTTGAAAAACGCAACTGTCACGATTTACATTAAAACATTGAACCTTATCCAAAGAGCTAACAAACATTCCCCTTTTCCCGAGTCGCCCCCGAAAAGTGATAATCACCAAAGTCCATCTATTATTTTGTCGTTGTTGTAGTTTATTATTTTCCACTATAAATAACTGGCGCCCAAAACTGAAAATTACAATTAATTATTTGTTGGAAATATCAGTAACGGAGTTTGCTCGGAGATCGTTCGCCGAAACCCCAGTTCTTTTTTTTTATGTAATTTCTTTTGTCGACTTATCGAATCCTCTACTTATCGTTCTTTATATCGAATAGTTTTTTTTATACTGTATCGACTATTGATATACCTTTTTTTATTTTATTGCATTGCTCGTATCAACAATGTTGATGAATAGCGGACGTGTCTGCCCATTTGGTGAAAATCCAACAATAGCATTGGCGTGTTTTCAAATCTTTCGAAGAAATTTCTTGAAAAGTAACAGCATCCGGATTATACCTACGGGTGGTTATAGGTGGCCTCACAAAGAATCAAAAAAAGCCATGCAGTGGCTCTTGTGGATGGAGTACTCTTTCGGACAACATTTGTTCGAGCGAGGATCTGGTTTGCGAGGGAGAGGGTGAGAAAAAAAACACTGCGCACACTCCACCTATGGTCACCGCGTTTATTACTTGTCCAGTTCGTATCTTACAATGGGTACGAAACCCTAGAGCCGAACGAGCCTTCCGATGGAGCCGATCGAGCAGTCTAGTATGGCGAGTCGGCGTATTCCACAATCCAAAATCAGTCCCCAAAATTCCTAGTCGTTGTCCGTAGGCACCAGTCGTTTCAAACGTTAATCAAAGCCAAGGTCGAAATAGTTCACAAGCGAGACAGAGAATTCCGGGGTTGAGCGCGGTCGATTTACTGTTTTCGAAGCTAATAAGATGAGCGCGTGATACCCGTGTTAGAACGGTTTTACACAATGGCCATTAACCGGCGACCGTTAACCGCTCGCCGCTAATCGCCTGACCCCGGGAGGGGGAAGCGTTAGCCGAACACTCGCGACGCTGCCACCTCGGTTGGCACGAGCTGGACCTCGCTGTCGACGTTGCCATACCCATGCCGGCGTAGCCGGAACATCCTCCCCCGCCGTCAGCCAGAATGGCTGGCATCGCTGTTGACCGTGCGAGGATCCGAAGGCAGGTCGAGCTGGACGTCTGAGGTTCCGGGCAGGAGAATGAGCTTGGCGATGGGCCGATCGAAGGTCGAGCTGGCCGTTCGGAGAGTCACCACTCTGGTGAGTCCGTCCTTCCCGGGATGTAGTTTGGTGATGCGAGCAAGAGGCCACTTGGTAGGTGGGATATTGTCGCCACTGAGCAGGACGACCGAGCCGACCTTCACCTCGTGCGAGGCATGATGCCACTTAGAGATGGCTTGAAGACGCTGCAAGTAACTGGAGGACCAGGTTTTCCAGAATCGCTGAACGTTTTGCTGAAGGAGCCGCCACCGAGCCACTGGTGGAATGGTCCTTTCCTCGATCGAAGGCTCTGGGATGGCCGTGAGCGGACCCCCTACAAGGAAGTGGCCAGGGGTGAGCGCCGCAAAATCGTCCGGGTCATCGGAGAGGGGCTCCAAGGGCCGCGAATTCAGGACGGCCTCTACTTGCGCTAGGAACGTCGAAAGTTCCTCGAATGTGAGCCGGTCCTCCCCAATCGTTCGAGCTAGGTGATACTTCACCGACTTGACTGCGGCCTCCTACTTGCCTCCGAAGTGCGGAGCTCCCGGCGGGTTGAATGACCATCGGGTCCCATCCTGGAGAAGGAGATGGGCGAGCTGGTGGGAGCCACTGGAGACCGACGAGAAGAGCTTCTTGAGGGCTCTGTCTGCACCAACGAAGGTGGTACCACAGTCGGAATACATGTTCCGGCATAAACCCCGACGAGCCACGAACCGTCGGTAGGCCGCTAGGAAGGCGTCGGCAGAGTAGTCTGACACGACCTCCAAGTGAACCGCCGACGTTGTCATGCAGACGAACACCGCGAGCCACCCCTTATGTGTCTTGTGGCCTCGCCCCTTCCAAGCCCGGAGCGAGACAGGTCCGGCATAGTCGACGCCGGTGTGGAGAAAGGCGCGAACCGGAGAGAGGCGGGAGATGGGCAACTGACCCATGAGCTGCTGCTCACGAACTCCGCGGTGACGAGCGCAGACGACGCATCGGAGAATGAACGAGCGGATCGGAGCTCTACCGCCAAGAATCCAATACTTTTGGCGCAGATCCGCGAGCGTGAGCTGGTTTCCTCCGTGGAACGTGCGAAGGTGAGACTCCCGTATCACCAACTCCGAGAAGGCCGAGCTCCGCGGAAGAATAGCTGGATGCTTGTTCTCGTGCGTCAGTGGGGCTAAGGCGAGCCGTCCTCCAACGCGCAGTACTCCGGCGCGGTCCACAAAGGGCGTGAGCCGGGCCAATGGATGTGCAGAGCGCAACGAACTCCCTTGCACCAACACTGCGAGTTCCGCGCGGAAGTGAGCTACCTGTGTGGTTCTCACCCAAAAGACGCGAGCTCTCTCCACGTCTCCCAGAGTCAGGGGCGAGGCGAGCGACGAGCTGGGCGTTCTTCGGAACCGGGCTATGGCCCGCTGGCACGTGGCGGTGACTCTCAACAGCTTGTTGAGCGACGAAAACCGTTCGACGATCTTCCAACAGGCCGGCCTAACTTCTCGGGTAGTGAGTACAACCCCAGGCTTTTCCTCAAGACGGACATCATCTTCCGAAGGGTGGTCGAGAGCTGGCCATCCGTTCTCCTCTGATGTGAGCCATGGTGGGCCGTGCCACCACAGCGCGTGGTCCACCAGTTGACCCACGGTAGTTCCTCGGGATGCACAGTCTGCAGGGTTCTCCTTCCCCGGGATGAGCCCCTACGTAGCAGGCAATTCTCGAATAAGCTGGACTCTATTCCGGACGAACTCCTTCCACCGGGATGGATGAGAGCTGATCCAAGCCAAGGCAACGGATGAGTCAGTCCATAGCCGAATGCGGGCATTCGACAGTTCGTACCGCGTCACGACGTACCGAACGAGCCGGACGAGCAGGACGGCCGCCGTCAGCTCCAGCCGAGGGATGGTCAGGCGCTTAAGCGGGGCCACACGGGTTTTGGCGCAGACCAGGACGACTTGGCGCACCTCGCCATTGACGCTGACCTTGAAGTATACTGCGGCCGCCATAGCTGCCTGAGAGGCGTCAGCGAACCCGTGAACCTCGACCTCCGAGTGAGGACTGAGGTGGAGCCATCTCGGCACCCGTACTGCGGCCAGATTGAGCAGATCCTCGCGGAAAGCGCTCCACCGTTGAGCCGTCGATGGGGAGACCTCATCGTCCCACCCGAGCTTGTCAATCCAGAGATCCTGAAGCAGGATCTTCCCGCGCACCACCACCGGAGCGAGAAACCCGAGCGGGTCATACAGCCGGGCGAGCTCAGCCAGGATCGTTCTCTTAGACACGATCGAGCTTGAAGTGGACTGTATATCGAACCCAAAGCAATCCGCCAGGGGGTCCCATAGCAGACCGAGTATCTTGGTCTCGGCTGCGTTCACTGGGCGTGGCAGATCGTCGGCCTCCGGGAGCTGGAGCCGACTCAGCACTTGATGGTTATTGGTCTGCCACTTGGCCAAAGGAAATCCCCCCGCCGCGCAGAGAGCACGCACTTGGAGACCGGTCTCCACGAGCTGATCCAGCGAGACCGCGCCTCCGCATATGTCATCCACGTACCGCCCTTCGAGCATCGGTGGGACGGCTAGGGGGTAGCGTGGTCCCTCATCCTCGACGAGCTGTAGCAGGGTACGGCAGGCGAGAAAGGGAGCCGGACGAGTGCCATACGTGACCGTGGTGAGCTGGAACGTGGCAGGTTCCCCCTGCGAGCCGGTCCAGAGGATCTGTTGGAACGGCCAGTCGTCCTCGTGCACCTTGATCTGGCGGAACATTTTCACAATATCGGCCATGAAAATGAACCGGTGCCGCCGGATCCAAAGCAACACGTCCGAAATATCCCTTTGGAGTTTGGCTCCTCCGTGGAGAAGATCGTTAAGAGCCGTGCCCGATGTAGTCTTCGCTGAACCGTTGAATACAACTCGCAACTTGGTCGTGGAGCTGGACTCCCGAAGCACCCCGTGGTGCGGTAAAAAATAGTGAGCCCGCGAGCCATCCTGCCCATCCAAGGAAGCGTCAGAGACCCTCAACCCTCCTGAGGCCGAAGCCTCATGTGCCAAGGTCATCTCGTCTACTCCCCCGACTGGAACAGGGACGCCCGACCGAGCCGGACTGGACACCTGGGGTTCGAGCCTTCTCATGTGCCCGAGTGCTTCATACTCTTGGAGAAACTCCCGATAGAGCTGACCAAGCCGAGGGTCGCGCTCGAGTCGTATCATGAGCCGGCGGAGACAGGCACGGGCAGCTGGGCCGGAGCTTCCTAAAGACGATGGCGGCGCGGAGAACGGAAGCCGAACAACGTACCTTCCAGAGCTGTCTCGGCCGTGCGTCCGCCGGTAATGAGCCTCACACTCGAGTTCTGCCGGGCTAAATTGGGACCCAAGGGCACTCGGCACTTCCTCCTGAGTCCAGAACCGACAGAGAAGGTCCTGGAGCTGGTCGGTTGACACGCGGAGGTGCAGAGCTGTCGCTTGTCCGGCTAGAGCAGGTCCCGTAGGCCCGAAGACGAGCCACCCAAACTGAGTTTGTTGAGCGACGGGAGCGCATGGGCCGGCCTTGATGACTCCAGGCATCAAGATCTGACCAAAAGCGTCGGCGCCCACGAGAATATCGATCGGAGCCGTCTGGAGGAATCCAGGGTCCGCGAGCGGCAATCCCGTTAGGTGTGGCCAGTGGAGCGTCTCTGTATCGAAGGACGGTAGGGCGGTCAGCAACCGCTCCATCACGTGAGCGGTGATGGTGATGGTGAATGCTCCATGGCAGGACTGGAGTGTGAGCTGGACAGCGCCGGTCGTGGTCCCGAAGGCGGTGTCGCCGACACCGGAGAGTTGAACCGCAGCTCGCCGTTTGGGAAGCTGGAGCTTACTCACCAAGGCTGAGGACACGAGTGAGATTTCGGAGCCCGGGTCCATCACGAGTCGCACCGGGTGGCTGGCCTCCGAATCCACCACGAGCAGAGCCGAGCAAGTTGCGAGGAGGACGCCTCCTGGAGCTGGACGACTTGGAGCGGGGTCCCCGTCGGTTCATAGATGCGCGGTGACCTCCTTATCCAACCGAGCCGGACTTGGATCGCGAGGCGATCCTGATTCTGGCGTCTCACTCCTCTCGCCTGAGCCCAGCGCGGGGGTAGGCAGCACTGCCGTTGGATGAGCTGCGTGCGGAGGTAACCGTGCCCCAGCGTGGATGAGGGTATGGTGGCGCTGCTGACAGATAGTGCACGTGCGTGTCGTCTGGCAATTCCGCACGCTGTGTTTACCCAGACAGTTGTAGCAAAGGTAGAGCCGGTCGATCACGTTCCTTCGCTCTGCTGCGGTCTGAGAGCCGAACTTCGCACATGACGCAATAAAATGCTCCCCCTTGCAGAACGAACAAGGGTACCGGTTGGCCACGGGCCATGCTCGCTCTCGTGTTGATGTCGTGGCTGGGGCGGACATAAGGTTGACTCGGGCCGATGAGCGCACTGGAGAGCGTGTCGATTTCCGAGCAGGCCCTGTCGTCGCGGAATCTCCGCCGAGCTCCAAACTTTCGAGCGCGCGAGCCCGACCCTTGAGAAAACTCAGCAGCTTGTCCAACGTAGGAAACTCGGTCGCGTCTCCGAGCTTGTTTTCCCAAGCTTCCCGAATCTAGGGGTGAGCCGCCGTCCCAAGAGGTGGACCAGCATCGGATACCAGGTCGCAGTGTCCACCCCGAGAGCGCCAAGAGAGCCGAGTGCCTCAACTGTGCTCGAGACGATCCTATGGAGCTCTGACGCCGATGCGGCGGTCATAGGTGCGGCGGAGAGGAGCCGATCGAGTTGGGCCGCGATGAGCAGCCGCTGATTCTCATACCGAGCGACGAGTAAACCCCAAGCCGTCTCGAACGAATCCTCCGACACAGGTAAGTTGGCAATAAGGCTTGCCGGGACCTCACGAAGACTCGTACGCAGGTAATGCATCCGCTCGACTTGACCCAGCTCCGGGCTGTCGATCACCAACGATGTAAAGAGGTCCCGAAACGAGCGCCATGACGCGTACTCACCGGCGAAAGTCGGCAGCGAAATCTCCGGTAACGCGCGACGTGTTGAACGCCCTGGGCCAGCCATTGCCGAAGGTCGCCTCGTGCTAGAGAGGACATCTCCTCCCGCATCTTCAATGCGAGGGAGCAGAAGTTCGCGCGCGGTTGAGTAATCCTTCATGGCGGCGTCGAAGATCCTGGATTTGATGTATGGGAGCTCAGCGAACCCTTCCACCTTACCTCCAGCACTGATCACCTTATCATGGGTGGCCTCGAATTTCCCCCAACATGTTTCCACTAACTGTAGCCGAGCTTCAAGGGCTGATCGTGCCGCTGGCGTCGTTTTTGCCGTCTGCAGCTCCGTTACCGTGGAGCGCAAAAAGTTCGCGCGAGACTCCTGCACATTAATCGTCGCCTCAACTTGAGCGAGCGACATTGTAGCTGCCTTCAATACGCGTTACATGAGCTAATCGAGCCGAGCGAGAGAAGGTGCGCGAGATATTCGCCACCACGCACTATAGACCGCACACGACGCTACACACACGTACTTTTGACAGGTTGTGGATTCACTCTCCTATCCGTCAATATGGCGCGCACTGGATAGCACGCGTCACTTCGCTTCTACCGTACGTGACCCAGGCGAGAGAGTCGATGAGCCCCCCCTTACGCACGAGACTCCAGCAGTGGGGAGTCTATCCAAGATGGCGCGCACTGAGCCGGACACTTCGCGTCGCCGGAGCCAGCCGTGGTGACCGAGAGCGAGAGAGCGCGCGATAGCGTTCGCTGTCCACAGGCGAAGCGTAGCACAAAGAGGAGATCGCGAGAACCCGACCCGATAGATGCTCTCACTCTAACACACGCGCACTTGTTGAACCTCTTCCCACGCGATCCGGCTCGAAGGACCAAAAATGTTCGAGCGAGGATCTGGTTTGCGAGGGAGAGGGTGAGAAAAAAAACACTGCGTACACTCCACCTATGGTCACCGCGTTTATTACTTGTCCAGTTCGTATCTTACAATGGGTACGAAACCCTAGAGCCGAACGAGCCTTCCGATGGAGCCGATCGAGCAGTCTAGTATGGCGAGTCGGCGTATTCCACAATCCAAAATCAGTCCCCAAAATTCCTAGTCGTTGTCCGTAGGCACCAGTCGTTTCAAACGTTAATCAAAGCCAAGGTCGAAATAGTTCACAAGCGAGACAGAGAATTCCGGGGTTGAGCGCGGTCGATTTACTGTTTTCGAAGCTAATAAGATGAGCGCGTGAAACCCGTGTTAGAACGGTTTTACACAATGGCCATTAACCGGCGACCGTTAACCGCTCGCCGCTAATCGCCTGACCCCGGGAGGGGGAAGCGTTAGCCGAACACTCGCGACGCTGCCACCTCGGTTGGCACGAGCTGGACCTCGCTGTCGACGTTGCCATACCCATGCCGGCGAAGCCGGAACAACATTATTCACGCGAGGCGCTTGCGCAAATTGAAGCTACTCCAAAATTTAATGGTTGATGGTTACTACGAAACCCCTGATGCAGCCTATGTATTATAGTATCACGGGTGTTATTGTTACGGATGCTCAAGTTGTTACGCTGTAAATAGAGATGGTGAACAGAGTAACAGTATGACAATGAACGAACGCATTGCACGAACAAACGCTATTTCGTGCAGAATCCGCACAAGCAGTTACGTGTTAATCGAAATTTGCGAGTAGGCGTATGACGGCATGGTAAAAACAAATGTAGAAGTGAGTAATTTCGTGCGTAACCACGATCTAGTCAAATTAGATCCCTTTGACCTACGTGATGCATTTTTCGGCGGCCACACAGAAAACATGGTCACGCTGTACGACGTAAAAGACGTGGAGCAGATACGGTATCTCAACGTCTGTTCATTGTACCCATATATCTACAAATACGGTAAATATCCTGTAGAACACCCTACGGTATATATGAGTGAAGAATGTATGGGATTGACAGGCCACGAAAATAGAAATCTTCACGTGTCAAGGGTGTCGTTAAATACACGGTGCTACTGCCGCAAAATTTTTACCACCCCGTACTGCCACTGCGTATGTATCACCGTTTATTATTCGGATTGTGCCACAGCTGCTACGAAACAATGAATCACAAGACAAGTCTCCTCACGAAGACCCTGCGGAACGCCCATTAACCAGTATCTGGGTGATAGATGAGTTGCGAAAAGCAATCATATGTGGTGTAACGGTTTTTGGTTACCTATCCGGGAGATTCCGCCATTTGAGCTCCATGGTCGCTAGTGAGGCGCACGTCAACCCGATCGACACGGCTAGGGGCGACGGCCACCGGCGGACATTTGCGGGGCACCCGGGGCAAACGGGCGCCAGGTATGAATACCACCGGAAACCCGGCTTATTTAAGTTTGTTACCCCGGATGCGCCGCAACGTAGCTTGATGAGCCCTGCGGAGCACGGCGGAGTCCCGGGCACACAAAAACGGCTAGGTCAACCCGACTCGCTATCGGCCAGGGTAGGGGGGCGTGGACGAGCGCGAGGCCCAAGGGAGTGAAAGAACGACGAACGCACTGGATACGGTTTTCAGTTTTCTTTATTGAAAGCTTCGCTGACGATTACGCCTCAATTCGTTGCAATCAGGAAGACGGCGACTGATGAGCCAGGCCCCGTGGAAGATGACACGAGGTAGCGAAAGGTAGCGACGAGGATTTCAGGGAGGTAGCGACGAGATGGACTGAAAGGTAGCGATGAGAAATACCGAAAGGTAGTGGCGAAACATATCCGAAGGTAGCGATGAGAATTACTGAAAGGTAGCGACGAAATATATTAGAAGGTAGCGATGCGAATTACTGAAAGGTAGCGACGAAATATATTCGAAGGTAGCGATAGGAATTACTGAAAGGTAGCGACGAAATATATTAGAAGGTAGCGATGAGAATTACTGAAAGGTAGCGACGAAATATATTCGAAGGTAGCGATAGGAATTACTGAAAGGTAGCGACGAAATATATTAGAAGGTAGCGATGAGAATTACTGAAAGGTAGCGACGAAATATATTCGAAGGTAGCGAGGAAAGTTACTGAAAGGTAGCGACGAACTATATGGGGAGTTAGCGAGAAGAATTGCCGAAGAGAGCGACACGACGTAGAAAAGGTAGCGTCGGGATAGACCGAAAGATAGCGATGAACATCACGACAGACAACGAAAAGATAGTAACGCATTAACGCCACGGAAATAGAAATCCCCTGCGTTGAATGCGAGAGAGTAACCCGTACAGCGGGGAAATCAACGGCACGAATTTAACTCTATCGCGGGACCGGGATGCACGGGTCACGAGGGTCGGGGACAGACATAGACGACAAGATACCGACGCCAAACCTAGTTGAGCGTTTCCACCTGAGCAGCTAACGGCCACCTTCGCGGAGGTGGCGGTAACCCTACCGGCCGACCGGTAAAACAAAGAACACGCCGAGGCGGCATGCCACAGATCGTCGACTTAATCGACAAAACCCTAATCCCCAAACTTAATAAAACGTAACGGCGGTCCAACGTCGAACTATCGGTGGGGGTCGCACAAAGGAACACAAGATAATAATGAAGGATGGAAACGAATAATGAAGACGGTGACACTGACCAACAGGTTACCCGCAAGACGAGATCGATGATACTGGTCGATGCTTGGCGCGCCCGAACTTGCTGGCCGACGAGCGCCCCACTTATTCGGAATATCGATTTTTTCCCCAACTATGCAAAATTTCGTGGACGATGATTGACGCGCGACGGCCGCTCCCCCTACCACGCGCGAAGGCGGGGAAGTAAGAAAGAGAGCGAATGAAAGAGCAGACAATGGGTATGGGCACGCTTCGCTAAGAAGCGAGTGCTACCGAACCCGTTGTCCTCTAAGTCTTACAACACGAGATCACAACACCGAGCGCGATGTTTATCGGTGTCGGACGCCTCGGATTCTTGGAACTCTTCTCGGGATATTGTGCGAATTTCGTCGCTATTTAGCAATGTTTCGGCCGGCTTATTTTTGCGCGTAACTTCGATGTCTCGATGGCAAAGAGGGGCGTTAATCCGCCTCGCACGATGAATAGTTGGTCTTGGAGACGAGAAGGCGCATAAAGTCAAGCTTAGCATCTTAGCGGAAGCAGTAATTGGAGCAACAAAAGTAATATTGCAACTAATGATAATCACAAAATTGCAAAGGGAAGTGATATTAGGCATAAATGGCATGAGAGCGATAAGATAACAATAGATGCGGCAAACGATCACCTCATGGTCGAGGGACAGACAAGATTGAAATTGATAGAAGGAAGATGGCGCGAGTCCGAAGAATCAGAAGGCTTGAAATCAAACGCAGTTACAACGGTGACAACCCCAAGGGATGGTGTAGTGACGAAGGAAGAAATAGACGAGAAAAGTCGAGAGATAACGGGCGATAAGTTTAATAAAAGGACTCGAGGTCGTACTACGAGGCCTAAACCAGTTCGTTATAAATTTCGTTGTCGATCTCCTCTGCATATCAGCAAGCAACGAAGATCATATCGAACACCTCGAGATACTACTGCAACGAATGCACAGTCACGGAATCACCATAAACTTTCAAAAATTCGCCTTTCTCCGACAAGAAGTAAATTTTCTTGGACACACTCTAACTATCAAGGGAATTCGCCCTCAAGCAGAGAAAGTGGCAGCGATACAAGATTTCCCAACACCAACGAATCAGAAACAATTAAGAGGATTTTTAGGCCTCATAAATTTCTATTCTCAATTCACGAACAAACATGCACAAGAAATAGTACCACTGCTAGACTTACTAAAGAAGGACGCAGCACGGGACTGGAGCCAAAAAAACAAGCAGTGTTCGAACGAACAAAAAAGTTGTTCATAACGAGCGTGGTACTGAACCACCCAAACAGTTCTCAACCATACGTATTAACGACAGATGCAAGCGATTACGTCATCGGAGCTATCCTGGAGCAGATAGACGAAGACGGTGAAATCGGTGTAATTGCGTGTGCCAGTAGAACCCTGAAGGGACAAGAACTACGATATATGACGACGGAAAAAGAGCTTCTGGCAGTCGTCTGGGCCTTACAGAAATTCCGCACATACCTCTTAGGCACCAAGGTTCGAATAAAGACCGATCATAAGGCAATCGCATTCCTGAAAACGGGTCGCTTTGCTGGCGATCGACTATTGAAATGGGCATTACTCATACAAGATTACGATATCGAGATCGAACATTGCCCAGGAAGAGAAAATGTAGTCGCAGACGCATTAAGCTGGCCTCCGAACGAAGAAAATACGAACCATAAGGAAAAAAGAGCAATAATATCGGCCACATGGGCAAAAGAAATAAGCCAAGAGTTAACAAACAACCTACAGCACTGGCAGGAATTACAAAAAGAAGACCCGGCACTCCACGCGCACTGGGAAAAAATCGACGGTGAGAAGAAAGCCCCAAGGAGATATCGGGTAAGAGAAGATTACCTACAAATAAAATCCCGTCTAGGAATCTGGAAGACTCTAATACCCTCACAAGTCATCGAACTATTCATACGAGAGTGTCACGAAATTTACGGACACATACGATCAGCAAAAATCAGCAAAATACTCGAAGAAGAATTCGCATACCCACATTTGGCGAAGAAAGTACGACAGATCATATCAACATGCGACATATGCCAAAGGAACCAAAACCCAAACTTAATCAACCACGTGAAAATGCAAACCATAGTTCGAGACGGCCCCGGAGATCTACTTTCGATTGACTTTTTTGGTCCACTATCGACGGCCGCAGGAGGTGCAAAACACATCCTCGTCACAATCGACGCCTTCTCAAAATTTGTAAAAGTATATCCACTACAGAAGGCAAACGCACCAGCAACAATACGAAAAATATTCTCTGACTATATCCCCAAGTACTAGAAAAGCCTAAGAGAATCCAGTTTGATCATGGTACACAATTCACTTCGAAAACGTGACTCGGAAAATTGGAAAACGAAAAAATCTAAAAAGTATTCTCCTCGATCAGACACCCACAGTGAAGTATCGTCGAAAGAGTAAACCGAAAGTTAGCACGATTTTTCCGAACATTCTTGGAGGAAAACCACTCAGGATGGGTGAAATGGATCCCGGTTATTGAAACGACGTTTACCATGACACGACCGAAGAAATTCCGACCGAAATTCAAATAAAAAAGAAACCGGAGCAGATATGGAGAAAATGGTTACTATCACATAAAACCGAACTAATTAATGAAGACGAATATAAAAAAAGACTAGCAATAGTCAGGGAACGAATCCGCACGAAAGGTGCAGCACGGGCACGGAAATTTAACGCGACCCACTACACTACGAATTTCGAAGAAGGCAACCTGGTTCTGGTACGCGCTCTCAACGTCTCCGATCCAAAAGCAAAAAAGACGGCAAAATTCATGCCCCTATACGAAGGAGCCTACCGAATAAAAAAATATTTCGTGCTCGCGACGTATTTACTTGAGGATCCCACGTCGAAAAAAGAGCGAGGGAAGTTCCACGCTTGCCTCCTGAAGCGATACGTCCAACCAGCTGAACCTGCGGAAAAGAAAAACGAACAGAAAAAAGAAAAAAATGAAATATTCTAATATAAAATCTAAAACAAAATTAAGTATTCTAATGTAAAATCTAAAATAAAATTAAGTATTCTAATATAAAATTAAATACAGCACCCGAAAATATATATATATATATATATAATATAAATAAATATAAAATCGGAAAATATTCCAACATAAAGCATTCCAAAAGGTAACAATCTAGAAGGTACTCTAAAAAGATACAGTATTCGAAAAAAGAACTAAACTAATTAAAAATATTTAAGCATACCAGAAATTGAGGAAAATTAATATAGAAATAGATTTAGAAACATCAAATCTGCTTACAGGCACACTTTGACAATAACAGAAACACAAACATAGAGAAAATTTTTTTTTCAATTACCAACGGCAAGACCGGACAAATTAAAATCTGACAGTTACAGGATGGAGAGCGATAAACAGAGTCAAATGAATAGTAAAGAAGCCCCAAACCAAAAACAAAAAATAGAAGAATTAAAGGACTTTCTCACTATAAACAGGAAAAGAAAAGGATTCACCAACAAATGGCAAGAGTCAGACAACAAAAAATAATTCCGGTGGAAAACATCTTTAAATTAACAGAGATCACGGATGACAACGTGAAAAACTGGTATCCGGGAGAATCAATCGGATTATAAGAGGGGGGTAATGATCCGAGCGACAGCGATCGTTCAAATCACAAACGTCGAACGAACAAGTCAAACCACAATGGAATACCGCACGTACGACACCAGCAATCTACGAGGAGAATACACAGGAGTTCAAATATCAGCGATCGCATCACCGGAGCAAGTATTCATCCAAGTCCAGCTACCTGGGTTCAATTACACCCGAATATTGGGAAGAATAAAGACTTTAAATACCCGATCACCCGGAGTCTACCGATGCGTAGAGGAGGAAATTTACAACGGCGCAAGTGCATTATATTACGAGAATGCCCACCTACACCGAGCCACCGTGATGGCACACGAGGAAAAGCAAATTTGGCTGTGGCTGGGAGATTATGGAGTGGATGTCGACGCAGAGCTCGAAGATTATTATACACCTCCACTCTGGGTAACAGAAGTGCCACTGTGTGCAATTACGTGCGCCATATGCGGACTCGAGCCATTACACGAAGAGTACGATGACGACCTCAATGTGCGACTCTGTAAATGGGTCACAAAAAAATCATGGGCCCTGAAGGTTGAGGAGGAACGGCCAGAAGGAGAGGCGATATGGGGCCAACTATATTTCAACAACGGGACCACCTACCAGAGCGTGGCAACACGCCTCGATACGGCCAAACCAACCAATACGACGACACTGTTCTACTGGCACTTACCAGGACAAGTGCAGTGCAGTAGTAACAACCACCAAGCTAAGATGGCGGCATACACACCAACGGCGACACCACCAGCGCCCAGCATGTCAAGACGAGACGACACAACTGAGGATCCAATGGAGGTACTCCAGAACATGCACGATTCGACGACATAGGAGGACGCCGAGACTCTAATCATGGAAGAAGAAGAATGGAGACCAGAACCGGCAGAGTGCTTCTTGTGGCTATGGCCACACGCCGACGACATCCAGGAAAATGAGGCCTTAACAAAAAAAAAATATCAACAAATTACAAATCAGAAACTATGTATAGAATCCTTGAATAAAATATATGGTATTGATATAAAACATTTTATAAAAAAAAAAAAAAGTTTGTGACAACAGAAACACAGAAACCTGTTGTGGCCATGCGACGGCTCTCGCGAGAGCTTCGCATGGTAACACCGACGACGCTGGCCACGGAGTCACACGCTACCGCCGCCGAGGAGTCAAGTTCCGGGTCAGCGAAAACGCTGCACGCGCTGCTGACGCAGGACCAACGCGGCGAAGACTCCCTGAAATCACGCCATATTTTAACATAGAATATGACGTGATTAGTGGAAAATTCCGTGTTCCCACCGCCGAGGTGCCGCGGAACCTCGGCGTGCGGTACGGAATCGATGCAGGATTAGTTCTGATAAAACCTTCGATCAGTGAAGCTCCGCTGCGTGCCCAACGTCGGGAAGTTAGACCGGGAACAAGGTGTGGTCCTTAATACTTAACCAACACGTTTGGTGGACCTTGGCTCTCCGCGGCTACCCGAAAACAGGTTAAATCGTCAAGCGTTAAACATTCCTATATTATCCTTTGTAAATCAAGTTATTTCAAATATCGGTTTTATATACTATTCGTTATCTATATTATTTGGTTATTATATTACTCGTTTAACACTATCCGCATTATATATTATTCTTTTCATATTACCGCCTTATCATTTAGTTCCATTATAACGATCCTCCGTATTAGTATTGTGAGTTTTAAGTTTCGTGAAACGACTCACCAATACCACGACGAATAGGGACAATAAGTGTATTATTAAAACGATCGACGATAGTGCGCCGCCCTGCAGGGAACAACTAAGTAGTAAGTCGACGACGATATTTCTAATATGTATTGAAACCATAATTAACGCATCTGGACGAGGTGCAATAAAACTGTATTAACCTGGGAATATTGTCCTAACCAATTTCTCGACACCCCCTCTCTTCCCAAGTCCTAACGAATAACGGGCCCGTAAGGGACGAGCGGCAACCCAAGACCCTCCGACGCTTCCGCACGATACATTTAAATTCATCTCTCTCAAAAATCTCTATATTACAGGGCGCCTTCTGCGCTCTGTTGGTGGCAGCAAATTACCCCTTTGTTTGATCTAGCACTAGTTGATCCATAACAAACCCAACAAGATTTTCGGGAATTTTCCTGGCACCTCCAAAGGATATCCGGCACAAGAAAAATTCCAGGGGGCAATGAGACGAACACATCTGCAACAGAAAGTTATAATACTAGTAATGGCAAATCTCTCAAGAAGGCGACGATTCGCGTAAATAGACAAGGCTGAACAAGAATATAAATAACCGACGAATATACCAACAAACCACCTTCGAAACCACAGTCTCTCTTTCGGTATCTTACCGCTTACAGTTGACGCCCAAATTTGCTGCCTCGGCAGACAAAACGGGAATCTCGACTGTAAAGCCGGTAAGATCAACAATACCAGGGCAAGTGGTGTACGAGGTAAAAGTGAGGGTCAACGTAAAGAAGTAGCTAAACTCACCGACGACAGAGAAAACTACACCAGAGTCATCGCAATGCCAAAACCACCGTAGAATCTGGACACCGCCACCGTGATCGTATCAGGATTCACCTATCGTCGAAGACTTCATCCTGACAGAGCCTGTAGAAAATCGAAAAGTAATAACTAAAAAGGAACCTGAAACGAAAACATAAATTAACTGTTCACATTCATAGAAATAAAATTGGCGCACTCACCTGAGCCCGCAGGTCGATATCCATACAAACACACACACGCGCACACGCGCACACGCGCACACACGCACACGCACACACGCACGCACACATACGCACGCATGCACACACGCACGCACGCACGCGCACACACACACACACACACACACACACACCCACACAAGAAAAATAAAAACAATCTCAAAAAAGAAAAAGAACACTGCACTCACTTAAAAAGATTAAGAAATACGGCACAGGATTACACCGAACTGTCACTGTTGTGGTCGGCGCCTAATTGATTCTCATCGCGCGATCATCTATCCATGAAATTTGCAACAAGTAGCGCATGACTCACAGCGCCAATGTCCACAATTCAAATGAGGTCCTAAACGAGGTACTATCCAATCTCATACATCGATCACGCGATTTATTTCTTTCTTGCTCGAAAACCAAAACGAACAAACATTTTATGAAAAGGGTATCACCCGTTTCAGTATATTGATAGAGTTTCATGAAGGTCTCTTCCATAATCCCAGATTGCCGATTATTCGATCGTTTATCGTGCGCAACTTGTAATAATCAATGATTTGATGCGTGAGGCCTCGAGCAATAATGTTCTAGATATTTTCAAGGCTTATTCCTTCAAGGCCACGGTCAATGTAATATTTCGCTGAATGGCAGTTATAAGGTTGTCAAATATCTCCCTTCCGCCTTTTTGTCTTTTGAATTTCGCGGCTATGTACAAAGCGCTACAGAGCTCGTATCTGGCAATACTATGTATCATTTTAAAGGTCTTGACATGACCTACAAAACGTCGCTAAGCATGATTAGTTTGGATATTGCGTTCAACAGGTATAGACGTGTAAACATGGAGTTCACTAACGCCGAAATTCGCGCTATTTTAAAGTTTTCCTTCATTAAAGGCAAATCCGCTAGAGAAACGTTCCGCAAGATTAATGGTGTTTTGGGGGGTGGTACTCTATCACTTCGAACCGCGGAGGAATGGTTTCGACGATTCAGAGCCAGTGAAAACGACACCATGGATAAGCCAACCGGCGGAAGACCTGTGACGACGAATACCGATGAAATCGTAGAAAACATTGAGTTAGACCGGCATGCGGCATCTCGTGACATCGCCGAGGAGATGGGAGTTAGTCACCAAACCATTTTAAACCATCTGCAGAAGGCTGGATACAAAAAAAAAGCTTGATGTTTGGGTGCCGCATGATTTGACGCAAAAAAACCTTCTGGACCGAATCAACGCCTGCGATATGCTGCTGAAACGGAACGAACTCGACCCATTTTTGAAGCGGATGGTGACTGGCGACGAAAAATGGATCACATACGACAATATCAAGCGAAAACGGTCGTGGTCGAAGGCCGGTGAATCGTCCCAAACAGTAGCCAAGCCGGGATTGACGGCCAGGAAGGTTTTGCTGTGTGTTTGGTGGGATTGGAAGGGAATCATCCACTATGAGCTGCTCCCATATGGCCAGACGCTTAATTCTACCATCTACTGCGAACAACTGGACCGCTTGAAGCAGGCGATCGACCAGAAGCGTCCAGAATTGGCCAACAGGAAGGGTGTAGTGTTCCACCAGGACAACGCCAGACCACACACTTCGTTGATGACTCGTCAGAAGCTACGGGAGCTCGGATGGGAGGTTTTATCGCATCCACCATATAGCCCGGACATAGCGCCAAGTGATTACCACCTGTTCCTGTCCATGGCGAACGCCCTTGGTGGTGTAAAGTTGAACTCAAAAGAGGCTTGTGAAAAGTGGCTGTCCAAGTTCTTCGCAAATAAGGAGGGGGGCTTCTACGAGGGGGGTATTATGAAGTTGCCGTCTAGATGGAAACAGTTTATCGAACAAAACGGCGCATATTTGAACTAAATCCGATCACTGTAACACTTTTTATAAAGCATTGAATAACGAGCAAAAAAGCGGAAGGGAGATATTTGACAACCTTATATGTCATAATTTCCAAAAATCCTGGTGTCCGTGCTCAAATTCAACATGTCGCACAACAAGTATACTCGGAAAACCTTCGATTTTTACAAGAGGACTATCACGATACAACATCCAAATTGCACAGTTATTCGTTACTCGATTTGAAACAATTACCACCCGACAACTGTAGATTTTGCTTTTGTATTTTTCCCGATGACCCCCATCATTTTGTGAATGTACCGCGGAAACAGTTAATCGAGTTACGGAAAATGTACAGATATGTTGAGTGTATTTCAAGAACACAGCACGAGCCATAATTCGCGGCTCGTAGTGCTCGGCTCTCGGGTTTGGACTGAACAATGTATTCTCTCGTGTGTTGTGGCGTGACGCATTGTGCAAATAAAGAAGTCGACGGGCAACGACTGTTGGGTATGCAGCGTTGTTATTTTTATGTTTCATTTCGCCTGCCTTCATCCTCTCACCAGGTCCCCGCTCAAACAGTTAGTTATTTTGTTTGTCAGTGTACTTGGTACATTCTTAGGTACTGGAAAACTGTTACGCCTAGCGTGTCAGAAACAAATTTCCAGTATAAAGACGCTACAGTGGCTTGAAGCACAGGATGCTTATATAAAATACAGGCTGATACGACAGCGCTATCCACACCGTTTTTATAATGCACGAAACATTCATGATTTCCGGGAGACTGATCTCGTGAATATTCGCTCGTTTAAGATCTATAATGATGGTTAAATGTATCTCTTAATCGTTATAGACGTTCGTTGTAAATTTGCACAGGTTCAATCTTTACCCGAGAAGCCTGCTACATCTGTAGCTAAAGCGTTCGTCCTCATTTTGTCTAACAACAAATGTGGTGATCGATCACCTGTTTACCTGCAGACAGACAGGGGTAAGAAACTTACCAGTGCTACATTCCAGACTCTCCTGAAGCAAAAGAACATACAGTTCCGCACTGCCAGAAATCCTGATATAAAAACAGCAATTGTCGAGAGATTCAATAGAACGCTGAAAGAAAGAATGTGGCGATATTTTATATATTTCAGAAAAAAAGTTACCTTCACGTTCTACAGAATATAGTTTCGGCATACAACCACCCTATACATAGCGCAATAAAAATCGCTCCTGCCGCAGTGACGCACGCAACCGCAACTAGGACGTGCAATAACCGGATGCAGTGATACAAGAGGACGGGGAAATGTTCTCCTAAATACAATGTGGGCGGCATCGTGCGTATTCGCAGCACGAAAGCAGTCTTTGCAAAAAGGCGCGAAGAAGGGTGGAACAGTAAGCTATTTAGGATTGGTCGCGTATCGCACAGTATCTGCCCTATGATATTGGTCTATGCTGCGTGATCTCCACGGTGGGGATATTGATAATATACAGCGTGAATCGCATAAAGTGTCGCACAGCGAATTCTGAGGTAGATGAGACCATTACACACAAAAGTTGCAAATAAACATTAGGGATATTGTTAATAATTTACTAGATATAAATATTTAAAGTTGTCCCAATCAGAGCGAGCCGAGAAGCGTTGAAGCTGCCTACCCGCATCTAGCCGTAGATATAGCATAGATTAGGGCGTTGCATTTGTATTTGTCACATTCAGAGCAGTCAATTTTATTGATTGTATTAGTACGCAGTCATTTTTTGTTCGCGATCATTGGTTGCTCTGAATTTTGCCCAGCGTGCCAATAAGCGTTGAAGCTGCCCATCTCGACCCCCACACTAGCCGTAGATATAGCATAAATTAGGGCGTTACATTTGGATTTGCAAAATTCAGAGCAGTCAATTAGATTGCTTGTATTTTTCCGCAGTCATTTTTTTTTTCTCGGGCATTGGCTGCTCTGAATTTAGGCGGGGGGTAAGTGACTTCAACGCTTGTCGCCACGTTGGGCAAAATTCAGAGTAGACAATGCCCGAGAAAAAAAATGACTGCGGAAAAATACAAGCAATCTAATTGACTGCTCTGAATTTTGCAAACCCAAATGTAACGCCCTAATCTATGCTATCTACGGCTAGATGGCGGTGGGCGGCTTCAACGCTTCTCGGCGCGCTCTGATTGGACCAACTTTAAATATTTATATCTCGTAAATTATTAACAATATCCCTAATGTTTATTTGCAACTTTTGTTTGTAGTGGCCTCATCTACCTCAGAATTCGCGGTGCGACACTTTATGCGATTCACGCTGTATATGTTACGAGCCTGAGTTATCGAGATGTGCAATCGCAGGAGACTAAACAATGCCCGATAAAATGACGGAAGAGTTTTACATGATGTTGCCCAGCAATAGTAGTATGAAGTATTATCCTGATAATGCGACAACAAGGTATGCGATGCATTTGCTGCAGTATATGTCTCTTCACGGTAGTTGGTCTGTTTCTCTAGCTGAAATAAACATACCTACGACAATGTTGCATGTGCCTCCCGGGGGCGAGCGGAACTTTATGAATATTATAACGAATGCTGCAACACCGGGAGTTATAACATACACCGATTTCATGGAAGATCCTGTCAGTATTTCACCAGGTGTATACCTCAGCATCTATAGACACATTACTTGAGGCTATTACCGAAACGCCATGTGTCATGGCTCATCTGAGATTTAAGTACGGCCGTAACAGATGTATATATATAGTAAACCATTGAGGGGCAGTGGTACATATATGTACCACCTTTTTTCCTGCAGATTTTTTCTTATTGCCGTTGTATTTTGCAATACCTTTATACTTTTAAGTTGTTTCCAGTAACTTAAAGGTTCAAGCAACAAGATACTCATGGAAAAAAGTGTAAACTTGTTTATTTATTATTAGTTATACATAATTGAAACCGAAAAAACTAGTTTTTTTCGAATAAATTGAGCTGTTCTTGAACAGAGCGTTGGATTCCTTTGAAATTTTGTTCACATATACTTCATGTCTAGTACTATAACATATATGTTTTTCATATTTTTTGACCCGCTAAAATCTTCAAAAAAAAATGTTTCAATGTCCAAAATTTGAATTATGAAATTTTTTTTTTTATTATTTGTAAATTGTTATCAAATATCTTATTTGTTGTTTAAAAACAAATTTTCAACCAAAATTCTTTTCCCGAGCACTAGGTGCGAGTAGTAGTGTTCATAAAAAATGGCTGAAAAACTGTTCCTACCGCTAGGTACGCAATGATATAAAAAGTTATGCGTTCGGAAGTGACATCAGTAGATCGTAAAAATAGCTGGAATTATTTTTCTTTTATTTCACAACTCTCTTTCCCTCCTCGAAAAATTTCTGACCCACCGGTTTTGCAAAATGAGCTGGGACGAAGAAAATGTTGAAGAAGCAGACATTCCTGGTAACGGTGAGTCGGATGACGATATTCAAAACACCGAAGATGATATTTGTATCACAGATAGTTTTTTACCAGAGAAATCATTTGAATTCGACTATAATGCAATTGAGTTGGATGATGATTCGAATTGTGACATTGATGAAGATGATACTCCTCTCAGTAATCGTATAGCAGAAATGGATGGAATTTGGGGAAAAAAGAGGAGATGTCGTTTTGATCCACTATTTACTGAGCAAACTGTTCCGAAAAATTGTCCAGTACATATTAAAAATCCGGGTAAAGTTTTTTTATATTTACTCTCAGAACAAAATATTCAATTGATTATTGAACAATCGAATCTTTATTACAAACAGAAAGCTCTTAAAGCTCACTTTCTGAAGCTATCACGAGCGAAGAAATAAAGAAGTTTTTAGGATTGAATATTGTGATGGGCATAAACAGATTACCATCATATCGGGATTACTGGTCTACAAACTTGCAAATGAATGATTCATATGTGAGTTCTTTCATGCCTGTCAAACGGTTTTCTCTCTTATTATCGAATTTACATTTGGATGACTGTACGGCAGAACCCAAAAAAATGAACCTGGGTATGATAAATTGTATAAAGTTGCTCCCTCCTGAATATTCTTTCTGAAACTTATAAGCGTTTTTATAATCCAACCAGAAATCAAACAATTGATGAGAGCATGATAAAATTCAAAGACAAAAGCTGTATGAAACAGTACATGCAAATGAAACCCATCAAGAGAGGATATAAAGTTTAGGTTAGAGCCGACGAATATGGTTATATTTGCGAGTTTCAAATGTACACCGGTAAAATTAGGAATAAAATAGAAAGTCTCTTAGGTGAGAGAGTAATAAAGGATTTGAGTCGTGCTTTAATGCACAAGCACTATCGTATTTACTTTGACAATTATTTCACTACGGTGAATTTGATGTCGAGCTTATTAAACGATGGAATCCTAGCATGTGGTATAGTTAGAAAAGACAGGAAAGATTTACCAAAAAACCAAAAAGCCGAAAAAATATGACTCCTGGAGATAGCGAATTTCGAACTTCGTACAAAAGTGTCCGATGGCTAAAATGGGTTGATAAGAAACCAGTACACTTTTTATCAAACTTTCATGGCCCATCAGTTATATCACAAGTAAATAGGAGACAAAAAGACGGCTCTCCGAGAATAGTGACTTGTCCACAAGTGGCCAAAGATTACAACACCTACATGGGATGCGTCGATAAAGCTGACATGCTGAAATCATATTATGAGATCAGTCGCAAAAGCAAAAAATAGTGGCATCGTATCTTCTTCCATTTTGTCGATGCAACCTTAGTGAATTCATTCATTATATATAGACAGCTTTTCCAACAGAAAACTTGTCACTGAAAAAATTGCGATTAGTAGTAGATGATCATTTGATTGGGTTATCTAATCGAATAAACATAGGAAGACCGTCTATGAAATACCCATTGATGTCCAGATCCAAATTGGAAGTAAGTGGTGCGGTCAGAACATCACAGACACCACATTTCCCTGGTGTTCAGAGTCGCAGAAGATGCTGCTACTGCAGTACAAAAATAATTCAAAATCGGACGAAACATTACTGTACGACATGCAAGGTTTCATTGTGCATTGGGGAAAAAAGAAATTGCTTTATCAAATACCATAAAAAGAAATAAGCTAAACTCTCACCCAAAACGAGAAAATATTAAAATGAATAAAAATCTGAAAAAGGAAAACAAGAAAAAAATCAATCAGAATTATAAAAAAGAAAAAATATAATGTTTCCGGCTACGCCGTAATTCGTACAACACCGCTCGTGTGATCGAGCGCTGATCGATCAAGGCGGCAGCGTCGCGTTTTGTCCGAGCGACGCTTCCCCCTCTCTCGGGGTCGGTTAACGGCTGAACGATTAAGGCATCTTCTCACTTTAAGCGCCTCAAAAATAGGCTGTTTTTGCGATTTTTTTTCGAGGATTTTTGCTTAAAATTATGGGATAAAACGGATCCTATGTAATAAACACATCTTTCAAGTACATGAAAAAATTTTTTTTTAATTTTTTTAAACAATTATTATAATACATCAGTAGCATCGAAAAACCCGTGTAAAAATGTTATGGTCGTGGCTTGTTGATGGTATCTCCGAGACGGGTCGTCTGAAACAAAAAAATAAAACTGTTTTAGATTCAGTATGTCAGTGGCTATAGCGCATATCATCAGATTTTTTATATTCGCGAAAATAACAAAATGGCGCACGTTTTTCGAAAAAGTAAAAAAAAACCACGATTTTTTTGCAGTTTTTTGTAAAAAAAAAATTCTTAAAATCAAAATTTCAAAAATCTGATGATATGCGCTATAGCCATAACTATGAAGCATATGTCATTCAAATTTCATGACAATCGGCCGGATAGTTTCCGAAATTTCATCAACAAAGCACCGAAAAACCTTGTTTTGAGATAACTGCGTTTAAAGTTTTGGTTGCAGAAAAATCATGAAAAAACCTTACCTCGGGTTAATCAGCGATGCCTGCTCCATACAATGGACCTTCCGATTCTTCGTAGAAGGTGTGTTCGTCCAAAATAACTTCCCTTCGTCTCGACCTAGTCTCTTTTGAAGCGTTAGAGCTGCGGCGGTTCCCTACGCGTACGCGATCACTGTCGCGTTTCTCGGCGTATTGAACGGCGATAGGGCCTAGTTTGACACCCATCACCTCCAAAATTTTTAAAACAGGTTGTAGCCCTTCGTTATAAATGCATGCCGCTGTTTGGCAAGCAATTTCCACGGTTTTTCTTCCCGTAAAAACGTGTTTCGGCGCCATTGCCCAGACACAGCTGTTGAAACACTCGTTGTTATTTTGGGTATTTCCTCCGAGGCATCGTTCCAGTAACTCGTCCTTCGTCAGTTCTTCATAGATCGGTTTCAAAACCTCTTGAACATCATCAGCTAGAGCAGGAGGATGTTTAAAAGTTTCTATCTGATTGTTTTTCACTGCTTTCTTGTACTTGCATCATGAGTCTGAACAATACGTATGCTGTGGGTTGCTGTCGGTTGAAATTTTATGATAGTATCCTGCCCAGATCTCCCTGCGCATATCTTCGACAGAATTCAGGTTTCTTCGAATTGCCAATGAGTAATTTGTTGATAATTCTGTCATCAATTTTATTGTTAAATCTTGGGTTTTTACGACAGGAACTTTTTTTATAACAACTTTTTTTTTTTTTACTACAACTTTCTTGGCTGCTTTTTTCTTTGGTGAAGGTTTTCCAGCGTCTTTCTTTGCAGCTTTTCTCTTTTGTGTAAGAATTTTCTTAGCGTCTTTAGCACGCTTGAAAATTCTTTTCGCAACGTGTAATACGCACTCCAACTTCTTAACCACAAACGGTCGCCAAAAAATGTAGTTAGACTCGTCCGATCTTTATGAAATTTCGAGATGACATTTTTGAAGATATGTACTTTCAAAATTAAAAAAAAAAAAAAAAATCGATTTTTTTAAATTTCCAAAGTGAGAAGATGCCTTAACGGACGCCGATTAATCGCCATTGTACCGTCTCGTCTTAGAGAAAAGGCACGCGCTCAATTATCACTTCTGGAAAATCGATTTAACGAACTTGCTCATCCCCGGCTATTGTTTATCTCATTCAAGTATCTCCACTCGGTATTGTTTAACCTGTTATTTTGATTGGAGACGACAGCACGCGATAGTTAAGGTATTTCTCTTGGATTGTGGACCACGAGACATTGGTGAACGATTATCGCTCGACGGGCTCCATTGTTAACGCAGTCAACTCGTGGCAATCTACCGTTAAGCGAGGTACGCTCGAAACGCGGATCGGCAGCCATCTTTTGCTCGACCCTTTTTCTAGAAACGCTCGTGTCGGCTCGGTGTTCGGAATTAGGCTAATGACGATGAATAATACATCGAGAACGTTTCTTGCGATCGCGCGTCTTAACCGTCATCGAGGTTTCTTTCGCTTATTGAGACCATCGCTTCTCACGGACCATCGATATCTATAGTTTTTCGACCGTCTCGGTATGCTCATTTGTGAGTCGCTCTAAGTGTGTACTCGTGTGCCTGTACAGTTGTTGACGTCTCGAATATCGACAGTAGTTTGCGATCTCTTGCATCATCGAGCACGCGTTACGCGCTCAGCTCTTGTATAAGGAAAGGTTGCCCGGCTCTATACGTGTGAATTGCTCTGCGTTGCGATTAGCCGGCTCTTTGTTCTGTTTGTATAGTGACACTACAATAAAGTGACGACCAATGAATGTTGTAAACGCCGTGCTCAGTGTGGACGATTTATTATTTTCCCTCACTCTCCGTTATCCGCTAACCAGGTTCTCGCGCAAACAATAATAAAAAAATTTTTTTTTAAATTAAAAAATGAAAAGAAAACTTGAATGTAAAAAAACATAAACATATAAAAACAGAAAAATAAAAAAAAGCACTGGTTGTTCCCCACGTCCACGTCGTTAGTTCTGGGTCATGCTGAGAGGGAGAAGAATATATCCACGAATTGTTAGTATTTACAACACTCAATGAGACCTATGTATAATTTTATACTAATTGTGGTCGCCACATTAGATCGGCCATCTTGAACTTTGCAATTCTGAGATCAAAATCGTAATCAGCGACCCCAAAAACCTCTCTATACCAAATTTTGTGCTGATTGAACGAAAAACTGGGAACTTAACCTAAAATAGTCGCTATTTTGGATCCGCCATCGTGAATTTTTTTATTTTGATGCCAGAATTGTAATCTGCGACTCCAAAATCCTCAAGAACACCTATGATTTTTTAAATTTGTTCAATAGAAAAATGTGCCCCTCAAAGGGTTAAGTTTGAAACATGTTAGGTATATATATTATATGTTTGAAAAACAAGTAAACATAAATATTACAATAATCAAACATGGGAAAAAGTACAATTGACAAAAACAAATTAATACAAGAATAAACTAAAAACGAGATAAGAAAAAAGTGAAATAAACAACAAACAAATTTTAAAAGCAAAAACAACGCAAGAAAAAGGCGAAATAAAAAACAAAAAAATTTTAAACAATAAAAAACTATGGAGCCAGACCTTACTACGTCCTCGTCGTTGGTTCCGGGTAACGCTAATTGTAAGAGTAAGACATGCCTTATGTTAGATAATACAACTTATAATCTAAAAATGTGACAAAACCTTGAACTTGCATCCCTGTAGATGCACAATACGGCGCATCACATAAATTCCTTTACGGCCACAGAAGCAACTCTATATTAACAGCCATAAAACAAATTATAAAAATGATCGAAACCGATGTAAGGTTGTACGCAATTGCGAGATTTATAATCGAACATATCACAGCATCGCATTCATAATATCATATAAGGATATTTTATTTATAACAATGGCTTATCATTATTGAGAATAACTAAAACATAACTCTTCCGCATCGTGAATAAAGGACCTTTGGTCAACATTAAAGACCTATATACGACCCAGACGTTCTTCTTTGATCACGGCATCTCACTCATGTATGGATATTTATTATTAACCATGAACTGTAATTTGTTCGGGAGGTTTGAGGAACAGAACTCTTTCGGAACATACGTCATATACTTTTAGTTATCATCCAAAACCTCTAAGAAACTGAGAATTAGCGGGTATATTGCAGCATCTCACTTACGTTGAATAGTTATTATTAACAATAACCTGTAATTTCTTCAACAGGTTTGAAGAACAGAACTCTTTCGGGACTTACGTAATATACGTTTAGTTATCATCCAAAACCTCCAACGAACTGATAATTAGCGGGTATATTGCAGCATCTCACTTACGTATGAATATTTATTATGAACAATGAACTGTAATTTCTTCAACAGGTTTGAGAAACAGAACCCTTTCGGAACTTACGTAATATATCTTTAGTTATCATCCAAATCCTTTAAAGAACTGATATTCCGCGAGTATACTGCAGCATCTCACTTACCTATGGATATTTATTATTAACAATCAACTGTAATTTTTTTATCGGGTTTGAGGAACAGAACTATTTCGGAACTTACGTAATATGTATATATATATATATATATATATATATATATATATATATATTCATTACGATTATTATCGATCCTGACTACTTTAAAACGGTAGAACTATGTGCGAAATAAGTTTAGGATATAGAACTCTTTTAATTTATGCACTAGTACCCTCAAATTTATGAAATTCGATGAGATGCTAGGATCCGGTTTGCCAAGTTAGCAGCTCACTTTTTCAAAATGCCGTTTCGATTGTAAAATCGATAGAACTATTGCTAAAACTTATCAAGAACTGTAGAACTATGTGGGATACCACTTTGTACGCAGTTTATTTGTGAGATGCTGACACTTGAGATGCTAACTTCACACACGTGGCATCCGCCACTTTTAATTGATTGATTTCTATGCCCTTTTTAGAATATCGAAAGATCACGATTGTTATTACCGACAAATCTATAAATTGTTGTCTCTTCCTGTTATTTAAATTAAAAAACAATGCTTATTTTATGATGAAAGATGATATTTTTATAGATATTTTTATTCTTATAAGTCTGTGAAACCTTCATTATTTTGTTGGTTCTTAATTTTCTGTCCGCAACATATTCTACAATGACGTTGAGAATACATTTTTGGAAATACAATTTACCAACCAATTTCTTAGATGAGAAATCTTACTTTGCAGGTGAGCCTCTCGATTTCCATTCTGCTATCGTTGACAGTATTCTTCCTTCTGTTGGCTGAGATCATCCCACCTACATCGCTTGTCGTGCCGTTGCTCGGAAAGTTCGTACTTTTCACGATGATCCTTGACACGTTCAGGTAAGAAAAATAAGGAATAATAGTGACAATTTAATTATAATCAAAGTAGCAACGTTTAATTATTACATACTGGAACAATTAGATTATTTATTTTTTACAGCATATGCGTGACGGTTGTGGTTCTCAATGTTCACTTTCGATCGCCCCAGACTCACGTAATGACACCCTGGGTACGCCGAGTATTTATTCACGTTCTACCACGACTATTGGTGATGCGCAGGTAGGTAATACATCGAAACTTATTTTCTTCTATCCATTTCATCGATTCGTCCACGCAATAAGATATATATTATTTCGCTGAAGAATTATTCATGAGAATGATATAAATATAAATATCCTCAATGAAAATATATGTTCCTTAATCCGTCGGAATATGACGAAGTTTGGGAACTCTTATGGAAAATGCAGACTAGTAAAAATGTTATATAGCATATTGTCAGTAGGCAATTTCAGAAAAATAAGATCAGTGTAAATGCCTTGTGGTTTTACTACTAATCATTTAATCAGAGTTAATAGACGGTAATATGCTATTTCGTGGTAAGGAGTTCGGATGGAACGATGCGATGAGACGCAGGTGGTTTAGCATGACGAGCAAGTGAAGTAACAAAAAAGGAGAGTAAAAGTGAATGGCTCAAACTGAAAATTAGTGAGCATCGGGGGGAAAGAACGAAGATAGAGTGAAAGTATAGGGAGCAAACGGGCTGCAAAGAGAGTGCAGTTTGAGATAAAGGAAACGTCGCGTGGAAACAATGGGATTAGGAAGCGAGGAAAGAGAGAGAAAGGAGAGAAAGCAAGCGAGATGGAAGAAAGCGGGAAGGACGGAGGCAGCGACAACGACAACGGTCGGAAACGGCGAGCAGCCGAAGCTGGGAGTAAGGGCTACAGCTATCATACCGACCCAGGAGAAAAGGAAGATGGCGGGGACAGTCAGCTACCACACCTAGCACAGTCTTCGGAGTGCATCGACGGAATCAGCGAGACGCCCAAGACATACAGGAGCGTGACAGTGGGAGGAAGAGAATCGGGCAAAGGTAAAGAAATGGAAAAAGAGTCGACAGGTGAAATGCTGGAGACAGGTAAGAGGAGAAGAGGCAGACCAAGAGGGGGTCTGGCTATCAAGAAACGAAGAATATACTGTGCAAGATCGCTGATGGACTATTGGGGATCGGGAAAACGAAAGACAGGAAGCAAAGTACTGCTGGAGGAGGAAACCCGGGGAGGAAAAGAGGAGAGGCAGGAGGAACGAGAGAAAAGCATGTGCATGACGAGCATGAGAGAGAAAGAAAGCCCCAACAGGGAAACGATCTGAGGGAGAGAATTGGAAAAATCGAGATGAAAATGGCTGAGGAAAGGGAAGAGGAAATCTAAACTAAAATAAGAAGAATCGTGGAGAGGACAGTGGAAGAAATGATGGTCAGATGGGAGGAGAATCAGAGAAAAAAACAAAAATAGTTCGAAGGAGAAGAGCGAGACATGATTCAGAGGGAGAAAGTGGAAGAAATGCTAGTGGGAGAGCAAAAGAGATGGAGAGAAAGATTTGAGAAGCAGGAGGAAACAATACAGTGGTTAGAACGAGAAAACGAGGAAATGCACCGAAGACTGGTGGAAGCCGAGCGGTCGGAGAGGGGGAGAAGCATGATGGAAACGAGAAAACATGACGAGAATAATAATAATAATAGTTATTCGGAAGCAACAACGAGAGGAAAAGAAATCGATGAAGGGACGAGAAGGGCCTCATCGCCGCAGAACGCCGCGGGGAGGTAAGACGGAGCGAGGGAAGGGGACGGAAAGACTGGCGGCACGGAGGGGATGGACGCAGCCCAGCGAACGGCGGCACAGCAGGGAGACGGAGCGAAAGCCGGATGCGCTGAGCGAGGATGAGAGGCGATTCGAGGCGCAGGAACGGAATAGGAGAAAGTGCAGCATCGTCGTCAGGGGAGTCAGAGCAAGCGGGAACGAAAAAACAATAGCGAGAGAAATTAGCTCAATTATACGATCAAAAATGGGCATTACACCGAGAATTGTGAGGGCGATTCTAATTGGTATGTCTTGCAATGATAATCGGCGACATACAGAGACTTTCTGTGAAGTCTGCCCACCTCCTCACATATTTTTATTCATAAAATTATATACATTTTTTTTTACAAAAAAGAGAAATATATTCCCAAGGGAAACCAATATAGGCTTGTATTGTTTTTATACTAACAACTGTTTTGCCCAACGTACAGTGGTATAAATGATTTCATTTAAGTCAAGTTTCAAACAACTTATATTAGATTTTAAACAATTTTAATTTACTTAATTGATGTACTCGCTAAACCGTATATATACACTCGCCGCAGTGAAAGGGCTAAACTATATAACATAGATCGATACATTTTTCGTGTGTCTCTTGGGGATAGTTTTTCCGAGGTGATATATAAGTGTTAGAACGGTATGTTGATAAATGACTGATAGCAAATGATCTAAACAAAATGAATGAATTATTTTTTAATTGCAATTTATTGCTAAACTAACAGTGTCAAGTCATTTTGACATAAGACTCTTTTTGAAGACAAACTCACGGCGTGGAACTTTTGTAGGAAGCATTTTTCGATTAATCCCCAAAACAAAACAAATACATATTAAATAAACAGGTTTTTTCAACAATCTCTGATTGTCAAAAAACATATCAAAATTTTCATAACTTTTAAGGTCATGTTCCTGGAAGTCCAAAGAACCTACAAAACGATTAGCGCTACGCTTGTCTCTTTATTTAGGACTCGGTCATACTCTCTTACATTTCGTCGTGCGTGCCACAGCTGGCCGAGTCGAAGGCTCCAGTGACGACGCACACACATACCTTCAGGCTACCTGCTAGGGGAAATACGAAAATATGTAACTACGAATCGCCGAGTAAGTATGCTAATGAAACGAGAGAGACAGGGCAAGAGAGAGAAAGAGAGGTGCGGGGCGAACGCGATAACCACAAGGAAGAGAGAGAGGTCCGAAAAGAAGGAGCACGGACGAGCGAAAAATCGGAAAATTCGCGCACTAAACGCGACACAGGTCCGCAGCCACTATTACAAAACACCTAACATAGTCATCGAAAGACTAAACACCACACTCAACAATAGAAACCGGCACACGAAAGGCATCCCGGGGACGCAAATAAGACGTACAGACCGGCATCGTGTAGGAGCCCGCAGCCATATTGATGAATCGGCGCACCGATCGAAGCGGCTAATCACATAATGAAAACAAGGCCGCTTTCAAAACAAAACACGAAGGGCCAACATTTAAATTTAAGATCATAATCATACATTTATTACTAATATTAAATCAAATTTATTTACCGGATGTGTGCTTATTACAAATTTCTTTAGTCCCTGCCCGAGGCTCGATCCATTAATAATCACTGAAATTCACATACGTTTCAATATATTGTAGACTTTTGGTTAAGAGAGAGAACCGTGAATCACGTATAGGAGCGGAAAAGACAGAGGGTGCGAACTCGTGAAAACCCGCAAAAAGAGGAGACTCCGTTAATAGCATATACGACTCAGCACCTATAAGGGAATCGGTCTGGTATAGATAGAACTTTATTAGCTTTGCTTGCTACATTGGTTTCCTCCTCCACCTTTGCTGTCCCGGCTGCAGCCGCTTCGCATTATCAATACTCTTCCTGTATCGCATTTGCCACGGCATAAGAGAGAGGTATAAGAGAGAGCAAGAGAGAGAGATTCATTGATTGATTGATAGCGTTTTATTGTACCTTAGCATGGATATAGGGTAATATTACAGAATAAAGCGAAACATAATAATTAAAACTAAGACTAAAAAATAAGAATACAAATAAATAAACCTAACTAAAGATAGACTATTACAATGGTTGCGCCGGTGGCGAAGCGAAGAACAAAACTAAAAATAACATAGTAAGAAGCAAATAAGTAAACTGAGCTAGAGATTAGGAGTTACGATGAATTCACAAGTAGAGACACCAAGGAAGAATAAAATAACATGATAGGAGAAGCAAAGAAAGGAAATAGAAATACGAGACCTGCCTTACTGATCACGCAAGTACGGAAGAATAAATGGTGAGATGGCATAACAGAAGAAGCGAAGAATAGGAAGACGCCGTTACTTCATTATTGCTCGCCCTGCTCTAAGATCAGGAGATGCTCCATTAGGCTACTCTTAAAGATTTCTAACGATGACGATTCCCTGATGGCAGCCGGAAGTGACCGCCAGAAGTACGCGGCGGACAATCGAAATGAGTGGTGAGAGTCGCTGTCCTATGACAAAGAATATGAAAGACCGGTTGTTCGGCCAATCTTTCCGACATTCTGATGCCCTACGGTGCCCGAGGTAGCAGCTCATCGAAGTACGACGGTACGCGTAAGAATAACACCTGGACAAACGTGATCGCCAGAAAAAATTTGTGACGCCCTTTCACCGATAACCATTTTAATCGATGGCGATATGGGGTAATTCTCACATCGCATCGCAGGTTGAAGATGAACCTAATACAATAATTAAGTAATCTCTCGAGCACACCGTTTAGTTCTGCCGTCATATCATACTCGTAGTAGACGAGACAGCAGTAGTCAAAATGAGGGAAAATTAACGTTGTCACTAATTTAATCCTCACCTCAGTTGATAGCGACCCCTTATGATATTTTAATTTATGCAACGTAGCATGTACTTTCTGCAAGACGGCAGGGATGTGTTTCCTCCATGAGGAGTCGGCGTGAAATATAACCCCCAAGTTCCTAGCGTCAGTGACAAACGGCAGGTTATACCCGTCGAGAGTGATGGGAGGCAGCTCACACAAGTTGAGTGACTTACCGTAGGCTCTACTCCCGATTACCATTGTCTTGGTTTTTGTGGAGTTAAGCACAAGGCCGTTCGAGCGTGCGAACAGCCCCACGGCCCTTACGTCTTGATCGATTTTCGCGAGAGCGCTGTCTATCTCTGACGGAAAACATTGAATGTAGATCTGTATATCATCCCCGAAGATCATGCGGTCGCAGTGATTCAGGCAATCACCAATATCATTGATATATAAGGAAAATAGTATCGGCCCCAGAATTAAGCCTTGCGGCACTCCTGCCGACGTGTGCGATGATTTAGAGCAGCTGCCGTGCTCATCCACGACAGTTTGCGACCTCGCAGTTAGATAAGAGAAACGCCACTCAAGAACGATGTTGGCGAAGCCCCGCTTAAGTTTTCTCAATAGATTTAGGTGAGGAACAGTGTAAAACGCTTTGCTGAAGACGAACAACACCATAATCGTGACTTTGCGCTCATCGATGCCCCTCCTGATATCGTCAGAGACTCTTACCAGAGCTGTCTGTGTGCTGAACGACACAAGGTAAGCAGACTGTCTGAGATCGATTTTATTCGTGATCTCAAGATGTCTAGTCATTTGGTCGAATACAGCTCTTTCAAGGAGTTTTGACAATTCCGGTAGAGAAGCGATCGGCCGCGTATCCGCTGGAAAACGCGGAATTTTTGCCTTCAGTAGGGGGCCGATGAATGCTATTTTCCACAACTGAGGGAAGTGCCCTATCTGGATGCTGAGTTTAATGATCTTTAACATGTTGCCAAGCAGCCACGGAAGGACCTTGTCAATTAAGAATTTGGAAATGCCGTCAGAACCAACACTAAGCGATGTACGAGAAGAGCGTCGCAAAATACGCAGAACCGATTCTCTCGAGGTTTGGTATACCGTGAACGAGTTATCCTCACTAGGGGTTTCTGCCAAAATAGACTTGAACTCTTCGCGTGTTAGCACCGGGGCTGACGCCATGATTCTTGCGTAAAGCGCATTTAATTCGTCGGGGGTGAAAAAGTGGAAGGGCAACGGCAGACACAGTTTGACTAAACCCAAGCTCCTCAGTTGATTCCACATTTGCTTGGGGTCATCTATTGTGTTGAGTTTGGCAAACAAGAAGTCGCTTTTCGCCTTCCTGATCCTGACGGTTAAATCGTCTCTGACTTGTCTGTACATGATGAAATCTAGTACATTATTTGATCGTTTAACTCGCTTGAACAAGTCATTCTTATCTCTAATACATTGTTTGAGCTCAGCCGTAAGCCATGGAGCAGGCGGTCTCTTTGCAATAAATGTCTGAAGAGGTTAGTAACGATCGAAGACAGAGCACAACGTCTGCGTAACGGTTTCTAACTGCCGGTCAAGCTCGACGCCCGAATCGATGGTCGCAGCGTCCAACATATTAGACGGCGGCAGTGCTTGTTGAACGTCGTTAATGAAAACGTTGTCATTGAAGTCTCTCAGACAACGCTTGGTGATCATACGCGGTGCAACCTTTCTCACATTGAGTGTGAATTGGAGTGATAAGATGTCATGACCTGCAATGAAGGGAGAAGAAGACCTCTTATACAGCACCAATTTATCCTCGCTGTCAAGTATAAATACATCTAGGCACGAGTCACAGTGAGCAGTGTGATAGGTAGCTTCTGAAGGAACGAGAAACAATGAATGCGAACGAATAAAATTGCTATGATATTTGCAAGCATAATCGTTAAGTAGCATGTTACAATTTAAATCCCCGACGATAATTGAATTATTGTACGAATGAGCGTAACAATTCCAGGCCTGTTCGAATTTGTGAAGAAACTGCCATTTTGGCCTCCTGTACATGGTGGTAAATAATATCCTCTCGCGATCGCCTTGCGATAATTCAAGAATGATGTACTCAGGAGAGTTAGAGAATTGGTTGGGCGACGTATCAAGGACTTTAGCTTTTAGGGTGTGATGTAACATATGTAGCATGCAACCCCGCCACCCTCTTTGCCTTCGTGATCGTTTCGGATCAGAAAATAATTATCAATTTTAACGAGATCGTCCTGAATGTATGAATGCAACCACGGTTCAGAAACCGAGATTACGTGGCACGGGTTCTGATCGAAGAAAATTCTGGCTAGGTCGATATATGAGCAAGGAGTGAGTTAGCATTTAAATGCACAACCCTGATATTTTGATGAGACGGAGCAAGCGTGCCGTTACTAGTAGGAGTTAACGACGATGTAGGGAGTCAGATCATCTTCTCAAGATCGTCGGCCCACCAAATTGTTATTTTAGGTGACCCATTATCTTTCCTTGTGTAGATTATTTCGTCCTTCGTCCACACATATTTATACGACGCAACTTTGGCTCGCTCCTTCGACAGTCGCAACAGCTTGTAACAGTTCGCCGACCAAAGTTCGGTGACGAACACATTACCTCTGGTATTTATGTTAAAGACCTCACTGGCCTTCGAGTCGCGCTTCAATCTTTTAGCGTTAATTATTGCGTGACGTACGGTGCCAGATGTGAGGGTTAAAACAATTGAAAAACTCTGCGCGGCGCTCTCACCGCCCGACTCATTCATAGCATTCGAAGTATTGGCGACCGATCGTAGTTTACGCGCCATAATGCGCGCCGCGAGTATATGACATGCCATATCGTTTAGACCGAGCGCCCCTAGTACTTTTTTTGCGATCGTCTTAAGAGAATCGTTGACCACATCTGGTATACCGGCAACAACGATCTCGCCAGACCTTTAATCGCAGGACGGATTACTAACCAAATCACGGAAGTCTGATTTTAATTCGCAAATCTCCTGCGCAAGTTTTTCATTTTGTGCCTCAAGAGACTCGATTTTTCCGGCATGCGTGGAGACTACCCAAACGCAGGGATTTCACTGAGCGAACAGTTCATTTTCTCAATAGAGGCGCTTAGCTCCGTAGCTAGTAGATTAGATTCCGAACTTGACTGACGAACTCACAACATAGCCATAATCACGTCAAGCGATACAGGTTCCCCATCACAAGATCGCGAGTTTGACGTGGAGGTCGATGGATGAGAAGAATCTGAGGCGTCCATAGCGACTACGCTCAACTCGCAAGAAACATTCGCGGGTCTATGACAGACGCAATATTTTAAGCAGCTCGGGTGAAACACTCGATTGCAGTGCTTACAAGTAGTCGGATTACTGGCGATAGACTTATGACACCGGTCATACCGCGGCATAGTGCGGTTATTCAAATTATCGAATTATCGGTGCTCCCGATAGTGGAAGGGAGCGCTTCACCGGCGGCCGATCGATATCGATGTAGATCTCTCGCTACGATGTGACGAATGGTGGTACATGTTGTGCGTCGCTCGCTGATAAGTGCGATATCGGTGCTCTCTCGCAATGATAAAGCAGGTGTTACTAGATATCCGTTGTGGGCACATGCGCAGGCATAGGGCGTCTAACAGAGAGAACAGCATCGTGGCCAGTCCGCCGAAATTCCCAGAACGAGGTTATTAAAAATGTCACTACTTTTTCTCATGATTTCCCAGTGATGCAGACGAATTTGGAGAATTTCTTGGGAAAAAGCGACGAAAAGCTTTACAGTGCGTGCTTTAAGACTAAAACAAAAACAAGAACACCCGAGGGCACTCGCGCGGCAGCAATGAATCTTATAGCAGAGCCGTTATTGAGGCGTGTGTAACGTACTCATCACTCGAGAGAGAGAGGTGCACACATACATACCGCCGTAAATTCAATCGTTCAACCTCCACGTTGTACATCTCGGTTAATGCTAATATCTGCGGTATTGTACTTTTGAAGCCTTATAACTGGAAAAGTAATTGGTGAAAAACATTTGATTACAGTGGCTTGGAAAGCTCTCGAGATCAGTTATAAGATTATGTAATAAAAAATAGGGGGTGCCATTTAAAAAAATTGAGGTGACCTTCACGTGACCTTCAAATGACTCTTCAAGGTCAATTCAATGGTACCATCTTATAACCCTTTCGGAACCATACACCTTTTGTCTGAAACATTTTTCTCTAAAATGCTTTATTTTTGAGATATTCGACCGTTTCCAGACTTTTATAACATCCTGTATAGTACCTTCTGTAGCGTGCCCCCACTAATCTATATTATATGGATAGCAAATGCCCCCACTTTATCGCAAATTTTCTGAGTGGATATGACCATACTGGAAAAAGCGTGTCATTTTCGGATGTCATCGTTAGCTGTCGTGAGCATTCGTGAACCTATAACAACAGCTACGTTTATATTCATTTAACCGAGTCGAGTGTACAGTGGGCTTTCAATAAAAAGTTATAATAAAGTAAGAAAATTAAGTGCGTGTATTGTGCAAAAAGTATTGATAAAAATAAACGTGTACATAGATCTCTTCACCGGTAAGTAACACTTAATTTATTATATGTATACAAGTCAGTGGTAGTTTTTGAAGTAAATACTAAATGTAGGTTATGTTAAAAATAGTTTATTGCTTTTTGTTTTACGTGAAGTTTGTTTATAAATACAATACAAATATATTATCTATATATGGTTAAGTTGTACATGAGATAATGTACCGTAATATTTACAAGTTAAATAAACAAAAAATAAACTATTACATTTGTCCTGCCATTCAGAATTCCAACAAAAAAACCAGAGTTGCAGTGTTGGCTCGAAAATTTGCGCCTGGAAGACAATAAGCAGCCGCTTGAACACTTACGATTGTGTTGTAAACCTTTTTCGGAGGACTGCTTCACAGGAGAAAATGGGACCGTAAAACTACGGCAGGGAAGCATTCCGACTGTTTTTCATGCATTGAAGCATCAAAACAAATGTATTTATTGTAATGAGCCTAAAAGTGAAGGAAATTGTGTAGATTTCCTCTGCAAAACTCAGCACAGCTTCAGAAATGGTTATCAGGCATATCATTGCAAAATTATTTTCCAACGAAAGATGACCTTCTATGTTCCGATCATTTTGAACCTAACTGTGTTCAGTGGGCTAAGGACAGATTGCGCTTAAAAGCATTTGCGGTTCCTACGATATTTAAGCCTGCATTACTTACAGGTAATAAATACAATACATAGACTGCATCAATATTTCTCTAAAGAGCATAAATATAAAATTGTTTTCTTTTACTGCATTATTGCAAATAATACTTCTTTTGAGTTTGCTCTTCATGCCTTTTATGCATATCACTATATTTTATTATATTATTAAAAAGCTTTCATGTATATTTTCAATTGTTATTTATTGTATCTATTTTAGAAATAAACGTTCCATCTTCAGAAATAAAAGCAGTTGCAACCACAAACTTTGAAAAATCAGGAGGCGCCATAGAAATGGAAGCTACTGCAGATGATCAAACAAAATGTTTTGAAATTGTCGAAAGTGATCAGGAAATAAACGTCACTGCTGAGATCGAGACTGCTGTAAATTCAGAAACAGTGGCGAGTGTTAAAACTGATGAGGAGTTCAATACTACTATTAACGTGGATTGTAAGAGAGACCTGGCACCTACTCCATTTATGCCAAGCACTCCAACAGGCAGTCAACAGAAAAAGAGGCTTGTTTCAAGAGACTCATTGTGGCACGATCATCATTATGAGAACTCTCCAAGATCCCTGAAAATACAACTTGCCTTGATGCGTAAGAGACTCAGGAAAGAAGAAGAAGAACGCAAGTCAAACCAACAAAAAATTAAGCGATTGACGACTAAAATAAGCTCTTTAAAGGATGTAGTACAGACACTGCGAAACAAAATATCCGTAAGTGAATCAGCACTTGCATGTCTAGAATCAATTGCTGAAAGTGACGTTTCGGAGTTTTTGCGGAGATATGCACGAAATTTAATTAAACCAAAACAAACAAATAGTTTTTGTAAAAGATTTAAGCGTCAAGTAGGTAAAGTAGCAGGTATTTCTCGCGAAAAATAACCACCCTCCATTCGGTCATTTGCTATGACCCTTAATTTCTATTCACCGAAAGCTTATAAGCATGTAAGGCAAAATTTTTGTAACGCTTTGCCTGATCCAAGCACACTTCGATCGTGGTATAGTACAATTAATTGTGAACCCGGGTTCACCTCAGAAAGTTTTGATGCATTGAAGAAAAAAGTCTTGGAAGAAGAAAAAGTCGGGAAGAAAGTTTTCGTTGCCTTGATGCTTGATGAAATGGGAATTAAAAAAGGTATTCGATATCTTCAAGATGGAAAAATTGGAGGCTACGTAGATATAGGGTCTGAAATCGAAACATGCGATGACATACCTTTGGCGAAAGATGCTTATAGTGGTCGCGTTAGATGATAGCTAGAAAATTCCATTAGGATATTTTTTAGTGAATGGGACAGATGCTTCGACGAATGTTGGCCTGATACGAAATTATCTACAACGTTTAGACGTGATTAATGTTGAGGTAGTATCTTTAACTTTAGATGGTCCATCGCAACACTTCGCGACAGTACGCGGACTTGGAGCGACTTTTGATTTTATTGATCCAAAGCCGTATTTTTTTGCATCCTTCTAATAATACAAGTGTGCATGTAATATTCGATGCCTGCCATATGCTCAAACTGTTTAGAAACTGCTTAGGTGATCTGAAAGACTTGCATAACAACGAGGGTACCAAAATACAATGGAAATTTATAACTGCTTTAGCGTATTTGCAAGAACAAGAAGGATTACGGGCAGGAAATCGACTTAAGATTGCACACATCCAATACTGGAAAATAAAAATGAAGGTAGCTTTAGCTGCTCAAACTCTAAGTAGAACTGTTGCTGATTTTATCGAGTTTTGTGCGCGAGACTTAAACTTACCGCAATTTCAAGGAAGCGAAGCAACGGTACGTTTTTTCGGTGTATCGATAGACTTTTTGATTTCGTAAATTCACGTAATCCATTTGTTATCTCGGCATACAGAAGGTTATTAGTTCGACACGAAATAATTGTCACAAATGGTAATATCGAAGCTATGGATTCTACGAGCATCCTAATAGTTCCTTCTGGTAATAGAAGAAAATCCATTGATCGGTATAATCTTGCTGTTTACAGCGTTATGGATAATGTCCGATTTTGTAAAAATTATGGATTGGATGAGATCGGAAACTGTAACGAAAATAACGAATTCATAAATGAATTTCGCTGTCTATCAAACTCGCTATCTGCGTTTTCTAAAAGTTGTATTGCGAATATAGCTGGCTGGGTGGTTAAGAAAATAGTAGACGAAAAAAACCATTAGTAAGGTGCGAGACATGTTGAAAAGCTTTATTTCAAAATAACCAAAGCGTAGCAAAATTTTCGGACATTAATCTTATTCAAGCAAAAATGCGAGGTGGGTTAATATTTCCAAGCAAATGCGTTATTACAATCTGTCAACATGGTGAAAATGTTATAAGGCATAGTGTAAACAGACACAAAAATGCTCCTTTTCGGGAATCAAATGCTGAAGCAGTTCTTTGCACAAAGATATTGCAAAACATTTTTGAACCACTGTGCAATTTATTCCCGTCGTTGAACGAACATATCTTTGACAATGCCGTTGAAGAACTTTCGAGTCATGTTTTCACGATAGCAAAAGAAGTTTGTAAGTGCTATATAAAACTACGAATGTTTACTGTTACGAACAACGCATCAGATGCTGCTATCGGTGAAAAAATAAGACATCATATTTATGACTCGACAAATAATTTGGAAAAGTCAATAATTGTTTTGCAATAAGAAATCTTTAAATATTGTTTTCTTTACAGCTGTTTTACAATGTTTGTTTGAGCGAGGATCTGGTGAGGGAACGGTGACGGGAGGTTTTCCACTGAGACGATCACTGGTCACAACTCATTTATTTTATCGTCGAAGTCTATTACAATTAACAGTTAAACTAGTCAGAGCCGGTCTTCCTCGAGCGTACAACAATGGCGCGAATAACGAGACTTCACGTATTCTACTACCGAGCTGACTTTCGCCTTACTTCCTTATCACGAGACTATCGGTTTTAGAGCCACACAAATCTACATTCACCTTTATCGCACGCGTTTATCGTGTCGAGCCAACCCTTTTGTCAAAACAATGTAATTGAGATAATCGCAGATCGCAGAGCCGTTAATACATGGACCGATGATCTAATACTAAAATTAGTAACCGCCAGTAGCCGGCAGCGGCAAGCGGCGCCGATCCTCCAAGGAGGGGGGAGCGTCGTCCGAGCCACGAGCGACGTTGCCGCCTTCACGTATAACGTCGTGGAGACTCTAATTCTCGGCTTCGCCGACACAATGTTTGTTTTTTGCATCTTTATTGAATGTAACGTTTATTCTGCACTTATGTTCCGTTCTGCATTACTATTCTGTATTTCTCTATTATGTAATATGTTGTATTACTGTTCTATATGATATATAACACAATTCTATTCTATGTTACTATTTTGTATTTTTCATTATGTTCTATTCTATTTATCAGTTAATATTTTTACATTTCTTTTAACAGCTGGTTTTCTTTATTAGTAGTAGCACATAATAGAAATAGTATTAATGCGCTGAGTATGCTTTACAAACGATTGCTTTAAATATAATAGTGAAAATATAATTAGGTACGCGGACTTCCGTTTCCGGCGAGAGTGTGGAAGGACGTGTGTAACAGGTGAACGAAAGAAAAGTGAGGAAAAGTGCGATAAGAAGGGAAAAAAGTGAAGAAAGGGTGTAGTGAGGAAGGAGGGGGGAAGGGTGTAGTGAGGAAGGAGGGGTGAAGGGAAGAAGGCAGGGGAAGTGTAAAGCAGGTGAAAATAGGAACATAAGGTAGGAAAAGGACGGAAGGGAGAAAGGCGAAAATTGAAAAGAGGTTAGGAGTGAATAGGAGGAAACGAGACAGACGGGCACGAGAAAGAAAAGTGGGGAGAGGAACGAGCGAGCGACGTCGCGGTGTAGCGCCGACGGCGGAAGGCAGAGGTAACTAGAGAGAGAGGGAAGGTAGAGAGACGGTAGGTAAAGAAGGGAGTAGCGGTAAAGAAGATAAGATAAAATAAAACACAATAAAATAATAAAATGAATAAATAAATGAAATAAAGGTAGGGAAAATAAAGTAAAAAAGAGACAAATAGTAAATAGGAAAAGAAGGGTAAAGAAGTGTAAATAAATAAACATAAGAAAAAAAAAAATGGAGACAGAAGGAGGTAGTGGAGAGGAGGAGGAGGGGAAGAGGAGGGGACGAAAAACAAATGCCGAAAGGCTAGTTATGGAAAGAAGCGCGAGTGCAGGGGACTTAATAGGAATAAAGGAATGGTGGAAAAGGAAAAGAGAACACATGGAGGACAAGGAACAGGAGGAAGAGGAGGAAGGAAGGACGGCATTCCAAAAAAACAGAAAGGTGCACCGATCACCTGAGAATAAGGGAGAGGAAGAGGAGAATATAGGGACGATGATAAGAGGAATGAGAGACGAGATAAAGAAAGAGTTGCAGGGGGTTAAACAAGAGATAAAGGGACAGAGGGGAGAAATGAGAGAAATGAAAGAAGAGATGGAAAAGATAAAAGAGGAAATAAAAAAGGGAGAAGAAAGATGGAGAAGGGAGAAAGAAGGAATGGAGAAAAGAATAGGACAATTAGAGAGGAGGATGGAAGAAAAGGAAAAAGAGAGAGGAAGAGTGGAAGAGATAGAAAAGAGAGTAAGAGAGATAGAATTAGAGGGGGTAAAAGCAAGAGAGGGGGGAGACGGAGAGCGGTCAAGAGAGTAAAGGAACAGGGAGCTAGAAGAGAGAATAAAGGAGATGGAGAGGAAAGTAGAAAGGAAAGAGAAGGAGGAAAGACGAAGGAGGATAATAATAAAAAGGGTAGAAATGAGGGGGACGGTGGAAGAAACGGCGAGGGGGATACTAGGAAAAATAGGAGTGCAGGCAAGAATAGCAGGAGTGAAAGAGATAGGAAAAGCAGGCGCAGGGAGAAGAGACTCGATGGTGGAAGTGACAATGATGGAAGAGGAAGGGAAAAGAGAGGTGATGAGAAAGAAAGCGAATTTAAGAGGAAGGAGAGAGATAATACAGGAAGACCTGACATGGAGGGAGAGAAGGATGCAGTGGAAAATAAGGGAAATAGAGGAACAAGAAAAGAGGAAGGGGAAGATAGTAAAGGTGAGACATGGAAAATTATGGGTAAACGGGAAATGGTGGTTTTGGGATGAGGAGAAGGAAAACATGAAGGATGGAAAAGGAAGAGAATGGGGGATGGAGACGGAGAAGGGAGAAGAGGGCAGGAGAGAAGAGTGGCGAAAAAAGGACGAAGAGATAGGGGGAGAAAAAGAGGGGCCAAAAAACGGGCGATAGGCGGGAAAGAAAAGAGAGGAGAAAGAAGAGAGGAATGGAAAATAGCGTATTGGAATATGGCAGGATTAGCGAACAAGGACGAGGACTTTTGGAAAGAAATGGAAGAATGGGAAGTAATAGCGGTAACGGAAACGTGGGTAGAGGAAAAGAACTGGGAGAAAATAAGGCGTAAGTTGCCGAAGGGGTATAAGTGGACAAGACAAGGGGCGAAGAAGAGGAATAGGAAAGGCAGGGCGATAGGAGGAATGCTGATGGGAGTCAGAGAAGGGATGGCGATGGAGAGCGAAGAGGATGAGCAGGAGGAGGAAGAGGGAATGATGTATAGGAAGTTGAGAGCAGGGGAAGAGGTATGGACGATCGTAGCGGTATACATAAATGGGGATATGGGAAGGAAATTAGAAAAAATGAGAGGGTGGATGGAAGGGCAAAATGAAAAGGAAAGAGTGATACTAGGAGGGGACTTCAATGCGAGGACGGGAACAAAGGGAGGTAGGGCGGTAACAGAAGAGGAAGAGAAGGAAGGAGGAAGAAAATCAAAGGACGAAAAGGTAAATGAAGACAGGAGAACGTTGGTGAGTAGGCTAGGTGAAGTGGGGTGGGAGATTATGAATGGGAATGTAGAGGGGGATGAAGAAGGAGAATACACGTATGTAGGAACGAGAGGAGAGACGGTAATTGACTACCTACTGGGAGACGAGAACACGAGGAAGGCAATAAAAAGCGTAAAGGTAGAAGACAGGGTGGAATCGGACCATCAGCCACTCGTGGTGACGATCAAAAGAGGAAGGAGAGAGAAGAAGGAAAAGGAAAGGAGGAAAAAAACGGGGCCGAGAAGAGGCAAATGGTCGGAAGAAAGGAAGGACGAATATAAGAAAGGAATACAGGGAATTAAAGTAGAAGGAGAGGAGACGCAAGGAGCGATAAGGGAAGCGATAGAGAAAATAAGAGGGGCGGTTAAGAAAAGTGAGGAAAAGGTAGGAGAGGAGGAGAAGGGGAGACGCAGAGAGGGGTGGTGGGATGAAGAGTGCAAAGAGAAGAAAGCGGAGGTGAGAAAGGAATTAAGGGAGGGAAGGAGAGAAGGCGGCGGGGGAAGATGAGCTACCGAATGAAGCATGGATGTGGGGAGGAGAAGAAGCGATGGAGGTGGCATGGGAAATATGCAGAAGGGTGTGGAAAGGGGAAAGTTGGCCACAGGAATGGAAAGTAGGGATAATAGCACCGATAGTGAAAAAGGGAGAAGGGAGAAAAGTGGAGGAATACAAAAGAGTTACACTGATGCCGACAATTTATAAAATATATACAACAGTGCTAGCGAGGAGATTCGAGGAGGAGGTGGAGAGAAAGAAAATAATCCCACCGAATCAAACAGGGTTTAGGAGGGGGATGGGGACGGTAGACAACATTTATGTGCTGAATTATATTGTAAATAAGAAACTAGCGGAAGAGAAAGGTAAGGTAATAGGATTATTTGTGGACTTGAAGGCAGCGTTTAATATGGTGGATAGAAGGATACTGATAGAGGCAATGGAAAAGAAAGGAACAAGAATAGGGTTAAGAGAGAGAGTGGAAGAGGTATACAGAGAGACAATGAGCAGGGTGAAAGTAGGAGGGGAGATAGGCGAGGAGTTTTGGACAGGAAGAGGCGTAAGACAAGGGTGCCCGATGAGCCCGGTACTATTTAATATATTAACGGCAGACATGGAAGAGGAATTAAGGAAGGGAAGGTGGGGAGGAGTGAGAGTCGGGCAAAGGAGAATATGCTCCTTAGCGTAGCTAAGCGATAGCTTCCTTCGGCTTAACGACGATGTGTGATCTCCCGTCACAATAGATTATATTTGGAAAGTTCATGCTTCACACATGGAGAGAAAAACAAAAAATATTTTGTTCCAAATGAATTATGACACCAAAACGGCATTACAACGGATGCCGGGTACCGCTAGTACTTTATAAAATGTTTAATCTTTTTAGAGAAAAATCGTAACCGCTCAAAAAAACCAATTTGATTTTTGTGGTTCAAGTTTTTTTAAATGCTGATTTACTCTGAGTTTAATGCGGCAAGATTCATAGTGGGCAGATTTCGATCCAATTTTTTTTTAAGTGTTCATATTTTCGTAATGTTCGCGCGCACTTGAAATGTCAGGGCATCGTTGCGGGAACGCCTGACCTGTTTCTAGACGCTTAAGTGGTTGGTCCGGCTGGTCTGGTCCCCCTGCGCCACCCCGCTCTCTCCTCGTCTTTCCTGTGCGCCCGGAGCCTCCCCATGATGTCGGCTGCAAGCTCGACAACCGCTTCCCACCCTTCTGCGAAGCCGAGCAGGCATCGTCCCAACCCCTCCGCGGTGAGAGCTCCACTCTACCTTTCCCCGAAGCGGTTCCTCTCCTCGATGAAACGCGGGCTAGCACGTGTTCCACGCCCTTGTCGTGGCCGTGACACCTCGGGCACTCCGCGCTGTCGTATACCCCGACTCCCTGAAGGTAGCTACGGAATCCGCCATGCGCCATGAGTACTTGCGTCAGATAGAAATTAACTTCTCCGTATCATCTGGAGATCCACGCTTCGACATTCGGTATTATGCGATGTGTCCATCTACCTTCCCTTGACGCATCCCAGTGACGCTGCCACTCCTCAATAGTTGCCCGGGCCCACCTAGATCGTCGAGAGTCCGGCGAACAATCCTCCGTTCCTTGCCAACCTTCACGACGTTGCTTGGCCCTCTCCAGTGCCAGTAAGTCGATCTACAGGTGGGCACCCTGTGATCACCGAGAGGGTGATATCCGATACAGCGCGGTATGCACACGCTACCCTAAGCGCTCCTATCCTACAGGCTCGTCGGCAAGTAATTCCGTAGCTCGGGTGTCCTGCCATGGCCAAGGCCCAAATTGGGGCCGCGTACAGGATTACCGAATTCACAACGGAGATGAGCAGGGCCCGCCGCGGTTGCTTTGGCCCCCCCTATGTTGGGCATGATTCCCGCAAATGCTCAGGCCACCTTTGATACCTTCCCGGAGACGTTCAGGATGTGTTCCTTGAAAGTCAGTTTTGCGTCAATTGTGACTCCCAGGTACTTTATAGAGTCCACCGTCCTGATTTTGGCATCTTCCACCGTGAAGGTAGCGTATATTCTCCGTTGCGTTCGGGCTATAATCACGGCCTCCGTTTTCTCCGCCGCTAGACTCAATCCATGGTTTCGTAGCCAGTCGGCTACTATCTCGATCGCGTCGTCTCCAAGGTGCTCCAGCTCCGAGACGCTCTTCACAACGACAACGAGCGCGACGTCGTCCGCAAATGCTACCATCGATACCCCTTCTGGCAGTGGTTGCCTGAGTAGACGTATAGGCATCGTATAGGACTTTCCAGAGCAGGGGTCCAAGTACTGAACTCTGCGGTACGCCTCCCGTGATGTTGTAAGATCTCGTGCATTCGCTTGAGCCATAAAGCAGGATCCGGTCACTCAGGTAACTCGAGATTACTCTGCGTAGGTATAGCGGCACCTTTATGCGTTCTAGCGCCCCCATGATGTGGTCCCATCTGGCCGAGTTAAACGTATTTATTATATCGAGTGCGATAACTGCACATTTACGCTTGGTGTTCCGACTTCCGCTGACGGCGTCCCTGGCCAGAGCGACCACTCGGCTGATGGCCTGCACCGTTGAGCGACCCTTTCGAAAACCGAATTGCCTGTCGGAGAGTCCTCCCGCCCGCTGTATAGCTACTTCTAGCCTGTCACTTATTACACGCTCTAGTAGCTTTCCTCCAATGTCGAGTAAGCAGAGTGGTCGGTATGATGATGGCTCCTGTGGCGGCTTCCTTCCCTTTGGCAGGAGCACCAACTTCTTACCTTCCCTGATGCATGCGTCGAATGTATCCTTCCATATATCGGGGGCATTCGGCACTGCTGTTTTTATTGCCAGCCCTGGGATCCCATCAAGTCCTGCAGCTTTTCGGACTGAGATCCTTCCGGCTGCCGCCTTCAGTTCTTCATCGGTCACGCCACAGTCGGACCGCCGTTCGGGGTGTTGGGGGAACAGGTGGCGGACAACTCTCTTGAGGAAGACAGGGCATGTTGGGCCGCTGTCGTTCCTTGGCTTGATCTTAGCCATGACCGTTTTGTACGGTTGTCCCCACGGATCTCGGTACACATCATTGCAGAATTCCTGCCAGCACTTTCTCTTAGCTTCTTTAATGGCGACCTTGAGTTCCTTACGTTTCGATTCGTATTCCGCTCTGAGGTGATGGTATTGAGTCCTATGGATTGCTCTTTGATACTGCCTCCGAGCTCGAAGACACTCTGTACGTATCGTTGCAATGTCTTCATTCCACCAGTAAACTGGTGTTGTTCAGAGCGGGTGATATTTCAAAAGCCACACAGATGTATATCGATGAGAAAAATTTTATTAGATAGTAGAAAAACAATGTGATGAATAACAGAACGTGGTTTTGATACTGGCAAGAAACAGAGAAGTGAAGTAAGCAACAAAAGAGCATGAGGGGATAATTTAATCCCTATCGCGCGCATGCACACATCGCTGCTATATTCAGTACGCGCGATTCAATTAAAGAGAGAATACATATTGTATCTTTATGTTGAACACTCCCTCTCAATAGGTATTCGCCAAATATTGTAACAAAAATAATTATATTTCTTTTGAATAATGCAAACAAAAAAATTAATCAGAACATATGTTTTCTCACACTTCGCTCATGCCTAGCAGGTTTCGAAGATTAGTAAATTTTTGCCTTGGTAAAGCTTTTGTTAAGATGTCTGCTTGTTGCAGTGCACTTGGTACATAATTTAAAACAAATAGTCCGTCACGATACTTTTCCCTTGCGAAATGGTATTTTACGTCTATATGTTTAGATCGTTTGTGAAATTCAGGATTCTTCAGTAAACGAATTGCACTTTGATTGTCCAAATTTAACTCTGGTTTATCTCCAACTTTCCCTAAAATTTCATTTCTGAGACGTTCTAGCCAGATCAGTTCTTTGATGGCTTGCGCCGCCGCTACAAACTCGGCTTCGGTGGTTGACAAGGCTACTCCTTTTTGTTTTTGCGAATTCCACGCCATTAGGCCATCGCCCAATTTGTACGGGTATCCACCAGTCGAACGTCTATCTGAAGTGTTACCCGCAAAATCCGAATCAGAGAAGCCAACTAACGACAGACGATTCTCACTTGAATACTTAAGGCCATAATTCGACAAAGGCGACAAAAATCACGATTTGTGTCGGCCGGAATTGACACTGGATTCGCAGTTTTCATGTTGAATCTCTCTAGCACTTTATGCGCATAACTGGTCTGGTGTAAAAATATTGATCCGTCAAATTTTCTATCAATCTGAAAGCCTAAGAAGAACTCAGCATTACTCAGGGTTATTTCGAATTCTTTTCCCAATGCCACAAAAAGCTTATTTGCAGTGCCGTCATTCGTTGTTGCCACCAAACCATCAGCAATATAAATGGCTATTATTGTTGTGATGTCTTGACCATCATTTGTAAAAACACATGAATCTGAGTGTGTTTCTTTGAGCTTATATTTCTTTAAGAAGCTTGTGAATCGATCATTCCAGCTTCTGGAGGCTTGCTTCAAGCCATAAAGACTTTTTTGTAATCTACATATACGATGAGACCCATCATCGTAGCCTCTCGGTTGCTTCATTAGTATTTTTTCTTTTAGTTTTCCATTTAGAAAAGCTGTCTTGACGTCGAATTGCATCATCTTTATATTTTTCGTTGCTGCGACAGCCAAAATCATTCTGAGAGAGTCAAACTTTACTACTGGACTAAAAATTTCTTCATAATCAATTCCGTATTTTTGAGAGAAACCTTTAGCTACCAGTCTAGCTTTATATTTTTCGATACTCCCATCAGGGCGTTTCTTTACTTTAAAATCCCATCTACAGCCAATCACACTATCCTCATCTTTGACTGTATCCAGAATCCAAGTATCATTCTTTTTAAGTGAGGCGATCTCTTGATCCATAGCCTCTACCCATTTTTCTTCATCTACACCATTCACTGCTTCTTCATAATTTTTTGGTTCGTCGTTGACCGCCATAAGAAGATGATCCGGATCCATAAAATCATCAAATCTTTTTGGTTTTAGTATTTTGGTTCTATCTCGTAGATTCCTAGTAACCTGAGGTTCTATTGGTTCAGCAACTGTATCTTCAAAAATCTCATCCATCGACTCATCTCCGGATTGAGGTGAAACAGTGCTTGCACGGGATTCAGTATTCTCTTCAGACTCATGGTCGCTCAAAAACTTCTCCGAAGACATTTCAATCGTAACTTCCGATGATTTAGTTCTTTCTTCCCCAGCATTTGCTTCCTTTTCTGCTTCTGACTCGATGAAAACGACGTCCCTTGCATGAGTCACTCGAGCTGTGGGTTTATGCCATATCCTGTACCGTTTTACATCGTCTCCGTATCCAACAAAAACTCCCTCTTGAGCTTTACTGTCTAATTTTATTCTTTTTTGCTTCGGAATATGTACGAAAGCCTTTGCTCCAAAGGCAACGAGTTTTGGAACAGCATGTTTCTTTCCAGTCCAAACTTCTTGTGGGGTCTTTCTATCGAGTTTGCTCTGCCCCGTATGATTGAAGATGTAAACGGCTGAGCTCGCAGCCTCAGCCCAAAGCTTCTTGGGTAAATTTCTTCCATGAATCATTGAACGAACTGCTTCCATAATTGTTCTGTTTTCTCTTTCTGCAGCTCCATTTTGTTCTGGAGAATAAGCCACTCTTCGCTGATGTTTGATGCCAAAAGCATCGGTAATACTTTTAATGTACTGATTGACAAACTCCAAACCATTGTCAGTCCTGATACACTTCAGACATTTCCCAGTTTCATTTTTCAATTTTTTGATATACTGTGAAAAGCAACGAGCAACCTCATTCTTGTGTTTAATGAAAAATAGGGTTCTGTGACAAGAGTAGTCGTCTTTAAATAGTAAAAAATATAGCGATCCTTTTAATGAATGTTCTTGCATTGGTCCACATAGGTCAGCATGTACCAGTTCGCCTGGTTGTGAACGCTTACTTTCTTTTCTGTTAGTTTTTGGAAAAGATTTTCTGTGAATTTTTCCATGGACACACCCTTCACAGATAAAATTTTCTGGTTTACTGATCTTAATCCCTTTTTGTTTCAAAAAGTTAACAGTATAATCAATATTTTGATGCGCCAACCTTTCATGGCATATCTTGAGATCAATTCGTTCAGTGTTGCAAGCCAGTCCATCAGACGAGCTCATTGTTGCTTTGGTAGGCGATCGAATCTTTAATTTTGCGACACACAACTTGTGTTGACGAACTCCGATAAGTTCAATTTTTCCAGAGCGTACAAATTTTGTACCTTTCGAATCAGAAAATTGTCGGATTCCTTTGTCTAATGCTGCACCTGCCGAAAACAAATTGTAGTGAAGATCAGGTACAAACAACACTCTGGCAAGGTATTTTGGATTCCATTGTGTGCCATCGAAAGCAAGAATTTTGATATCTCCCTTTCCAATGGCCTTAACGATTTGATTGTTTCCTAGTCTAATCGACTGAGGAACATCTAATGCTTGATATTCATCGAAATACTCCCTTTCGTGACACATATGATCGGTTGCACCCGAATCTATATACCAGTCCATAGTTTTCTTATCTTCATTCTCAGCCGTTACCAACGATATTCCAATAAGAGCTTCTCCCTTGTTTTTCATATCTTTCAATCTTTTTAATTTGTAGCAATCTTCTTTCCAGTGCCCAGGTTTCTTACAGTAGTTGCACATACCTGGTTTTTTGTTTTTTGAATTTGAATGCTGATCATTCTTTACCTTCTTGTTCCGATTATGGTGGAATTTTCCGAACTGTTTTTGCGCGACCAAGGCTTGATCTTCACTGTCGTTCTGATTTTCGAGCCTCATTTCCTCAGCCACCAATCTTTCCGTCAAATTGCCAAGAGTACGCTGCTCAGCCGATGTAGACTCCCACGCCGTAATGAAAAAGTTATAATTCTCAGGGAGAGTCATGAGAATCTTTGTCGCTATCATAGAATCAGAAATTTGCTCTCGTAAAGTCTTGAGCCTATGGGCTAAATCTTCAATTTTTGCAATATGCTGCGCTATATTATCCGATGATCTCTTTGTAGACTGATACCACTTTTCTTGCAAAATATGGATGCCAGTTTGGTTCTTTTGCTCATATACGCTACGCAGTTTTTCCCACATCTCTTTGGAATCCGAGCAATTCATAATATACATTAATTGCGGGTCCTCAACACTTGTGGCGATAATTTTTTTCGCCGCAACGTCCATTTTTTCCCATCTCGGAAGATCAGTCACGGCATCCGGTCGAACGAAAATACCCGAAATAATATCAGAAAGCCCTTGTGCTTTTAACAAAACCGAGACTTGAAATTTCCACGTTGTCCAATTTGCCGAGCCTTTCAGCTTGGTTATTCTTATCGAATCCGACTCCATAATGTGTTATGGACAAAATTATCTGCTTTTGCACGTGGCCAGATAACCTCAGAAAAAGTTCGAACTGTTGTGAAAAAGACGCACAGAAAATAATTTCACCAAAAATATCACTAACAACGCTCCTGGGCCCATAACCTGTTGTTCAGAGCGGGTGATATTTCAAAAGCCACACAGATGTATATCGATGAGCAAAATTTTATTAGATAGTAGAAAAACAATGTGATGAATAACAGAACGTGGTTTTGATACTGGCAGGAAACAGAGAAGTGAAGTAAGCAACAAAAGAGCATGAGGGGATAATTTAATCCCTTTCGCGCGCATGCGCACATCGCTGCTGTATTCAGTACGCGCGATTCAATTAAACAGAGAATACATATTGTATCTTTATGTTGAACAACTTGTAGACGACCCCTGGGGTTGGATTTCCTGGTCATGGAGACATCACACGCCGCTGTTAAGGCTGTATACCAGAGCGTTGTAATCACTGCCTGTGTACCGGTCACTAACTTTCCATTTCAGCCTTTCTCCCATCAGCTTAGGATCCACGAAGGGCAAGTCGATTATGGAGGACTTGCCGCCCTTGGTATACGTTGGTGCCTTTCCTATGTTGGCAATCTCCAGCTCTAGCGTCGAGAAGGCCTCGAGGAGGGCGTGGCCACGATGATTAGTTCTCGCGCTACCCCACTCTGTCGCCCACGCATTGAAATCCCCCGCGATGACTACCGGTAGTCGAGAGGTCTTTACACTGACGATTATGGCGTCTAGGGTTCCGAGGTACTGCTCCATGGTTCCACTGGGTGGGAGGTAGCAGCTGTACAGATGTTGTACCGCACGATTACGTACTGCACAGTATGTTTAGGGATATTATAATTAAGGGTTAGAACCCAAGTGAAACGTCAAAGTAAAAATAAGAATAGTTTATTTTGCACAAGAACAAGAGAAAGGAAAGACGGATTTATTACGTAAATCCGTCGTACCGCACGTACAGGTTATAAAGTTAAATGTCAGACTGCCTCAATGTTGGCTGGCAGGTCCTTTTATAGGATTATAAGTGGAACAGCTTAGTCAACATTGTTTTTGTTTTTTGTGCTCCAAATCTGGTTTACATTGTTTTCCCGGATTTGGAGATTCTTTTCCGAAGTAATTTTAATTTGGAACTCGGCTGCGTCGGCGTTCGCGCGGCTTCTGATAATTGCGCAATGCCGAGTGAGCGCAATGTTTAACCTACTCGGTGTATGTACTACTTAATACGTACTACTTATTATCGGGTTACAACACAGTCTTATCCCGGCCGTCTCTACCCAGATGAAACCTGGGACCCGGTCCGGCATCCGATTGGATATGTGGATCCTTCCACCTTTTCTTCTTTTGGGCCATTGTCCACTGTGGGGTTTGCTGTTGCTGTTGCCCCTGGGGTGTATGCTGCTGGCTAGTCTGCGGTGTACGGTTTACGGCCTCCGCCCTGCGAGGCCTCTTACCCTCTAGACCCATCGGGGGTGAGTGCCGATCCCGCTTGCCTGCTGCGTCCCCCTTCCCATTCTGGAAGACGAGTGACGTTTGCGTACCTCCGTCCTCTTTCTGGGGTATTGTCGTCAATATGGGAGTTTGCCGCCATGCTTTTTCAAAGTCTTTTAGTGCCCTGGTTGCACTTCTCGACATTTCCTTGATTTCCTTGTGTATATTCTTCCTGTCCAGGATAAAACACACCAGTCCCTCAAGGTCTTTCTTCAGCCGTTTGAAGGCCGCGTTTGCTTTTGTGTGCGCGGCTAGATCCTGGTTGCTCGTTGCTGTTGTTGCCCGTGTTGTTGGTTTCGCAACATCGATTTCCTCGGCGTCGTTTTATACCAAGTGTGATTGGCTTCCCCCAGAATCCGCGGAGTCGGCACTGGCAATCGAGGCTTTCACTCGATCGGAACTAGTGGTGAGCTTGCTCTCTATGCGAGAGGTACTCACCTGGGGTAATTTTTTCATATCACACCCTTCCATACTTGATATCGGGGTTCCTTTCCGTAGCTGGGTTTTGGTCCGCCCCGGGTATTTTATTTCCCCGATACCCGGCATATCTGCCAGGCATCCCCCTATCCGCCACCTGGGGAGGGGCCCGATCCGGGACCCAGTAACCCGACACGAGGTGGGTGGGTGTGTGTGCGTGTGCGCGTGAACGTGCGCGTGCGCGTGTGTGACGCGACGATATCACAAGGGTGATATTTCACGGAGTGTTTTTGACTTCCGAAGGGTCGGTTGAGAGGTCTGAGAAACGACTGTCTTGTCGCGATCGCTGAGCAAAGCCTTGAAGTCGCATGCTCGAATTCATATATCGCATACCGCATGCTCGATTTATATATCGCACACACAGATCTAAAGGGGGCTACTCGATTTTTGAGTTGGCCTACCTACGGGCTAACTGCAAAATCGCAATTTTTGAGTTAGCCCCTAGGGGTTGACCCCTAGGGGCCTCCCGAGTGTTCACATCGCACAGCCAGATCTAAAGGGGGCTGACACAAAAATTGAGATTTTGCAGTGAGCTCCCTTTAGATCTGGGTGTGCGATATGACATTTTTCGGAAACATGCGTAGTGCCAGGAGTCCATGAGAGAGGTCAGCAGGTCTCGGCCTTTGACTCTCGCTTGGACTCGGCCGTACTCGCGCGTGACGAGATCTCCTCCCACCTGCTAATCGATCAGCGAGATCGATTTTCGGCTTCATTACTTCGAGCTCGGCTTCTGCAAACAACGGTCTTCAACGCGCGCTTCTAACTAGTTTTTCTTCACACTTGTAACTTAACTTCTAGTTCGGCTTCCCTTGTAAAAGGATCTTCGACACGCGCTTCTGACCAGTTCTTCGTACATATAATTTGACTTCGGCTATTCTTCCTATTTATTCTTTGTGCTTCTGTGGACTATTATTTCGGACCGCCTATTCTTCTATTTATTCTAATTGATTGTGGTGACCCTATTGACGCTTTTTTATTATAACGACAACGGCTTTTTTTCCATGGACTGTTTCTAACGGCCAGGAGGTCACGAGCGTGACGCGGCCGCCATTACGCGCTTGTGCGCCCTAGTGGACCTTAACATTAAACGTTGTTATTTATTTTGTTAACGACTGTGTCTTTATTCTTTATTTTCGGAACCTTTCGCACGTTCACTGTGTTTTTCCTTCTCCGCACTTCCCCTAAAACCGAATCCCGGGTCTGCTCACACCATTCGCAGACATTTAATGGTCCTTCGAGCCGGATCTAGGTGAAGTGTAAAGTGAAGTTAAAAAAAAGATTTAACAATCAGTGACTTTTTGTGAACTTGAAAGTGCTTCGCGTTTGTGGGAATTTTTGACAGTTACAAGAATAAAGCGAGTGTCGCGCGACGGTTATCTTCGTCTCTGCTTTGTGCCGATCTTCGTATCTCGCGCAGTGGACAATACATATGTTACGGCCTATCTTCGCGTTGTCCCTTTTGTGCGGGTATTCGTACTTCGCGCAGTGAATTATATTGCCGTCTCTCTTACGAGTACATACGGCCTATCTTCGCGGCATTTGTTTTGTGCGGTGCTTCGTGACCGTGAGCTCTTCAAGCACTTCTGTCTCGCTCGCGCTTACGAGCCGGCGTATATCGCGCTCTCTCGTGCCAGTGCAGCCAAGTCTATCGGGCTCTCTCACTCACATGGCTCACTTCTATACGAGGTGGACAGCTCTCCGAGTGTTAGTACGCGATATATTAAACGGTTGCTTCCAGTGCGTGCGAGTGCGCGAGACTATACTGGGTGTCTCTTCACTAGTGCACGCGTCCTCAGTACAGTTGTCGTTCGGACTCTTCTAACCTTTCGGACTCTTCGCTTATTTTTCGTGCTCGTCAATAGACTCTTCATCGCACTCGTTTCTACATTTCGGTGCGCCAACATGACAAGCAACGCTGCCAAAATGGAGCGTCGGATTGCCGGACTGGTCAGTACGGTACATTGTATCTCCAAGCTTGCCGTCAAGACCAGAATGGCTACGACACTGAACACTTCCAAAACGCTTGCGGTCACCCGGCGGGAGCTGCTCGAAGCGAATTGGGAACGCTTTCAGCGAGAACACGAGGCTCTTCTGGAGATGAACTGCGAGAACCTGGCAGATACTCCATACTTCAAGGAGGCGGTCGAGTCGCAGTGCCAGAGCGCCTACGAAGAGGCCAAGGTCAAACTCCTTAACATGAAGGAACACTTCGAGCAAGCAGAGCCAACTGGCGCGAATTTGGCGGACATTTCCGCCATTCCGGGCACTTCAAATACTAGAGCAGCTCTTCCCAAGATTCAACTTCCGACGTTCGATGGTACCTTCAAACTATGGCGATCCTTCAGAGACCTGCTCGTCTCCCTGATAGGACAGAACTCGGACATCACGTCGGTAGAGAGGATGCATTATCTTCGACTTTCTCTGAAGGGGAAAGCTGCTGAAATAATCGCAAACCTTCCGGTCTCTTCGGACGCCTTCATCTCCGCGTGGGATCTTCTGGTGGGACGCTTCGCATTTGGATCGTTTCTACGGCATGCCGACTGTGACTCCTCGATCCCCGAAATCCTTGAGTGCGCTTCTTCACAATACGGGCGAAATCATTCACGCCTTAAAGGCGTTGGATGTGCCGGTAGACCAGGAGCAGATTTTTCTAACGCACTTCGTCGTCTCTCGGCTCGATACGTATCTTCGGGAGAAGTGGAAGTTGAATCTGGGATCGTAAACTTGTTCACCTTCATACGACCAACTTCGGGAGTGCCTCGCCACTCGCTTGAGAGCGATGTAAGTTTGCGAAGACGACTCCAGACTGTGAACTTCCACCGGAGGTTTGAGCGTCAAACCCCCGCCCCTTCGGATGCCACAGCAGCAATCAACCGCCAAGGCCATGCCCGCTCGCACTTCTACTGACCCGGCAGACGACAGCTCGTGATTTGTCAATACTCCTCAGGCCATCGCCGTAACGGAGCCACTTCGTCCGATGTGGCCAGCGACTTCGAACTGTCACTATTGTCTCGGGACACACTTCATAGCTCGCTGCGAACTCTTAAAGAAAAAGACGCCGAAGGAACGGCGCATCATCGTGGAGCAGAGGAGGCTGTGTTTCAACTGCCTCGGCCCGCATTTGGCAATCAATTGCCGAGTGTCGGGCCGATGCGTCGAATGGGACGGGAAACACCACTCCCTGATACACCTTCCGTCGACCGCGGTCGCAAAAGCTTCAAGGCCAACTCCTCGACCTTCAACGGCCGAATCGAAGGCTTCGCCGTCGCCAACAGAGCCGATGGCTTAACTCCTCAGCAGTCAACAATGCGACGTTACTTCTAAACTGGTCACTTCTTCAACGGACCTCTTCCCATCGGACACTTCTGGCCACTTCGACATTTCCAACGGAGCGCTTCATTTAGCCAATAGTAAGGTTTCTTCAACCATCGATACGGTAAGACCTTCAGTTTTATTGGCAACTAGCGAAGCCATGATCACTTCGCCGTCTGGTGCTTCACCTCGGATCCGACTCTTATGTTAGATTAAAAAAGAATATTCAACATGATGAAAAGGAACTTAAAGATAAAAAAAAATTTGAAGAAAATAGGAGAAGGAATGTAATAACGGGATGGAGGTACACCGAACGAAAGTTGGGAAAACAGGTGAGTAATAAGAAATCAGAAATTTGGTGGCTAAGGAAAAAAACGAGAGCAAGACTAAACGGAGGAGGAAAAAAAATCATAACAAAGTGAGTCAACCGCGCGAAAGGATTGCGCGATAGAAACAAACGAAAGAGTCAGAAGAATGACGTGCAGTAAATCAGAAGCACACAGTTAGCAACAGAACATGGAACCACCAAATTTTGGATATACCAGCACGATAGGACAAACGCAAGAGACACAAGAGCGAAAGGGGAGACGGCCGAGACGTCGGAGAATGAGGAGAAATATCGAGGCAATATAAGAACAAATAACAAAGGAATGGAAAAAGATAGAAGACCAATACGCGATGACAGTCATTAGGGACGAAAATATAAGAAATTGGTGCCCAGGAGAATCGTCAAGAATCAAGAGAGGTGGGTAAGAACGAAAGATCGTCAGTACAAAGCGATTAACCAAATTAACAACACGGGAAACACGACACTCTCGAACGACGACATGGATTTCAAAAATTACTCGATTGACCGACTAGTGGAAATATCCGACGACGTGGAAATAATACGATTACTCTCTCCGGACCAACTATACCTGCGTTTCGACCTGCCGGGTTATAACGTGCATGCATACCTGGAAGTATTCGAACGAACACGAAAAATGCATAGAAGAGGAGGGAGATGTTTGCAGGCAATGGGGTCCTGTGCCGACAGGTGTTCTATTGAGGAACCATTACGGACATCACAATGGATATATGAGTGGCTTCGGGACTATGGCGGGCGATTCGCGTACCACCTCGAAGAACTGTACACCGTGCCACAATGGATGTACGGCACGCTGTTCCTCACAGTACCATGCGGTATCCGGAGAATAGCACCAACAGCCGACGACTTCGACCTAGAAGGGATAAGATTCCTGAGGGAGTGGTTGGTCGGCGAAAAATGGACATTAACGAAAGAAACAACGAGCATGGGGACAGACGCTATCTGAGGGCGACAACCCATACCCGCACAGCGCGAGATTATCGTGAAATCGTCAGCGGATTTAACATAGGACGATGTAAACGGGAAAGCCAAGAATTTCGTTACTATTGCGAAGAGGCCTGCAACTTAGCAGCCCGCAGGAGAACCAAAGGAAGCTGGCAAGATATCAATACGAACGAACGACATCAGAACAGGCTTGGCGAGAAGGGGCAGCCAGTGCAGCTGGAGAGACCAGCGAATGGTGGCATGACATAGAATTGAAAGTGTTGTATGAGGTCCCGGAGGGCCGATAGCACGACATAGGCGAAGACGAGGAAGAAGAAGAATTACCACATATACCTGACGAGAGTTTGGACGAAATCTGCGGGGTGACAGAGCAGGAGAGACAAAGCGCAGAAGAGGACGAAGAAGAAGACTGCGCATCCATCATCTCAGTGAGAGGAGGGGGAATAACCACTCGGCCGTTTGATCACCTGGAAAACAACAAAGTGGATAGCATCTGGAAAAACAAGAACATACAACTGTTAACAATAGATAAATCCCCATCCGCTGACAGGCGAGAAAATTAGAAAGACACTGACCGGCGAAAGACCCCCTGCAAAACAGAAGGCATTATAAAGTCGCCGAAAGTAAAACACAAGCACCGAAAATACACTCACCTAACGAACCGCTGTTATACGTAAACAGGAACCGCGACTCAAATTCACGAACACCCACTGGAAGCAAAATAATTCCAAACGACACGGCAGCAACAGAAACATTAGCGCGCCCATAATGACTTCAGCGCCCTTCGCGATCGACACGCCGCCAATGGATGCAAAACGGCTGTCCATACCGGTGTTAAAGTTAACACGCACCTCGGGCGCTTCGGAGCAGCACGTCGCACGGCATGACGAAAAGCCCGAATATCGCGGAGTAGGACGTACCCTGTATATAAGAACGACGAAATAAAATTTTCTCGCCTACACCTTACGTTGTCTCGCCTACTTTTATTTTCCTCGTGCTCCAAAATACGAACTACGTTACAAAATATTCTGCCTATCCCCCCCCCCCCCCCCCCCCCCCCCCCCCCCAATAATCAATCAATTATATAATATATACTATAATTAGTAATAATACTATAATTAGTTATTTTTTAATATAAAAAAAAATTAACAAAAATGCTAACGATGGTACTTCTATTCGATTGGGGTTTGAAAGGCTAGCGTATTGGGAAGGGAAAGGGTCAGGCGTGATATGTTTATTATTATGCCCTGGCAAGCTATGGGGCAAAGAAAAATGTTTACAAGATCATTGTGCAACTTGATCAAACTTGCACAATGATGTGCATGTACACAATCATATAAACGACGCATACAGAACAGTCCAATAGAATCCTATACAATTCTACACAATGAAAAATATATGGTGTAATAATTATTTACAACTAAACCTTACAATTAGGAAAGAAAAAGAATGATAATAATAAAAATAATAAAAACAATAAACAGAGAAAGTCAAGGACTATTATGAATCAGCTGCGCTGATTCGCCAAATGGATAGAATGGCTGCCACCAACAGAGCGCAGAAGGCGCCCTGTAATAATAAAGAATTCTGAGAGATAGAGAGAGAGAGATTCAGGTATAGCGCGCGGAAGCTTCGGAAGAACATGGATCATCGCTCGTCCTATACAAGCCCGTTATCCCTTCGGCACTTGGGGAGAGAGGAGGGTGTCGAGAATTTGGGTTGGAACAAATTGAATATCTATATCGATTTATTGTACCCAATTCGATGCATCAAGAAGGAAAAATACAGAAAATATTGGTAATAATAATAATAATAATAATAATAGTAATAATAATAATAGTCCTCGGGAGCTTCCGCTCGGGGTTCGCCTCGTTGCTTACGCTGACGACGTGGTAGCGGTGATCGTCGAGCGGTTTCCAGAACTGGCGCAATACAAACTGAATCAGACAATGCGACGGGTTGGTCGATGGATGACAAAACACGGACTGCAACTAGCAACGGAAAAGACAAAACTGGCGTTTCTTACACGGAAACGCATTGGCACAAGACTACCAATGAAAGTGGAAACAGACGAGATCGAAGCCAGAGGGGAAGTCGAGTACCTGGGGGTAACCCTAGATACAAAGATGACCTTCTGGCCCCACATACAAAAGACAGCCCAAAAGGCGGCCGAAAGGGTAGCAGCTTTAAGCCGCCTGATGGCAAATACGAACGGACCGAGACCGGGAAAACGTAGACTCTTAATGTCGACGACCCACTCGATCCTTCTCTATGGCGCGAAGATCTGCCGCGTCTAAAGACGAAAAGATACTGCCACGCAATGGCGATGATACAAAGACGGGGGGCTTTGAGGATCGCCTGCTCCTACCGGACTGTCTCAGCAGAGGCAGTGTTGGTGGTGGCGGGTGTAATCCCCATTGATCTTCTTGCGGTCGAGCGCAAGAGGATCCACGACAGAGACGAGAGAACGACTCGACAGGACGCGGCAAAGACGGAAAGAGACAGGACCATGCAAGCGTGGCAGCAACGATGGACAGACGGGACAAAGGGCAACTGGACGAGACGGTTGATAAAGGACCTGAGACCGTAGACCAAACGAGACTTTGGAGACGTGAACTTCTACGTCACCCAACTACTAACGGGACACGGGTACTTCAGACGGTACCTTTATACAATGGACAAAGTACAGACGCCGGACTGCATCTACTGCGGACATGACCGAGACGACGTGGAGCATACATTCTTCGAACAGAGCAACGACAGAGACTGAAGGCGACCTCGGGAATCGACATCACCCCCGATAACATCGTGGGGGTGATGCTCCGGGGAAAGGAGGAGTGGCAGCAGATAGCCACATACACAAAGACGATACTCCGATGAAAAAACGCAGACGGCTGCCTGACATGACGGACCCGACGCAAAAATTCGAAAGAAAGACGGACATATAAACCGAACAGAACGACGAGACGGACGCAGACCCCCGGCTAGACGCAAAATCTTAGTGACTAATATAGTACCTAGACGGGGGGGGGGGGGGGGGGGGGGCATAGGAGGTGGCGGTTTAGCGGGTAGTCCGGCGGGGGGGGGGGGGGGGGGGGGCACGGAAGTGGGCTGTCTGGCCGGGAGGCCAGCATCACCACCAGCCCGCATGACTGGTGGTATCCATAAATGGATTCCGCACCTCCTCGGATAAAAATAAAATTTAAAAAAATAATAGTCCTCGACTTACAATTGCCGGGGTTTCCTCGCAGGTCGCCGCACTCTTATCAAATCGCTTACTATCTACACTTATTGTCTCTATTGTTTCGCAAAACACAGATTCCTGGTAATGATAAACTATTGTCCCATAATGTGTAAACCAACTCGAATAGTAATATAATAAGTCGATCAGATATACTGAACGATATGAAGCGAATAATAATGATTAAATGATATAAAACAAGTTATTAAATTTGCTTAACGCTGGACGATTTATCCTCGGTTTCGGGTTGCCGTGGAGAGCCAGAGTTCACCAACGCTTCGGTTTTCTATTAAGAACCGCGGCCTATTCCCGATCTTTTCAGGAAAGTGCGTAGTGTCGGGAGTCCATGCGAGAGGTCAGCAGGTCTCGGCCTTTGACTCTCGGGTGGACTCGGCCGTACTCGCGCGTAACGAGATCTCCCCCCACTCATCAATCGATCAACTACATCGATTTCCGGCATCTTTACTTCTAGTTCGGCTTCTACTGAAAACGGATCTTCGACACGCGCTCTTCTAACAGTTTCATTACACATAATTCGACTTCGGCTATTCCTTCGATTAAATTCTGTGTGATTCTGTGGACCATTTTCGAACCGGCTATCCTTGTACTTATTCTAATTGATTGTGGTGAACCTTTATCTACACTCTCCTATAACGACAACGGCTTTGTACGCGGACTTTCCTTAACGGCCACGCGGTCTAGAGCGTGACGCCGACGCCATTAACGCTTCCACGCCATATTGGACTGTATATAGTGTATAATAAACGTTGTTAGTTGTTGTTAATCTTCCCGGTCTCTTCAGTTTTATTATTTCGGACGATCACCCGTTCACCATATTTTTCCGTTTCCTCACTTCCCCTAACCCAGATCCCGGGTCTGCCCCCACCTTTGCAGACACGGTCTAACTTCCCAACGTCGGGCACGCGGCGGAGTCCTTCTCTGATCAGAGTCTAGATCAGAACTACTCTCGTATCGATTCCGTATCGCACGCCGAGGTTCCGTGGAACCTCGGTGGTGGGAACACGGAATTTTCCACTAATCACGCGCATATTCGAGAGTATGGCGTGGTTTCAGAAAATCTTCGCCGCGTTGGTCCTGCGTCAGCAGCGCGTGCAGGGTTATCGTTGACCCGGAGCGTTGACTTCTCGGAGGTGGTGGCGTGTGGCTGCGTGATCAGCGACGTCGTTGTTATCATGCGGCGGCTCTCGCGAGAGCCGTCGCAGGGCCACAACAGAACAACGCAAATTAGCAGCAGAAATAACTCCCTCACTCAAGTTTGGAAATAATAGACTGTATGGCGACTGTGAAATTACATAACTACATATCTACGGTGCCTCAGATTCGAATAAATAGATATAAAGCCAGCTTTTAAATACATCAACCGAAGATGACGTTCGAATTTCAGTCGGTAGCGAGTGCCAGAGAAGCGGTCCCGCGATCAGAAACGATCGGTGGAATACCTCCGTACGGTGAATAGGGATATGGAACACTGTCTGCTCGTGCCGCAGCTCCGATCGCCGCAACCCAGCGTCTTCCCTCGGTATAGTGTCATTTAAGTAAGGCGGCAGATTGATAAATAGCGAGCGATATATCATAGTTCCGAGAAAATACAGCCTCCGACCTTTGACGGAAAGCCAATTCAGCCTCCTACGGTACGGAGTAATTGACTCATCCCTTCGTAGATTATATATGAATCTGATGCAGTTGTTAAGTAATACCTCGAGCTTTGAGTTGAGAGGTTCAGTAAGGTCGTGGTACACCAAGCAACAGTAATCGAAGTGAGTCAGAATGAGCGATTTGACAAGCACTATGCGAACTTCCGTGCTGAATGCTCCCCCATGAAATTTTAATCTGTGGAGTACCAAGACAGGTCCGTGGAAATGACGACACCCAGATTTCTTGCCTCTGATACAAATGGCAGCACACACGACCCCAGGGTGATAGCACGGATGGCTGACATATCAATGCTGGCTGATATAAGCCCTACTCCCAACGATGAGCGCTTTAGACTTGCTGATGTTGAGTGCAATGCCATTCATGTCCGCAAACCTAGCAATGACATCCACATCATGTGCGATTTTGGCGATCCCATCATTGACTTCAACAGGTAAACAACGCAGATAAATCTGAGTATCGTCAGCAAGGATCATATGATCGTAATAGCTAAGGTTTGCGGCAATATCATTGATATACATCGAGAATAATAGCGGACCAAGGACGGAGCCCTGCGGAACACCGGAAGATAACTCAGTCGCGTGGAGAGGTATCTCAGGGATAGTTTCGCCGACTCAACAGCCTCTTATTTATTACCAATGGCTGGGTCTCGGAAATATAATTCAAACTCGACTGTATCGAAATTGTGAATTTTCGTTTGGATTCTCACTCCAAAAGTAAATATATACGGTGTTATGCACTCTCGATATCTTATTGTTAGTTTATGAGTATCTTCAGAATTCGGTCGGTTGCTGGTAGAGGGGTATGCGAGGAATGAGGAGTTGTTGTGGTTCGGGAGTCAACTGTGCCGAGGACGAAGGTCGGTCGGGTGTTGATCGGTTGCGCGATCAGATATATTCTCTGTGACGAGTGTATAGGGTGATGGCGGGAGGTCAGGCGGAAGAGGAAAGGATGACCGTTACTTGTGGCTCCACGATATTTGTACTCGTAATATTAAATCTTATATTCGCTATTAATTTTACACCCGTCCCACACGTCTATTTTATATAACAAAAAAACTCTGACCAAAAACAAGGGGTAAACGCAAGCAATACAAGGTGGGAGGGGGGAAGACACTATATAATTTAAATAAACAAATGGGGGATAACTTTAACTAATGGTACCGATAGCGTTAACCTGTGCAAACACTTACGTTCTTGCACAGGTTGACAGATTTTTGACCTCGTTCCTGTTTCCTCCTTGTCTCGTCTCTACTCCGTGTTTCTTCTTTCCTTTTCTTATCCTCAATCACGCAATCGCACTCACTCCTCTCACCACTGGCACTCTCGCAAAACTTTATATTGTTCTGTTACTCCACGACTTTATCACTTGCAACTGAAATTTTTCTTCCTCGCTAATTGTCGCTAATTTTGGCTTCCTATCTAGTCGCCGGTTCATCGCAAAGTGGCTTCTTCATGGTCAGGCGGAAGCTCTCGAAATTTTTTTGGGCGTTGATTGGCGGTCTCGATTATTGGACAGCAGCGTCACGGGTCGATAAGGGAAGGGTCAAGCGTATGATCGACCATGATCGTCGCTAGCGAGATCTACTGGAGACAGGCAGGTAATTGGGTCGGTCGGTATATTAGGGATAGTGGCGCACGAGAATTTATAATTGTAGGTATACAGAATTTTCGGGATGGCCGTACGCTGCTGGCATCTTCGTCCTCCCTTATCGCAGGTCAGCCGATGGATGGCTTTGGGGCGGGGACAGACAGGTGAACTTTCTTGATAGCTGAGGGAGTGTGTTGTGTGTGATCAGTACAAGTTTCAGAATTTTCCTTCCTTTATCGTGGTGTGTGTGACGACGTGGACGGGCGTGATGATGACGATGGCGATGACTTCGGGGCTGACGGGTCGGTCCTGTTGCGGATAAGCATTTGCATATGCCTTACAATAGTAAACAAAAATAATATTTCACTACGTCTCTTGCTTTTGGGCCTTTCCGTGGGTCCGGCTTTAGGATGAGCTGGGTTCAGGGGAGCGATTGTACAACGCTACAATATATATTTTGAAATGAGAACGATTTCTCGCCCTGAAAGAGCGGCACCACCGTCGACAGCACCTGAAAAAGAAAAACAAAATGACCATTAGAAAAGGAAAGAAAATAAAGGTTAGTTAGTGGAGAAACGGATAGAGGGTAGAATTTCTCACAACTACAAGGAAAGGAAATAAAATATAAAAGGCAGAAACGAGAAAGAGGAGATCACCGAATACTCTATTAGATACAAAAGCGAGAAAATTCTCAAGAAGGCCGGTACATTGCTCTCCAAGAGGAGAGCGAGGGTGGCTATCTTAAGAAGGAACTCGCTGGCGAGGAAAAGGAGAGAACGGGTTAAATAACGTTAATTTTGGATTCTCCACGAAGCTTAGATTTTCTCTTGAAAAAGGTAAATCATTGCTGTAGCAGAGAAGTCAAATTACGTCCAGAAAGGACAAATTTCTAAATCAGGAGGACAAGGGAGTTGCAGTGCGCAACGGCGCAAGAAGAATTTCAGCATCGGTAAACCAACACCAAGGAAAACCACACACAGGGCGAGAACAATAGGGTGGATAATCAACACAGGAGTGACAACGACTACAATCAACAGGACCGCGAAAGGAGGAGAAAATATAGAAAAATTTTTGAAACATTTACCAATCTTGAGGTACTCAAATTTCTGCATGCTCTACGACTTGCCGCAGAAAATCACGTTCAGAAACCCTAGCAGCAGGAATATCAAAAGCACACGGCAACAACTGCAGAAGCAAGCCCTGCAATAAAATAAAAGGCAGCAGCAGAAAGAAAAGCAAATAATAATAAAGAAATCAACAAGGCGCTGACTCACCAAAGAGGAAAAGAAATCCTGTAAAACCGCCTAAAATAATAGCAAGGCGACACGGCGGCTCTAAAAAGAAAAGAAAAGCAGAAAAAGCACGCACGACAAGCTTAAAAGAATTGAAAGGGGACTTACCATTGCCGGATTAATCCTATGAACAAGTCGCACAATACGAAACACACTTATACGATTCACCACGGCGCCGCCATCTTAGCTGTCAAGCATCGGAACATCGATTTCCATCGATCTGCGACTCAGCCTATCAGCAGGAACACTACAGAAAATTCCCACCGAGCGCGCCAATCACCACCCGACACGGCCAGTGGAACGCGCCAATCACCGTCGGCTACAGAGGGCGACGTACTCAACAACGCGAACCGTGTGAATGTAGTCACGAACGATCAGAATAAAAAATTATTTAATTTTTGTTCACGTCTACCTCTCAATTTTGTTCGAGTCGCCTTCACAAAAGACCTCGAACATTTCAATATATATATTGAAACGTCTACCCGCCCTGAATGGGTGGCGCCACCTGCAACAGCACCTGAAAAAGAAAACGAACATTAGAAAGAAAATAAAGGTTAATTCGAGGAGAATTAGATAGAGGGAAGAGTTTCTCAAATGTATAAGGACAGGAAAAAAAATATAAAAGGAAGCGATAATAAGGAGAGAGCACCGAAAATTCCATTAGCTTCAAAAGCGAGAAATTCCCAAGAAGGCCGATACATTGCTCTCCGAAAGGAGAGCGAGGGTGGCTATCTCAAAGAACAACTCGCTGGCGAAGAAAAGGAAAGAACGGGTTGAAGTAAATAATTTTTGGGAGAAAGGTTATATCGAGGAGAGTAGAGAAGTTGAAAATTCCAGAAATTAAAAGAAGTAGCAGGGTGCGCAAGGGAGCAGAGGAAAAAATCTTAACACTCGGGGAAAAGCATTATAAGGCGAGAACAGCAGCACGAATCCTCACACAGGATCAACAACACGACAAGCAGCAGGAAAGGAGGAAAGAAATCAGAAAAGAAAGTCTAAAAAAACTTACCAATATCAAAGTACTCCAAGATACATTAGCAGCAGCAGTACGTCCAAATCATAAGCAGTCATCATCTCAAATAAAAGAGTAGCATAAGATTTTAAGAAGCAGCCTGTCTGAAATAAAAAAAAAAAGAGGAGCAGCACACCAATTAAGCCAAATTGTTAGAAATCTCAAGGCGTGGACTCACCCACAAAAGAACAAATTTGGACACACCGCCTAAATCAACAACGAGACCACCCGGCGTCTCTAAAAAAAGAAAGCAAACGAAGCAGCAACCACCTACAATAAGCTGAATACAGAAAAGGGACTTACCATGCCGAATTAATCCTTAGAAAACGTCGCACAATACAAATACACTTCCACGATTCACTACGGCGCCGCCATCTTAACTGTCAAGCAGTCGAACATCGATTTCCATCGATCTGCGACGCAGCCAATCAGACCGGTCATTACGGAAGAATTACCACGGAGCGCGCCAATCACTGCACAACACGGCCAGTGGAACGCGCTAATCACCGTCGACGACCGAGAGTGGCTAACTTTATTAAGAGAACTGTGTGAATATAGCTACTAAGGGACAGAATAAAGAATAATTAAAATTTTTTTTACGTCTTCCTCTCAATTTTCTTCGAGTCTCCTTGAACAACATTTCAATATATACATATATTGTAACAGTCCAACGGTGAATCATCACGTGACTTGCTAATAAAAATGGAATAAATATTAACAAAGGTTAGTTGAGTAAACAACCACGATATGGCGACTAAACAAGCGCCCTCGTGTAAACCATAAAGCGATTACAAAGATATAAAATGACAAAAATAAACAAGAAATACAACCTGACATGGGTTCTGATCCGAGCAAATCACTCGAAGGAAGCAAAAGCCCCGGCGGAGTAGCGCAATACCTCGGTATTATGACAGCGGAGTCAGCGGGAGAGCCACCTTGAGGGTAAGTTCAAATCAGATTAACTCACCGGTGTCGAGCTGGTCTGAGAAGCACGGTCAGGCTGAAGCAAGGAGGCGCATCTCATAAACCAGGCGCAGCAGCAAGGAGGCGCAGTCCATGACTGAGGCGCAGCAGCAACACATCGCAGTCCAGAGATCACCTGAAAAACCACGAATTGATTAATAAAAAGAAAAACGGGAATCGCGCATTAGAACGCAACTTATCGACTGCAAGAAGGCGATTGACGGCGAGCAGCAACAAATTACGCGGCGCATGAAGCGAGGAGGCTACAAGCCGGCTGAACAACAGAGACGGAGAACAACACCTGCAAAATAAAAAAAACAGCATAATGCAACCGAAAAATCAAACAGGCGCACCAGAAACATACTCACCCGTTGTGGCAGCATAGAAGCGACGACACAAGGTAACCGTACAGCCCGAAAAAGTTACAACTTTCACGAAAACAACATACACAAGATCGCGCACATGTCACGGGCGCAGCCATATTAATTAACGATCGACACGCCGCCGATCAACACACACTTGTCCACGACGGTGTCAGAGTTGATACATGTCGACGAAGCATCACGGCGTCGGTGCACACCGAGCGGCGAATTAGGTGAACCGTGGGCACATAGAGAGATTACGCGCCATGGCTAACGCGACATATTTTGTATACCAAGACGATACAATAAAAACCTACTTATCGACACCTTACCTTCGTCTCGATTACTTTAATTTTTCTCGACTCCCAAACACGATCTATGTTACAATATATTGTCACGCCGATAGGGGGGGGGGGGGGGGGGGGGGCTGTGGCTAGGGGGGGGGGGGTAAAGGGGATTCCTGAAATTGAATACACAACAAAAGAAAATACAAACAGAAAGAAAGAAAAATAACAATAACTCGAAATTTGTTCTAACACTCTACAATAATAACTGTGACGGATGGAAAGCGGTAAATGATATGAATGATTATATGCATGTTTGCGGTGATGAAGATTTGTATTTTATTTAATAGAGAAAAGGTTTAGACTGTTAGGAAGTCGGAGGAGAACTGATTTGAGATGATGGGAGAGGCTGGGAGAAAGGGTTTGAAAGAAAGAGTTTAGGAGTAGAGGGGATGTCGCGTGAGGGTGATAAGGGACCGTGGGATTGTGGAATCAGCGAAGTTGGGAGTTAGCGAGAAAAGAGATTAGGAGTAGGTGAGAGCGGTGGGAATTGAATGTGGGATCGTTACATAACGAAAAAAATTCTGTTCTCAAAAATAATATAATAACAATAATCTCTAATTTAATAATATAGTCAGCGGACTATCTCGGGGGGGGGGGGGGGGGGGGGGTGTTTTCAATATCAAATTTTGAGTAAATTTTGGGCGCCAGTTAATTTCTCTTACATTAACAAACTAATAAAAAAAACAACAAAATGTATAACGCAAAATTTCCTTATAAAAATACTTCAACAATAATACTACCCAAATACTATAATGGGGATTCTCTAAGGGAAGTGTTGGGAAGACTAGCTCACGGGTAGCGGGAGGGAAGAGGACTCTCAGGGTGACGGTTCTCCGACTCTATATGACCTCTTAATAATTACCACCGATATGGAAAAGGGACTGTGAAACAACGGGTACTTGGGCGATTTGGGGATTTTGAACAGCATATACACGGGTCGGTCGGGGAATTTAAAGAGATGCAAATATTTGGGAAATTATTCTCTAATAGTCGGACTTATTGTACCGCTGTCGGAAGGACAGTGGTATCGAGAATCGGAAAAAAAATTGTTGTCACCGTCGCTTCACCGGCGACGGGTGACCTGGCCGGAGAGGGGAGCGCGGGAAGGGGAGTCCTACTTATTCTACCTTTACACTGCACGCCCGTTCCACGTTTAAGTTTGATATCCTTATTTTCACTTTTATAATCCTATATTTTAATAGCTGACCAAAAGAAAGAAAAGGGGACACTCTGAAATGCGGAAAGGGAAATCCGGAGGGAGAGTACTCCAATTGTAAGTAATATTTTATAATAAACAAAAGAAAGGGGAATACAGAAATAACATATAAAATATGCCGGTGTGAAATTTGTGAAGGGAGACTGTGCAAGCACTTAGGATGGTGATCCTCGGTCGCTCGCTCCTTCTCTCTCTGTCTGTCTGTCTGTCTGTCTCTCTCTCTCTCTCTCTCTCTCTCTCTGTCTCTCTCTCTCTCTCTGTCTCTCTCTCTCTCTCTCTCTCGTACTCCTCGTCGCTCTTCTATCCCTCGCCTTTCCTCTGTCACGCCTTTTTTCTCTCCCGCCTTCACACATCTTGCACTCTGCACTCTATACTCGTAGTTTTCTCACACTCCCTATAATGCTGCCACTCGCTCTTTATACGTTCGCAACTCTCTCTCTCTCTCTCTAACAAACTTCTCAACTCTCTATCACAAAAATCACTCCTTTTCTCTAATTCGTCGTTAGGGCACGGGTCAGGCGATACGGGAGGTGGGAAGATCGATATTTTCGGGACGGTACTAGGGAGATCTATTGGGAGATGGATGTAATTAGGACGATCGATATGGCCTGGTCGTTCTCATCGATATCGGGATTTAGGGTAATTCAGGATGCTCGGTGCGCGCTGCTGCCATCTCACTCGTCTCTCCGTCGGTATACCGATGGATGGCTAGCGACGGCGGACGGGACGGCCTGTGTGAATGGTAGCGGGAATTTTGTTCGGTGCGAGTGCGTGTGCCGTCCCGGACGTCCTGGGATTTCCGGTGGCGATTTTCTGGGCCAGTCGGAATGTCCTCGGGATGTCCTGGTAACGGTGGATGGTCCTTAGTTATCGCCGTGTCGACGACGACGACGACAGTGTCCGTGGCGACGACGACGACGACGTCGACGATGATGATGCCAACGACGACGACGACGACGGCCAACGACGACGACACCGCGACCACGATAGCGATGACGGCGGGAATGACTGCGGGTGATACTTGGGGTGTTCTTCGTAGCAGCGATAACTGCTTGCACAGTGTATAATAATCGGGAGGGAACGGGGGAATTGGGAAAAATATACAAATAAAAATACCAATTGTTCACTTACTTTTTACATATTACGTGGAACGGTCGCCTTAGAGGGCTGTCAGCGGGAAGGGCAATTGTGCAACGTAACAATATATATATTGAAACGGCAAAACGTTTCACTAAATTTGTTTGAGTGCGATGGCTCGACGATTCGAAAGTAATTTTTCTTGAGACCTTGTTTTTGTGTTAATCAAAATCGTTTAGTAGGCTTTATTTTTGAGATTGTGACTCTTTGGTTGGGGCGACTTCGCCTTTATTTCCTTTATAAGTTTGATGTAAAGTGAAAATTAAAATTCAATTGTGTTGGATCTAATCCGTTTTTAATTCTATTAGTCCCGAGTCAATATTCCCGCTCCGCTTGGCCGTCTCTGTAGATCCTCGATGTATCGCCAAAGCATCGATGATAGGCTCGATCGTTGGCGCGTCTGCCCTCTCCTCGCCATTTCCTCTCGTATCTCGTCAGCTGAGCCAACGACGTAAACACCGGTGAGCGCTCTTCTCCCCGCCTGTCCGTTGACCGTGCGTGATGTTGTGTTTGGGTTGTAGGTCAATGCTCTTAAGCAGGACCTTTACTGCTCGTTCAACGTACGTTTCGTCGAGTAAGAATTCTTTTTCAGAATCTGTTTATTTAAATCGCCGCTTCGCTCTTATTCAGAGTTCATTGTCGATTACTAGGTTTCATCTCTTCTTCAGAGCACCCACCCGGGTAAGTGACCAGCTATCAGCTGATATTTTGTGGTGATTTTTCCGACCCTTTATACTAATTAGGATGCCCGCCTATAGGTCGAAGGATTTTCCCACGAGCCAATTAGCTGTTTTGGCGGTAGTGCCGTGTGCACTGGCGTCGTTAAGTCTCTCGATGGTGGGAAGTTTTACCTGGGTGCATGAGACAATATCGCCTCAATGTAATGAAAAGGGGTAATATTATGAAAAGGGGTAATACCCGTTCCAATCTATCTATCTATATATATATATATATATATATATATATATATATATATATATATATATATATATATATATATATAGATAGATTGGAACGGGTATTACCCCTTTTCATAATATTTTTTATTTGGTTCTCGAGAAAGAAATAAATAAATTTGGAACCTTGGGTAAAATAACTTTATTTTTCAACTTTTCGTTACAAGTTTCAAGGCGGTAGATAATATCGATCTCCAGTCTTATCGCGTGATCGATGTATGAGCTTTGGTAGTACCTCGTTTATGACTTGCGTTGAGTTTTAGATATTGGCGCTGTGCGTCACGCTCTACTTGTTGCGAATTTCATGCGTAGATAATCGCGTGACAAAATCAATATGGCGCCGACCGTAACAGTGACAGTTGCGATTCGTAAATTCGTTTAAGTGCGTGGAGTGTGGTTCTTGTTTTTTACGAGTGTTTTTCGTTTTCGTGTGACAGTTCGTCGTCGGAATAGAGATCAACGGACTAAGGTGAGTGCGCCAATTTCAGTTTCTCGAGGTATGAACAAATGATTTACATGTCTGTTTCAGATTCCTTATTTACTTTTGGCCTCTCCTCGTAAGGTCTCAGCGTGATAATGCTAGGTGGATTTTGATGCTAACACGGTGTCGACTTGTGCCGTGTCTACGTCCTTTGATAAATGTCGCCCGTTCGATAGTTTTTGGGTCCTGCGATGCCTCAGGTGTAATTTCTCAATCGTCGGCGAGTTTCACATACCTCCTTATGCTGGCCCGTACTCTTACCTGGTAGACCACGTGCTCTTATTGTCGATCCTACTGGTTTTATAGTCGAGATTCCCGTTTTGTTGCCGGGGCAGCAAATTTGGGCGTCAACTATAAACGGTCAGATACCGAAAGAGAGACTGTGGTTTCGAAGGTGCTTTATTGATATATCGGTCGAGTATTTATATTATTGTTCGTCATAGTTTATTGACGCGAATAGTAGCCCTCTTGAGAGATTTGTTGTTACTAATATTGTAACCTTTGTGTTGCAGGTGTGTGCGTCTCAACAGTGGGTCAAAAAAGTATTAGTACACCCAGTTTTTACCCATAATTTGAATCAAACGAATTTCAGGTGAACAAAATTTAGGTTCATAAATATTTTACTATGTATAGAGATAATCTTTAAAAAATAAATTTTTTATAATGACTTATAAAGAAGTTATACGAAAAATACAAGAATTATAAAGTCAAAAAAGTATTTGTACACTTACGACAATAAAAGAAAGCTTGAAATTTTTTAACGTTGACACGATAATTAGTATTTGGTATGCATGACTTTAGCATCAATCACAGCTTGTAATCGTTTTGGCATGGATTCATCTAGTTTTTGAGTTGTATCTTTAGGTATTTTTCCCCATTCTTCCTTAATTATTCGTTGTAAGTCATTTTTATTCGAAATTTTTCTTTTTCGTACTTCTATATCTAAAATGTGTCACAAATTTTCGATTGGATTAATATCCGGAGACTGCGGTGATGTACTTCTCTGCTTGGGAATATTATAGAGCAACCATTCCTTTGTTACTCCCGCAGTGTCCTTCGGATCATTATCCTACTGAAAGTGATATTGTCCAGCCAGGCCTAATATGACTGCAGTTTCATTTCAATTATCGCGCAACACTTCGATATATTTTCGTGCATTCATATTCCCTTCAATAAAAGCAAGTTTTTCAACGCCATCGTATGCCATACAGGTCCAAACCATAACGTTCTCTCCACCGTGCTTACCTGTTGTTAGATGTTGATGCGATGTGATTTGCCAGTGTTTCGGCGCTGGAAAATGGTTTTGCTGCTGCTTCTCTTATGATTGTCTTACGCTCTCTGGCCGGGAGTATCTTCGGCCGACCTGTTCGTGGTTCGTTTTGCGTACTTCCCGTTCTTTCGTATTTGTTTACAAAGTAATGCACTATTGTGAAGTTTAATTTTAATTCCTGACCAATTTTTCGATAACTTTCTCCGCGTTTCCGAAGGGAAATAACGGGATCTCGTAGGAACATGGATATTTCACTTTTCTTATTTGCCATGTTTACTCCTACCTAATGGAGGATCACGATTCATCACCAACCATCGAAGAGATATTTCAAAAATGTCAAGAGGCCAAGACTATGTCAAGCTTTCACCTAACCAGCAGCAACTCCCTTCGGTTTGAAAACAAGCCCGGCGAGTTTAATAAAGGGCTTGGATAGTCCTGCAAGGAATAGGGAAGTCAGTTATAAACTTCATAGATGACCTTCTCTGCACATCGAAAAATCCGGAACAACACCTCAGGCACATCGAGGAAATCCTCAAGAGAATGCAGAAACATGGACTAACGCTCAACTTCAAAAAATCAAATTTCTTCAAAAAAGAAGTCAGATTTCTGGGATGTGTGTTAACGAAATACGGCATTCGACCACAGCAAGACAAAATCCAGGCAATCAAGGATTTCCAGCACCCAACCAATCAAAAATAGCTGCGTGGTTTTCTGGGACTTATAAATTTCTACTCACGATTTACAAGCAAGCACGCGAAGGTGACAGTCCCATTACTCGAACTCATAAATAAAGATGAAACATGGCAATGTAGTCCGGAGAAACAAACGATCTTCGAGAAAATAAAGAACCTGTTCATCGAGAGCACAATACTAAGGCACCCCGACGTAAGAAAACCATATATACTCTCCACGGACGCAAGTGATTATGCACTCGGAGCCGTCCTGGAACAAGAAGACGAAGAAGGAGAAAGAGGGATAATTGCATATGCCAGCAGAACGCTCAAAGGAGCAGAACTAAGGTACATGACGACCGAAAAAGAACTCCTGGCAATCGTATGGGCCTTGCAAAAATTTAGAACGTACGTCTTAGGAGCAACAATCAAAATAAGAACGGACCATAAGGCAGTCACGTTCTTGAAAACCTGCCGATTCGGAGCAGAAAGGCTACTCCGATGGACATTGTTAATCCAAAACTATGATCTCGAAATAGAACAGTGCCCAGGAAAGAAAAACGTGGTAGCAGACTGCCTCAGTCTGCTACCACGACCTCCGAGGCCGGACGGCCTCGGAGAAAGGCAAGAGAGAAAGGGAAAAATCATAATAGCAGCTATCCTTGCGAAACAGTTAAGCCCCGAGTTAACCAGTGAGTTCCAAAAATTTGGGGAATTACAAAAGGACGACCCCAACCTAAACGCTAAATGGAACCATGCCCTCGCTGAGCAGAATGAAGAAGCGCCGTATCGGATCATTGACAATTGCCTGGTAAAAAAGACGAAAACAGGAAAGTGGAAAATTCCGATCCCCACGCACATGTTGGAACGACTTATAAAAGAGAGTCATGAGATGTACGGAGACTATGGGGCACGGAAAATTTTTAAACTATTGGACGAAGACTTCACATACCCACATTTCGCTAAACGCATAAGATAAGATATTGCGCAATGTGAAATATGCCAAAAGAATAAAAACTCGAATCGAACTAACAATGCAAAGATGCAAACAATCATACCAGAGGGCCCGGGGACCTGCTGTCCATCGACTTTTTTGGCCCATTACCACCATTAGCCGGAGGGGTGAAGCACATCTTAGTCACGCTCGATGCATTCACAAAATTTGTAAAACTATACCCACTAAGAAAAGAAAATGCCGATGCAACAATAAAAAAATCTTCCAGGACTACATCCCAACGTACGGAAAACCAAAAAGAATACAATTCAACCATGGAACACAGTTCACCTCCAAAAAATGGTTAGACAAGTTAGAAAAAGAAAAAATAAAGGGCATCTTCTCGTCCATACGACATCCACAAGGAAATATCGTCGAGAGAGTAAGTAGAGAACTGGCAAGAGAGAACTGGCCCTCAGGATAGCCCAAATGGGTACTAACAATAGAAACCTGCATAAATGACACACATCATGAGACAACCGAAGAAACACTTACAGAACTCCATCTCAAGAAAAAACCATATAGAATATGGAGACAATGGATTCTAGCTCTAAAAAACGAGGAAATCGATGAACTGTCTCATCAGAAGAAGATTGAAATCGTGAAAGAACGAATAACTAAGAAAGGACTAAGTTGAGCAACAAGATTTAACGAATCACGCTGGACAACCGGGTTCGAGAAAGGCGATATGGTGTTAATAAGAGCCTTAAACGTATCCGATCCAGCGAAGAAGCTAATGGCCAAATTCATGCCATTATACGAAGGGCCATTCCGTATAAAAAGATGCGTAGGAATTGCCACGTATCTCGTAGAGGATCCAGCGACGAAAAAGGAACGAGGCAAATTTCATGCGTGCCTCATGAATAAGTATATAATCCCACGGGGACCTACAGAAAAGAAAGAAAGAGGAGTTATAAAAGGAACAGTAACTAGGAAACTTTGAATCATCCTGTACTCCTAGGAAGAGCAAATTCAAAATTCTAAGGAACGAGACGTTCTGCAAGTATCGCCAACCGTCACACGGACAGAAAAACACGCGCAAGAAATAGAACTTAAATTCAAAGGTCCCCGACAATCGAAATCAAATGTTGATGAAATCGCAACTAAGCAACATGAAGCCACCGGAGACAAAAGGTACGATATCAGACCAGAACGAGAGTCAAACAGAGAGAAGCATGAAAAACTATCGACCATGGAGGAAAACTAAAAGGCGAATCGAACGAGTAATAAGGAAGAATCAAATGCCACCGATCATCCACGAATTTGAAGCAATCACAATAACCGATGAGAACATTGAAGGCTGGTACCCTGGACAATCAATCGAGCTATAACAAAGGGAGAGGAGAGAAGAGGAAAAGCTGGAGCATGTCACAGCCGCCACCTAATCACAAATACATATACGATGATCTCTGCCATTCTGGACACGTATTACTGATTACACATCGAGACAAAGTCCAAAGGAAAACCTCCATACTAATAATGACCACGCTTTTCCCATATTGTAGTATCTATGGCCAAACTCCATATGTCCATACTCCAAAGGAAAATCTCCATGTTAATCATAATCAGGCCCTTCCCATACAGTACCATCTAAGATCAAATTCCATAGTTCTCGCACGAATTACTCACTCGATAGTCTATAAGTATGTGACACAAAGGGAGGGTAGCCAGTCGCCTTGTAACTACCGACCTATTAGTCAGCGAAGCCCTTGTCCAATATAATTAATAAACAATCTTTAATTATCTTTACGTTAAACTTGTGTCGTGTATTAATTTACTAACGTCTTATAAAACCTGCTTCTAATACCTGCGTGAGTGAATCTTCTGACAAGTGCGCTAATATAGACCTTCGCGAACGAGTCAACGAGTGGTGACTGCTCTCTCAGGCACTGGCGATCCTAAAGTGACCCAGGTTCCCAAAAAGTCGCACGACAATTTGGCGATCCTGCCAGGATATACGCTAACGAAATAAAAAAAAAAAAAAAAAAAAAGTTTCTCACTACGTATATCTCCGTGACGAATTACTTCTCACGCAGATCTGGAAAAACAAAAAAAAAGTGAAGAAAGCTCAAGGTAATTGTTTGACGTGAAGTGATAATTAGCGAAAGACACAGTTAACGAGCGTGGCTAGTAAAGAGAACCCTTTGCTGAAGCGATATAGAAATCCGACCGAAAGTACATATCCCAGTAAGTGAACGTAGTACCTTGAACCATCGCTTAACGCGCAGTTGAACAGATATTGAAATCTACGAGATTGCATATATCTCAGTAAGCTGCCCGAAAATAAACATCGCGCCGCGCCTAGTGGAATCGCGCGGACAAGGACGGAGACACCTGACTCTCGAGGCTATCAAGAAGAACGAGATTACTCCACAGTTATGCCCGATGACACCAATGATTAGCCTGCTCCTGCTCTTCGTGGTAACGTAAGTACAGAATTCGAAATTCTTGCTTATACGGAAAAACCCTCTCGGGGTTAACATTGGCGAGAGGGATAAAAGATTCGGATCTTCAATTAATCAGACGGGACATATACCGCCGAACAATAATAATATTAACATTACGTGGAAAAAGCGTTCGTATAAAAAGCCGTAAAGGAAGCTTTACGTGAAGAACTTCTAACCGAAATGCCTAATTCAATAACATCATGGAACGCAGCGCAAGAAAGAATTCGCGAAATCGTGAAATTAATGATAAAAATTATTCGACAATCGGAAACTTTAAGAGCGTCGTCACCATCGATAAATGAAACAGTGGCTCAGAGGTTGAAAGAACTCAGCGATCGCTTCACTTCCCTCGACGTCGAACGATCGAATTATTACATACAATTCCGGCAAACACCCGACCCGATTTCAATAATAATATATTTAGCCGCAATGACTGATAATGAAATACACGAAGCGGATCCGCAAGACCCCTACCAAATATTGCCGCATCCACCTACCTATGAACAAGTATTAGCCGAAGATAACGCAGGTCGACGGCTGGCCATAAATTATATCGAAGCCGGCGTACCCCCGTCGCGAACAGCTGGCCTTCTCGATAGAGAAAGTCCCGAAGCGTCGGTCCTAACCATCGGGACAGTTATGACAAGAACTGGCCTACCTCCGCACAGAGAAAATCACCCAGCATGGATGATTTGGCGAGAACCCAGGTCTCTTCGACAACATTTATCGGCAAGACAGCAGATACCGATAAATGAAGTATTAGACACGGGTTTGGCAACAGAGACGAACGACCCAGTACTCGACGAACTTGCGTTGCGATTAGATGCCGCCCCTCTCACTGTTGGAGATAGACCACCGAACGCTCAACCAACACGAGGAGCGATACCGAGGGCGCCTTTACGCCGCCCTAATGAACAAGCCGAGGCCCAATATCCAGCAGAAGCAACGGCACTCGTGCAGCAAACAGAAATTCGAAATGCACCGACGGCGCCGATACAAAGATCGCCATCGATTTTGAGCCAAAACGATCCGGAACTAAGAGCGATGATACAAGAAGCTGTTCGTCTCAGCCTTGAGCAAGAAAGAGCAAACAATTGGCACCAAGGGTTAACGTCAGTCGACCCATCGCCTGCGATACCAAGGGGACAAGAAATGAGACAAAGACAAACAATCACGCAAGCGCATCAAACACCATTTCAAACAGAATTACGCGTAGAAACAAACCCTCCAGCCTCACCGCAGGGAAGACTACAACAACCTAACCCCAACGGCTTTTAGCCGGGGGAATATCGGGGCACAGGCATCGTGGGAACGGAACAAGGACAGAAAGTCACGGATGCCATTAAACTTGTATCTACCATCATTACGGGACAAAGCACCGTCAATCATAAACTTTGGACAGAACAAGCTGCCCTTGGATATAAATATTGTAAACCATCGGAGCAGCAATTCTTCTTTTACCTTTTAAAATCGCAGAAAATAGGAGGTTCTCTCTCAATTCGGAAAGAGATCGTGAACACACAAAATATTCACGATCTCCTCTTCATCACACAGAAAATTCAACTCGCCGGAGCACGCAGTTCAAGTCTCATGGCAGAGCTCGTGAACATCAAACAAAGAGGAAGAGACATTACAGATTACATCGCCAGATTTAACCAAAAATATGACACGGCCGTCATTGCTTTCCAAAACGAGGAATTAAACGGAGGATACACCCGAGAAGATACAAGACACATCGAGTCAACAGCTATCAGTTACTTCCTTCTTGGTCTCGATATAGAACTAAATAGAGTTCTTCGAAATGCAAATTATCTGAACCTCGCAGATCTGCAACGCCACGCAATCACATCGGCAAATGCAGAAAAACAATACCAACAATTTAACCGTAATTTCACATCGTCTCACACAACAGGATACACCAAGCCACCGCAACGGTTTCCCGAGAGAACAAATTATGTACCAAAACCCAACCATAAACCTCACCCACTGCGGGGGCACAGGGTTTTAAATATGACCTAGGAAGATCTCGATGATTTATTAGAAATAAATCACAGAAATACAGTGAGCAACGTGGTGAATCATATTCAGCGGGAAAAAGGATGTTTCAGGTGTGGTAAAAAGGGCCACTTCATCAAAGAGTGCAAACAGCCACCACCATCATCAGGACAAGCATTCGAAAAACAAAATTTTTACGACCCCGCTGTTTATCGAAAACCACCAGATCAACAACGACGAGTAAACAACCTAATGTCGACAAACACAGAAAGTCAACACTCGCAACAAGAGTGGAACGAACCATCAGAAGGAAAGAGCGAAAGAGATGCCATAAACTCCGAAAAATACGAAGAGCTGAAGGAGATGGAGGACCAAGAATCCTACATCTACGACAGCAACTCAGACGAATAAAAATTCAGCCAGAAGGATTCCAGGAACCCCTGAAATTATTGATTGACACCGGGAGCACTTTGAACCTTATAAAAAAAAACAAAGTACCGTTAGGCCAATCTATAATTCAGAAGAACACATCTTTTAACATGGGCGATGCGGCCTATGTGATGAAAGAAAAAGTAAAAATTACTTATCTGGGATCCTCGGACGAATTCGTCATCGTACCTGACAACTTCCCACTTCAACCAGAAGAGGACGGATTAATGGGATTAGCCTTCATGGTTAATCGAGGGTATGTGTTGTCTACTAATAACATGACACTATCCGGGATAAATCATGATCTACGTGAGTCCACCGTCAAAGCTAAAGTCAACCATATAACACCATTTGAATTTCAACTTCCGAAACCAGACTATGAATATCTACTCTACACAAAAGAAGAAGCTAGTAAAGGATCACCTGTACAGATTGTTAAAACTGACCACAACGGTTATGCCAGAGGAGCATATGTTAATTACGGCGAAGAAAAGATTCTCACCGAACAAATGTTCACAGCTCGGGAAATAACTTTTCAGGAGAAACATAGTATCAATAATCTGTCTCGTTACAATAAAAAGCGAATCGAGAAACTGCGAAATATTACCAATCTTGAACATCTGGACCAAGAATCAAAATGTAAAATCTGGAGAATTATCGAAGAATTCAACGACCTCTTCACAGTGGAGGGAGACCCCCTCCCCATGGCACCATGCACAAGACACGAAATTAAATTGACTGAGCCGAAAATAATTAACATTCGGAACTTCAGAGCGCCAGAGATACACCAGAAAGTTATCAGCGATGGTGTGAAGGATATGCTCTCGAAACAAATAATTAAACCATCTGATTCACCATACAATTCACCAATATGGGTAGTCCCCAAAAAGCCGGGACCTGACGGCAACCCAAAGTGGAGAATTGTCATTCATTTTCGAAAATTGAATGAATATTCAACACAGCATGCTTATCCCATGCCAATTATCGAAGATATATTTGACTCTCTTCGAGACGCAAGGTACTTCAGCGCTTTTGATCTATCATCCGGATTTCATCAGATAAGAATGGATCCAGAAAGCACGAAATACACTGCCTTTTCAACCACAGAGGGACATTTCGAATATCAACGAATGCCCTTCGGATTAAAAAACGCTCCAGCCACGTTTCAACGAATGATGGACATGGTCTTAGTGGGTCTCAATCATAAAATATGCTATGTGTACGTCGACGACATAGTGATTTTCGGCAAAACCCTCGAGGAACACAACCAAAACATAAAAACCGTGTTCACACGTTTAAGAGAAAAAGGTCTAAAATTACAACCAGAAAAATGACATTATTTGAAAGATGAATTGGAATATTTGGGACACCTGATAACACCAGACGGAGTCAAACTAAATCCCGCAAAGTTGGAAGCCGTACAAAAATTTCCGATACCACGAAACCCAACGGAGGTGAAAGCTTTCCTAGGATTGACCGGATATTATCGGAGATTCATTAAAAATTTCTCTACGATTGGAAAACCACTAACCGAACTAACAAAGAAAGACGTGATATACAAATGGGATGAAAAATGTCAAATCGCATTTGACACTCTTAAGAAGGCAATGATGGATCCACCCGTCCTACGACCACCGGATCCAACAAAACAATACACCTTAACAACAGACGCCTCAAATGTTGGAATTGGAGGAGTGTTATCTCAGGATGGGCACCCTGTTTATTTTCTTTCACGAGTTTTAAAGGACGCGGAAAGAAATTATAATACAACTGAGAAAGAGCTATTAGCAGTTGTATGGTGTGTAAAGAAACTCCGACAATACCTTTTAACGACCAAAGATAAGCCTTTTATCATCAAAACTGACCACCGAGCATTGGCATGGCTGAAGAATTGCAAAGATCCTAGCCAGAGACTTCTCCGTTGGAGATTGCGTATGGAAGAATACCACTACGACATTGAATATGTTAAAGGAAAAGATAACGTAGTTGCTGACGCACTTTCACGAGTTTTTCATATCATGTAGCAACCACCTATAGAATGGGATGACGCCATCAACAGGATTTGGGATTCCACGGAAAGAAAGCAATATTCAAATGAACAATGGGGCAACACCTTCCCGCAATCTTCGAGAATACGAAAAAACGTCAACAAGGATAGGGGATTACAGATATTGAGTCATATCAATAAATTAGAAGAGGAAGCTGACCTATTGCAGAAAGAGATAATAAATCAAAATATCAGACTCTACCCTAATAGAACAGAGTATCCAGAATGGAAACGCCTAACAGCACGGATCAAGAATGAAGGTAAAGAAGGAATGTTGTTTATCAGTAAAGACAACTTTGAAGAGGACTTAATTAAATGACTACACCAACAGCGAGAAAACGAACAGAAGATCCGTCTATATGTCAACCCAAAGGAGTTCACGACCCTAGGAATTGAAGAAATTGAACGAATACTTAGAGAATTTGTCAAGAATAATCCAACACTGGTACAATTTTGCCGTACTGACCAAGACGCACCTACACAAGAGCAACGGGCGGATATATTGAAATCGGCACACGGTGATGCTGCAGGACACAACGGAACGCTGAAGATGAGAGGCATTATCAGCCAAATTGCTCGATGGAAAGGCATGGATCAGGACATCGCGGATTATGCTGCCAAATGTGACATTTGTCAACGTTTCAAAAGGGAAAATATTAGGCATAAACCGGAAGGAAGAGAAATGGAATATGTCACTAAGCCAAACGAAAAATTAGCCATAGATCTCGTCGGACCACTTCCTACAACAAATTCAAAAAACAATTACATCTTGACAATGCAAGATACATTAACAAAATTCATCTTACTCGCACCACTACAAAAGAAAACAGCGATACAGGTGTTTAAAGCATTGCATGATACATGGTTCTGCTTAATCGGATTCCCAAAACAGATTCTGAGCGATATGGGTACAGAGTTCAACAACGAATTGATGACGAAGTTCGAGAAACTCTACGGGATCAAGCACATAACAACCACTGCTTATCACTCCCAAGGTAATGGAGCAATCGAAAGAATGCATGGCGTTCTCAAAAATAACATCCGAACGACGGTCCAAGATAGACCAAATACGTGGGATACCGTCTTACCAATAATGTATAAAGTATGGAATACCACTATCCATTCGACATTAAAGATGACACCCCACAGCCTTATGTTTCCACACGCACCAAATACACCAAATAACTTCAAAAAACCAGAACCCGAAAAGATAAGATCCAGAGCATTGGCATGGAGCAAAGAACCCGAAAAAAGAATTTATCAAGCTCACGTAAGACTTCAAGAAGCGACGATAAAACACAAACGGAAAGTAGATGCTGGAATAGTCCGGCAATTACCAATGTATATTGAAGGAGATGAGATATTGATCCACAACAATAAAAAAAAACATTCGCTCGATAAAGAATGGCAAGGACCATATAGGATCGAAGTCATCAACATTGTTAAAAACAATGTGATGATTATCTACAACAATGAGCCCAAATGGATCCATATATCTCACACAAAACCATATGTTCATTATGAGACTATTAATATACCATTACCAAAATTGAGAATAAAAAAAGGAGAAAGCGGACTTTACATTGAGTCCGAAGGTCAATAAAGGATACCTCAATATAATAACATTCCAACACTATTTACAGACGGGGAGCAGAAGGACACTATTCGCTGAAACCAATAAAGGGAACACTCATTCAAGAAAAAAATGGCAAGGTGTACGCGTATCAGGAGGAGTGGAAGATAGTACACGTCGTCGATACGGAACCCGTCTTTACGAGCCTTTTCAAGATAGAAGAAACAAGTGAAGAGCTACAAAAAACAATCAACTTGGTAAACGACTCCACAGGAAATTTAGGACTAAACCAAAAAATACGGACTGCAGAAAATAAAAGACTAAAAAATTCATTGAGAACGCTCAGCAAAATCTTAGGATTACACGACATACCACACCATACGACATCGACAACAACAACAACGTCGACAACAACAACAACGTCTACACCAACAACACACCCAACAGCTATAAAACCGAAAGCATGGAATATCAACGATGCTAACAGGAATAATTTCAACGAATATGCTAAAATATTTGGAGCTGATGCCGTAATGACGGCTATTAATCGCAAATACGACCGAAGTAAAGTACTGGACCCACTTACCAGGGATATACCAAAACACCTTCACCGTACCAAAAAAAGAGGGGTATTGGACATCGCTGGGACAGTGCAGAAGTTTCTTTGGGGAACCGCAGACGCAGAAGACCTGCGTATTATAAACATCAATATCGAGAATATTACCAACGCAACCGAAAAATTAAACCTCATGCTCCAAAAACAAATAAAAATAACACAAGATCAGATTAATATTCTGGATACAAATCAGAAATCAATGGCGAAATATCTCGAGGCGATGGATAAAGAATTTAAAAAAACTAGAAACGAAACAAATCAACTACGATACGTAACACTGCTGGAGAATAGACAAAAAATATCTGGAAGGAGTACAAAAGAGTTTAGAAAGGGACATAACATCTATCAATTTGGCCATTGAGGTTGGAAAACACGGAATCGTGCAACCATTATTGTTTTCACCCGAGAGATTGACACAGTCAATAAAAACCTTTGAAAATCAGTACGGGAAACACATTGTGGAAACGATAGAAGAAAATTATCAAAAATTCATCGACATATCAAACATAGCAATATTCACCTCTAAGCGGAAAATTGCTTATATAGTCACGATACCCAACCTGGAAAGGGAACCCTGGATTCTGATAAAGAACACGCCAGTACCACAGATGGTTAACAACATATACGCCGTCATCCTTCCTCTATACGCCGAACGAATGGAACGAAACAATTTCACGCGAGAAGTACAACCTGGCGAACTCAAGGAGGTCAACGGAGACTTCGTTACGAAATACCAGGGAGTGGAGCATGCATCGAACTCTATTTCACTTTGCGAAAATTCAAGTAACATAGCAAACAAATGTAGAATAGTCAATTTTGAAGTTACAGATTTCGCTTACATAAACACAAAACAAGCACAAATACTAATACCTAATAAAGAACCAATTACAATAACACTAATGTGTAACAACGCACACCAAATATTTGAATTAACAAAACCTTACATTATCGAAACTAACGAAAAATGTGAATTGTATACCAAGACGTCCCGAGTGAAATTATTACAAACTAGAACTAAAATATCCTATGAAGTATTTAATACCGAAGCTATAATCAATTATACCTTACCAGAGTTAACTAACGAAACCCCAATTGGATTACACAAACTGAGCATCGAAACTTTAAAAGATTATAGTAAAACAATAGAAACACTAAGTCAAGAATTAAAAAAAAATCACATCCAACTACTTGCCAATAACGAATGGGCCAACTTCAAAGGAATTGTGTTACCTAGCGTAGGGGCAATAGTATCAGGAATGTTTCTGATTGGTATAATAGCATTAGCCATGAAAACAGGTTTATGTATGTATATGCTTAAAGGATTTTTTGCATGTTGCACCAAAAAGAAAGCAGCCGAGTTCCAGCTAAAACGAGAAAGGAAGCAACTAAAGAAGCTACGAAGAACCAACCGGGAATTGGCAATAGAGCTAGAGGACCGAAACGAGGACGTTTCTCAATCTCGTCAGGGGGGTGTCACAGCCGCCACCTAATCATGAATACATATACGATGATCTCTGCCATTCTGGACACGTATTACTGATTACACATCGAGACAAAGTCCAAAGGAAAACCTCCATACTAATAATGACCACGCTTTTCCCATATTGTAGTATCTATGGCCAAACTCCATATGTCCATACTCCAAAGGAAAATCTCCATGTTAATCATAATCAGGCCCTTCCCATACAGTACCATCTAAGATCAAATTCCATAGTTCTCGCACGAATTACTCACTCGATAGTCTATAAGTATGTGACACAAAGGGAGGGTAGCCAGTCGCCTTGTAACTACCGACCTATTAGTCGGCGAAGCCCTTGTCCAATATAATTAATAAACAATCTTTAATTATCTTTACGTTAAACTTGTGTCATGTATTAATTTACTAACGTCTTATAAAACCTGCTTCTAATACCTGCGTGAGTGAATCTTCTGACAAGTGCGCTAATATAGACCTTCGCGAACGAGTCAACGAGTGGTGACTGCTCTCTCAGGCACTGGCGATCCTAAAGTGACCCAGGTTCCCAAAAAGTCGCATGACAAGCATCGATCACTTACTAGAAATCATAACTGACAGTCACAAAGTACAAACCAAAGACTGAACATGTACAAACTTTTCGACGCGTCAACCCTCCAGGGAGAATTCAAGAAAGTCCAGATAGTGGGAATGGCGTCGCCAGAACAATTATTCCTACGAGTACAGCTTCCAGACCTCAACCCGAGAAGAACGTTACTAGATATTCAGAGAATCAAAAAAAAAAACGACCCAGAAGTGAACCAGTCTATGGAAGAAGAACTCTACCAAGGAAAAGCGATTTTATATCACAATTCCGTCACATTCCATCGGGCGACGGTGATGGCGTACGAAGAAAATACAACATGGTTGCGGCTAGGGGACATCGGAGAAGAACTAACAGCCCATCAGGATGACGGTTTTACAACGCCCGAATGGACACTCGCAATTCCCCTAACCACAATCATATGCCATATCAACGGCCTCGAACCCCTGGACGGCGACGAGTATGACGACGACGACGTCGAGGTTCTCGCCCAGTGGGTAAAACACAAAACGTGGAACCTACAAATATAAAAAAAACAGAGACGGAGGCCATCTATGGCACATTCAGGATGGACGGCGACGAGTATGACGACGACGACGTCGAGGTTTTCGCCCAGTGAATAAAACACAAAACGTGGAACCTACAAATAGAAAAAAACAAACAGAGACGGAGGCCATCTATGGCACACTCAGCATGGAGGATGGCCCCACCTACCTAGACCTCGCCATCGCACTAAAGACAGCAAGAAAGACAACTAACTCTGCAAAGTTCTAGTGGCATCTACTGGATCCACAATCATGCAGCCAACGAAACCAGCAGCAAAAATTCGCCGATTACGAACCACAGGCAACGAACGAGAATGAAATCACAACCACGCCAACGACCCCAAGACAATACCACCTCATACCGATCGACATGGACACCGACGAAGATAGCAGCGAGACGGACGACGATGAAGACCAAACCACCAGCGACGACTGGACCCATCACCTATGGCCAATCATGGATCAGGAGGAAGAAGGAGAACAGTCAGACGCAGAATCGAGCACCAGTATAACTTCATGCTAAAACTGAATCTAAAAAAAAACAAAAAAAAAAACACTAAACCCACCACTGTACAACATTGAATAAAAAAAAGATTCTTGTAGTACGAACCCGAAATAGAGCGTCTATCAACGATGATTTTTCTCCCCATCCTCGCCGCGGTGAAAAAGATCACCATGACTCGTAGAGAAGAAAAATCAGGGGAACAATGAAATGGTGCCAACGACGAAAGCCCACCTGATGCCAAAACAAATCGTTAGTATACAAACCAACAGGGGGCTAGCATTCGCACAAACGATATGATAAGAGGAAAGATACAAATATACGAGAATTGAAGAGACAAGCAGCGAAAGCGAAGTAATACCATTACGAACCTCAGCAATTACCAACCTACTTACCAATATTTCGGTGACAATATCCCGAAATATCCTATCTCTCAACATCCTTACCTCTGACGATAAGGAATAAGCACGTCGACGTGATCTTTCCGGCGCCCCTCTTGAATGCTGCACAAGCTGCGAGACTGGTGGAGGTCGTCTAGATGACTAGTAAAGGCTGAAAACCTGAAACGAAAGAGATCCAGTACTAAAAAACCCTTCGCCTATATCCCCCTTGGAAATTTACTCACCAAGTCGTCCACTGCGAAGAGAAGGGTCCACTCGAACTTTAGCTCGATATTAATATTTCGAGCTAAAATTTATACAGGCTTCTTTTTTTTAACCTTTTTATAAGTTTAAAGCCTGTTAGTAGGAAGAAAAAAAAAAGTTGCCCAAAAATGGTACAGTCTAATATATATTGAAACGTATTGCGATTTCAGTGTTTAATTTTGTTCAGGACTCGAGCAGGAGCTAAAGAACCTTGTAACGCGCACGTATCAAATCAACGAAATTTATTAAAATTTGAGATCAAGTACAGTGTAAAATTTAAATAGTACTGCAGCTCATCTGTTGTGTATGTGTATTGTTTTTATTTTGAGATACTCTTGTGTGTCTGTGTTGTTTTCGTTGCCGAGTCGCCGCCGTGCTGCTCGTTCGTTCGGCCGTCTCTCTCTTCCTCCAGCATAGCTGCGTCTTTTCTTGCTCTTATTGTTTCGATCTCTCCTTGATGATCGAAGTCGCTACGGTGTGTGTGTGTCGGTGTGTTGTGTCTCGTCGAGACAGTGTTGGTGTGTTGGTGTGTGGTGTCCCTGAAGTCTCTCGATGTTGTCGTCCCTCTACCTCTCTCTTTCTCTATTGGCGCGATGATAGCCGCCGGAGAGACAGCTGACTGTATAGTGTACGGGTCAGTTCTGTTGCCTTTTAAATTTCCCTGACTTCTTTTCGCATACAGTTTCCTCGGGTTTAACAACACATGAGGCTCTCCGACTTAACACTTGCGTGATAATGTCGGGCCTCAAAAAGTCATCCACCGTTGTACTACTATAGCGATCAGCGGACGAGTACTCTTTATCGAGTTTTGACCAAAGGGTATCGTTCGTTCGTTTCGTTGGCCTTTTATTTGTTGCTCGTGGCTATATCGTTGGCGAGAGCGGATTTTGTTTATTGTCCCGCTGCCGGGAGCTCCTTGGACTGTATGTTTAATTTATTGTTCGGCTTGTCCTTGGTGCCGATGTGCCATCTCCTGTTACAATATATTGAAACTGTATTGTCTAAAATACACAATATTTCTTCCAAAATCTGGAGGAATGTCTAAAATACACAATATTTCTTCCAAAATCTGGAGGAATGTCTAAAATACACAATATTTCTTCCAAAATCTGGAGGAATTATTGTGTATTTTAGACAATACAGTTTATGCTTGAACGAACAGTCAAATTACCTTATTATCGAATTACATTAATAACAATATTTTTGAATACGTGGTCGAGTCATCACCTGGAGAAGCTGAAGAAAAAGATGATTCTATTCTGCAGGTAAGGGCTCGGCTCAGGGTTCTAAAGATCCTCCAGTGTTTTCCCCAAAGTCAAGTTTCATCCACACTACAAGTTTTGTCGTTTTCGTTCACTGTGTCGACTGACTTTATAACGGTTTTTAACATCCGTCCGCCGAGCCATCGGTCCGGGAACCACTCGGTTCTTCTCTCGCTACGTTCCTTACGACGTGGCCCGAACACAGCTTCGCTGTAGCCCCGGCTGGTGGGTATTCAAATGGAGTGAGGTGTACAGCATATCACTTCACATATATGTATATCACAATATATATATATATATATATATATATATATATATATATATATTGCGACGGGGATATGGCCGCCTTCCAGCGAAGACCCTAAAACATAATCACAATAATTTGAAGAGGGTAGTTTTATTAGATATACACAGATGGACAAACACAGGGAGCATTCTCACAAGAAAAACACTATGAACAGACACATAAAGAGGGGTAACAGAAATGAGAATGCATGCGAATTTTTCTCAGTTCTGCTCACTTTGAATTAAGAAGAGCTTAGGCCGTTATTTGGGAAGCAAGACCGCACACTCTGAATAAGAGGGTTAAGTGGCGCTAACTAAAAGATGTACGCTGGAGATCTCCAAAAGGAAGATTGGGCGAGTGGAAAAACAGTAGAGAAGTCACAGCGAGCGTTTAAATTTTTCTATTAACTATTTTTCTATTCACTTACCACAACACTGCTCACGGCGATCGCATCAGCGAAGGCGGCTGTGGCACCAAAGTATCCATTCCTGCACAATCACGAACGACGTTATTCAGAAATAATAAACAGAACTTCGAGAAAAACTCACCACAAGGCACAATACAACAGCTGAAACAAACAACACACCTGCCGATAGCACTCGGCAACGCGCACCGTATGAAATAGTCTTCTCCATTTTAGAAAATCTTGACAGCTGATCACCGATCATCGAAGCGCGAGCCCGGCGACCTGACAACGAGAGCGGAACACCGGCGCTGCGGGCGGCGCGCTCACCGCTGAACTACGAGGCACCGACCAATCAGGAGCCGGCGAGACGAGCGTACACCGCGACATGGAGTCGGCGGCGTGGCAATCGAGCACAAGCGTCATCGCACCAATTACGACACGTGTATTCACCGCTATCTATCTGCGCTAAGACAATAAATTTGTTTAATTTCCTGCATTGAAGATTTATCGGACTATAATTTTTTCGAGCCTGAACCCTACAACTTTATTGAAAAGGCTTTCGCCGTTTCAATATATATATATATATATATATATATATATATATATATATATATATATATATATATATATATATATATATATATATATATATATATATATATATATATTGAAACGGCAGAACGCTTCAATAAATTTATTTGAGTGCGATGGCTCGACGATTATATGGTTGATGAAGGTTTTTGGTGAGGGAGAGTAATTTCTCTTTGAGACTTGGTTTTTGTATTGATAAAAAAAAATCATTTATTCTTTTTGTTGCTGAGATTTTGTCTCTTTGGGTGCGGCGACTTCGCCTTTATTTCCTATATAAATTGGATTAAAGTCAAAATTCAATTGTTTCGATATTATTTGTTTTGAATTCGCTTCGTCGCGGGTCAATATTCCCGCTCTGCTTGGCCGTCTCTGTAGATCCTTGATGCGCCGTCCAAAATATCGATTACCGTCTCGATCGCGGTTCCTCTCCTCTCTCGTCAGCTGGGCCGGCGACGTAAACACAGGTGATCGCTCCTCTCCCCGCTTGTCCGTTGACAATGCGCGACGTTGTGTTTGGGTTATAGGTCAATGCTCTTAGGCAGGACCTTTACTGCTCGTTCGATAGACTTTTCGTCGAGCAAGAATTCTTTTTCAGAATTCTTGAGTTAAATCGCCGTTTCGCTCTTATTCAGAGGTCAATGCCGCTTACCAGGTTTCGTCTCTTCTTCAGAGCACCCACCCGGGTAAGTGACCAGCTATTAACTGATGATTAATCGAGATTTTTCCGGCCTTTTATACTAATTAGGCTGCTCGCCTATAGGTCGAAGGATTTTCAGACGGACCAATCAGCTGTTTTGGCGTTGGTGCCGTGTGAATCTAAGTGCCGTGTGCACTGGCGACGTTCGATCCTTCGATGGTGGGGGGATTTTGCTCGGGTGTATGAGACAATATCGTCTCATTGTCCCCCCCAATTGTTCAAATTCTTTGAACAATTCTAAATTATCTTTGGATATTCCTTTTTCTATTGCTGTTCCATCCTTTGTCCGATTGTTATAATAGTCCTGCCGTCCCCCCCAGTCATCAGGTAAGATCTCTTAGACGATCGGCCACCTTCTGGAAGGTCTCATGCTCTGCCAACTAGAAATCCTTGTCGCCTCTTTATCCTTGTCTTGTCTTTCGGGAATTATCATGATCCCACCTATTCGGCTTGTATTCAATTTTGACTCCGCCAACACATTTTCCTCCTGCTTCTCGTACTTGTTTTTTATCGTTATTCTGATTGGTTGCCCCTTCTCTTTTTTCTGCCATCTAATTGTCGCGACTTGTATCACCGCTTCCTTTTGTTGCTTCTTCTGTTCCTCACTTCCTTCCGCCACTCTGGGCCGCTTTACTTGGTTGGTTTTCTCTTTCTTCGTTTTCTTTTTGATTTCGGTCTTTACCGATTTATTCTTTATTTTTGCCTCCCGCTTTACCTCTCTTTTGCTCTCTTTTTTGTTTCCTAGGTCTCTATTTGAACCTTCTTCCTTGGAATGTTTCTTTGATTCCTCCTTACCTTTTAAAATGCTCTTTAAATCTTGGATCTCTTTTTCCAACGCTGCCATCCTTAAGTTCCATTCTGTCATCAGTACGTTTTTCGTTTTTTCCTTGCTTCTTTCCAGGGATATTGCCAAAATGTTGTTGCCTCTGGTTGCGTTACGCCCCTGCGTCTCTACCTGGGGGCTCTGTTTTGAGGGCGTAACGCCTACTCGTTTCCCTGTCTTTTCTCATTGTCGTAGTTCCTTCGAGGCTCCCATCCTGGATTCGCTGTCTCTCCGACCTCTCGAGGTTGCGGCTCTCTTGATCGCTCAGGTGCATATGGTGAGTTCTGCTCACTCGGTCCATTTGATCCCGTATATCCTCTTGGACCGTAGTTCTCTCTTGGTGCCGTGTGTTCCCGTCGGTACCCGTTTCCTCCAAAGTTACCATCGTTTAGTGGTGGAGTTGCATCCCATGACGTTCGCGACCATTGTCGCGGTGGTTCATTTTGGCTTTTCGATCGATTATACTCGCCGTGCCATGATTTTTCACGATGATGATATTGCTGGTTGTTGGTCTTTCCTCGTGCAGAGTTGAGAGGTCCCGCTTCATCGGTAGCTTCTAGTAATTCTAACAGTTCCTCCACTTCTTTGATGCCTCGTACCCTGATGGCACTGCGGACGTCCCCGTCAAAATGTTTGCTGAGCCTCAGAATAATTTGTGAATCGGTTATTTCATCGGTTAGGTCTCGTGCGTTTCCGATAATCCTAGTAGCATACTCAGCCCGAGTTAATGATTGTCCCGTTTTTTCATACGCTCCGAATTCCAAGTTGCTCTTGACTTTGTCCTGCATTTCTCTATTCCAGTAGCGGGCCTGGAATTTTCTGGCAAAGTCTGTAATCGAGTGTACCTCCTTCTCTACGAGGTACCACCAATCCAGAGCACCGCCTTTCAGTGATTGTGCAATAAGAATTTTTGCGTCTAATCCCTCCATGCCGGCTGCCTGACAATATTCCCGAAGGGCATGCAAGTATCGCATAGGTCGCTCTTTACCATCTCCGTTGTATATCGGCGGTTTTTGCTGTGTGACAAAATTCCGTGTTATATTGAACGGGTGCATTCCTGCAAGTGAATATCCCATTTGCTGAGAAGTATTCTCCCAATTTCGCCTGGTGATGGGTTGCTCCGGATTCTGGTTATTCTCCAGACTAATGATCTTCGCGGATAGTTCACCTAACTTGGTCCTGTATGTTGCTATTTCTTCTCTGTGGAGATCATTGGTGATTTCCTGTTGACTTTGAAAATCATGGAACCAATGCCGAAATTTGGTCTCCATTCTTTTTTCCGACGCCTCTATTTGGCTATCTACCCACGGTTATCTGGCTATCTGGTTCTCATTCGATGTCTCTCAATTTTCTCATCGTGTGTTTGTCGATTTTCTTCGATGAGTTGTTTTATTTGTCTCATATTCTCCTGCTGAATTTTCTGCAGGTCCAGGATCATCGCCAGTATCTCAGGAATACCAAGTGGATCAGGCTCCACCGTTCGCGTTTGATTGGCCGTCTCCGAACTCCGAGATCTGTTGTTCTCCGCCGTATTTGTTTCCTCCATCGCGTGAGGAATGCTCGACAATCTTTGTATTTCTCGTCGATCTCTCGCTCTGCCTTCTTCTAAGAGATTATCGGCCGTAGTTGACTCCCACAGTAAGGTATAATTCTCCCTTTCGGAGTTTCGTCTTTGCCGACGTCGATTCTCGACCTCTTCCATTATGTTTAATTCTTCGATTTCTTCGGCGATTGATTTACTCGTTGCCATACCTCTCACCAAACCGTTCTACTATACAACTCGTCGCGCCCCACGTTGGGCGCCAAATGAAACGGCAGAACGCTTCAATAAATTTATTTGAGTGCGATGGCTCGACGATTATATGGTTGATGAAGGTTTTTGGTGAGGGAGAGTAATTTCTCTTTGAGACTTGGTTTTTGTATTGATAAAAAAAAATCATTTATTCTTTTTGTTGCTGAGATTTTGTCTCTTTGGGTGCGGCGACTTCGCCTTTATTTCCTATATAAATTGGATTAAAGTCAAAATTCAATTGTTTCGATATTATTTGTTTTGAATTCGCTTCGTCGCGGGTCAATATTCCCGCTCTGCTTGGCCGTCTCTGTAGATCCTTGATGCGCCGTCCAAAATATCGATTACCGTCTCGATCGCGGTTCCTCTCCTCTCTCGTCAGCTGGGCCGGCGACGTAAACACAGGTGATCGCTCCTCTCCCCGCTTGTCCGTTGACAATGCGCGACGTTGTGTTTGGGTTATAGGTCAATGCTCTTAGGCAGGACCTTTACTGCTCGTTCGATAGACTTTTCGTCGAGCAAGAATTCTTTTTCAGAATTCTTGAGTTAAATCGCCGTTTCGCTCTTATTCAGAGGTCAATGCCGCTTACCAGGTTTCGTCTCTTCTTCAGAGCACCCACCCGGGTAAGTGACCAGCTATTAACTGATGATTAATCGAGATTTTTCCGGCCTTTTATACTAATTAGGCTGCTCGCCTATAGGTCGAAGGATTTTCAGACGGACCAATCAGCTGTTTTGGCGTTGGTGCCGTGTGAATCTAAGTGCCGTGTGCACTGGCGACGTTCGATCCTTCGATGGTGGGGGGATTTTGCTCGGGTGTATGAGACAATATCGTCTCAATATATACAGTCAGTGACGAAATTGAGTGGACACTTTCTAGTATAAAGTGCCGGAACGGTTTTTTATGTCATTTCGCTGGTAATTGGCCTAGGCCAATTTAACCAGCGTCATTTTAAAGAGGAGCAATTTACCTTGATTTTGGCTGTTTTAAAAAAAATTTACGATTTTTTTTTACAATTGGCACCCAGTTTTGAAAAAAATAATTTTGGCCGTTTTCTTGTTTTTCTTTGAGTGGACACCTTTCGTAGGAAAATTTTTTTGGTACTTTTCTTTAACCGTGATCGTAAAGGGAGCAGTCCAACCTTGAATTTCTTTTCTTTAGAAACAATTGTACGATTTTTTTCCCAAAGATATTTCATTTTTAGAGAAAAAATAGACGATTTGAAAATTGCTGCGCAGGTCGAAAACGATGAGGTTTACAACAAAACCTCAAGATGGTAAAAAGTTGTAATACTTCTTGATGAGTTAACGAGAATTTTTTCAGGTCTTTTTTTCGAAATTTGTTTTCCATCTATTTTCGGTCGAAGCTCGATTGATCTAAATACCATGAAAATAATAGAATTAAATTTTTTACATACCAAATAAACTTTGGTGTCGTCGAACAAAGCTCCGAAGAGACTAAAGTTTAATATGTAAGTAAAAAATTTAATTCTATTATTTTCATGGTATTTAGATCAATCGAGCTTCGACCGAAAATAGATGGAAAACAAATTTCGAAAAAAAAATCTGAAAAAATTCTCGTTAACTCATCAAGAAGTATTACAACTTTTTACCGTCTTGAGGTTTTGTTGTAAACCTCATCGTTTTCGTCCTGCGCAGCAATTTTCAAATCGTCTATTTTTTCTCTAAAAATGAAATATCTTTGGAAAAAAAAATCGTACAATTTTTTCTAAAGAAAAGAAATTGAAGGTTGGACTGCTCCCTTTACGATCACGATTAAAGAAAAGTGCTAAAAAAAATTTACTACGAAAGGTGTCCACTCAAAGAAAAATAAAAAAACGGCCAAAATTTTTTTTTTTAAACCGGGTGCTAATAATAAAAAAAAAATTGTAAATTTTTTTAATATAGCCAAAATGAAGGTAAATTGCTCCTCTTTAAAATGACGCTGGTTAAATTGGCCTCGGCCAATTACCGGCGAAATGACATAAAAAACCGTTCCGACACTTTATACTAGAAAGTGTCCACTCAATTTCGTCACTGACTGTATATATATATATATATATACAGTCAGTGACGAAATTGAGTATATATATTGTGACGCCATGCGCCCCATGGGTCACAGCCTCCCCTGCAGCCGGCTCGCGCAGGGGAGCCGTCCCACACCTGCAACAGAAAGGAGAAAGTTAAGTATAAAATTCTATTAAATAACTAATAAAAACCGTGCAAATACTCACCGGCGCAAGACGTCAGTCCTTAAGACTGACCCCGCCAGGCCAACAACCACCACGCTGCACAGTATACCCAGCACCATCCTCACCGTAGTCGTCGTCGCCGCCGTCGTCGTCACCGTCGTCGTCGTCGTCGTCGTCGTCGACACCGTCTTCGTCGTCGTCTTCGTCGTCGTCTCCGACCGACCCGACGTAACCTGCAAAGAAATAGAGAAGATTAGACACGAGAAATTCGAGAAGAAATAATAGAAAATTACCTACCCGGTCCGGGTAGGTAATTTTCTCTGATTTCGGTCCGACCAAAAGACCTTCTCAATTACGCCAGCCAGCTCAATCGCCCTCCACCCCGTCGAAGTAAATCCGGAGGAAGGAAAAATCACTCACAACACTCGAAAAAGCACCACCTGTCAAAATTCATGCACCCGTCCGTCCCCGCACCCCGGCCATCCATCGGTCGCGCGGCGACAGAGTGACGAAGGTGGCAGCAGCGTACGGCGATTACCCTACCTTATTACCCACCATTATTAAATCCCGTCCACAACAAATCCCTACTTATCGACCGACCTAATTACACACCTTTCCCCAATAGATCCCGCTCGCGACAGTCCCGTGTGGCGGCTCCTGAGCCTTCCACCTCAACCGCCAGTTGGAGCGACGACCTACGTCCGCCGGCGTCGCGACGGCGAAAACAGAAATTAATCCCGAGGAGAGAGTAGAGACTTCGCCCCACAGCTGCAGCGAAAACCCGCCTTTTCTCGCTTCCGTATTACGAGTTATTTTTATAGTGTTGAAGTTAATAAATATTATTCAGTCGTAATCCCCGGGTCTCATTCAATTTATAAAAGTAGGAGACAAACTCCACATTTGGTGACCCCGACGTGATCCGGCGGATTACTAACCGGTAACCTCAACACGCTTCGTGGCGTCGTGCTCTACCGTCGACGACCGGCACACCGAGTCAACGAATTCAATGCCCATCGAGCATTCTCCAGCACGCCCGAAGACCAGCAGTCAAAATATTGGCGAAAACAGTCTTCCAACGGGAAGTATGGCAAACAACGGCGACGTCGCTGACGTTGAGGTGGGCGCAGTCCGCGTCGAAGCGATCGCTAACCTAAAAATTTCACCGTTCTGGGCCGAGCAGCCAGAGTTATGGTTCCATCAACTCGAGTGCTATTTCCAAGCAAGCAACATTCGCGCGGACCACACGAAATACTGTCTGACGGTCTCCACACTCAGCACGGATGCTGTAACCGTTGTCACCGACATCATCAAATCACCACCCGCCGAAAATAAGTATAATGCGTTAAAGCGAGCTATAATCACTCGTCTCGCTGGCCCTGCGGACAAACAACTATATAAAGCGCTTTCAGAGCTCGAGCTTGGCAATCGCAAACCCTCGCAACTCCTCAGGGAAATGAAATCACTGGCAGGCGAGCAAGCATCAGACGAGGTACTTCGGGTCAGATGGCTAGCGCAGCTACCATCCTCCGTCCAGAGCCTCCTGCGAGTGTTCCAAGCCGAAACTAGTCTCGATAAGCTTGCCGAAGGTGCTGACACCCTGATGGAATCCAATCCAAGCCCGTCGGTCATGGCAGCATCAACATTCTCAAAAGTCGCAGCCACTCCAGGCGTTCCAGTCAACTCCCGTCCGTCCACGGCACAAGAGCTACAAGAGATCAAAGTTCTCTTGTCGCAGCTGATCACTCTCAACAAGGAGCTCGTGACCAAAATTAACAAGGCCTCCAAGGGCAATCGAGGTCGTTCTCAATCGAAGGCACGCAGCGTGCCGGTGCCAAAGTCATGCTACTACCACGAGAAGTTCGGCAAGGACGCGAGGAACTGCATACCACCGTGTCCGTTCCAACCCACGGCGCCGGAAAACTAATACCGCTGTCGTCTGTCCAGGCGGTTGGCGTCAGCGACCCCAGCAGCAGTCATAGCCAAAAAGAATACCGCCTCTTCATCTGTGATAAAAATACCAAACTTAGATTCTTAATCGACTCGGGATCTGTGATATCAATCATTCCACGCACTTGGCAGCACCGCAATGTACCACCAACAGACTACGTACTCTATGCAGCAAACGACACTGAAATCCTCACGTACGGCGACCAGACGCTCAAACTTGACCTTGGTCTTCGGCGAGACTTGAAGTGGACATTCGTAGTAGCCGGCGTTCAAACACCAATCATCGGAGCTGATTTCGTGACGCACCACGGACTACTCATTGACCTCAAAGGCAGACGTCTCATCGACCGTCTGTCCCAACTTTTCACCACCGGAACTCTGCAAGAGACTGATATCCACAGCGTCTCGACGGTGCAAGCCGAGAATTCTCCTCAGGATACTCTGCAGCCTGCTTACAGGAACTTGCTCTGTAAGTACATTGACATCACTAAGCCTACTCGTCTATCCTCTAGTCGAACGGATAACCTAGTCGCACATCACATTGTGACAACAGGTCCTCCAGTGGCAGAACGTACCCGACGTCTCACGGGCGAAAAACTCAGCGCCGCCAAGGCTGACTTCGAGTTTCTTCTGGAGGAAGGTGTCATTCGGCCATCCAGTAGCCAATGGGCAAGTCCGATCCACTTGGTGCCCAAGAAGAACGGTGGCTGGCGCACAACAGGCGATTATCGAAAACTAAACAAGATAACCGTACCGGATCGTTATCCTACGCCATACATCGAAGACATCTTACAACGCTGCCTCGGGAAAAAGATTTTTTCGACGCTCGATCTCGTCCGAGCCTACCACCAGATTCCAGTGTCCCAAGACGATATTGAAAAAACAGCCGTAACAACGCCTTTCGGTTTATTCGAGTTTGTCGGAATGCCACCGGGGTTGAAAAATGCTACTCAAACTTTCCAACGCCACATGGATAGTCTCCTGCGAGACATCGACTTCGCAGCCTGTTACATCGACGACCTAATTGTTGTCTCAGAAACTCCGGAACAGCACGTTCAACACCTGGAGAAAATTTTCAACGTCCTTCGTGACAACAACCTCGCGATCAACCCGAGTAAATGCTCGTTCGGTAAAAGCGAAGTAATTTATTTGGGCTACACTGTCAACGAGAACGGTTTCGCGCCTCCATCCGACAAGGTCGAAGCAATAATGGCATACTCGAAACCGGAGACAATCTCTGATCTACGAAGATTCTTAGGGATCATTAATTATTATCGTCGTTGTGTTCCACGAGCAGCAGAGCTCCAGTCATCACTCAACGAGTTTCTTCGAGATGCGAAGAAGAACGACAAGCGAAAGGTTCCATGGACGCCAGAAACCGAAGCAGCTTTCGAAAAATGTAAGCAAAGCATTGCTAATGCAGCCAGAACAGCCTTCCTGTCACCAACGGCACCAATCACGCTTACCACCGATGCTTCGGACTTCGCGATCGGCGCATGCATCGAGCAACTGAAAAATAACGTTTGGGAACCTATTGGGTTTTTCTCGCGAAAACTATCACCCACTGAACAACGGTACAGTGCCTACGACCGAGAGCTCTTGGCAATATTTGCCAGCATCAAGTTTTTTCGGCACATTCTTGAAGGTCGCACCTTCACAATCAAGACTGACCATCGACCACTCGTGTACGCTTTCTCACAGCGTACGGACAAAGCCTCTCCGAGACAACTCCGTCAGCTGGACTTTATCTCGCAGTTTTCCACCGAAATTATACACCTCAAAGGTAACGACAACACCGTTGCCGACGCACTCTCACGAGTGAACGCGATCGGTATGCCCACAGTTCTCGGATCCGAAGCAATCCATCGAGCTCAAAAAGAAGACGACGAACTTGAAGGCGTGATCGAAAGCCCTTCTCTCCGACTCCAGCGACTAATTGTAGAAGATCATCCGATCTACTGTGATACTTCGACAGGATGGGTTCGTCCATACTTACCGCAATCTCTTCGACGACAAGCGTTCGACGTCATTCACGGCCCTTCTCATCCCAGCGCTCGAGTAACTGGACGTCACCTAAAACAAAAATTCGTCTGGCCAGGAATCAAGAGAGATGCCTTGCTATGGTCACGGCAATGCAATCACTGTCAACGATCGAAAGTATCACGTCACAATCGCCTCACGCCAGGGCACATCGACGTACCTGACAACAGATTCGATCACGTACATCTCGATCTCATCATCTTACCACTCGTGAAAGGTCTCAGGTATTGTCTGACAATGATAGACCGATTCTCGCGATGGCCCGTCGCAGTTCCGCTCGCTGACATGGAAGCTGACACCGTTGCTACTGCTTTCTATACTCACTGGATTTCGCAATTCGGAACCCCGCTCACGATTACTACAGATCAAGGTAGCCAATTCGAATCTCAACTTTTCACCGCTCTCGCTCGTATGATCGGAGCCAACAAAATCCACACAACACCATACCACCCTCAAGCGAATGGACTCATTGAGAGATGGCACCGAACACTAAAAGCAGCGCTAATGTGTCACTCGAAAGCCGCTCCATGGCCAGAGTTACTTCCAACTGTCCTCCTCGGACTCCGAAATTGCTACAAAGAAGACCTGCAAGCGTCACCTGCGCAAATGCTCTACGGCACAGAGCTTCGTGTACCAGGAGAATTTTTTGTGACAGAAGACCTTCCAGCGAATCCGAATTTTTTCTTAGAAAAATTCCGAGAGCACATCCGCAGAGTTCGTCCAACACCAACGGCACATCACACGAAATCACGCTGTTTCATTCTGAAAGATCTTTACAAATGCTCGCATGTGTTCGTTCGAAAAGACGGCGTCAAAGCTCCACTTGAACCACCTTACTCAGGTCCCTATAAAATCATCAAACGTGTAGACGATCGTACGTTCATCATCGACGTCAATGGAACTGAACAAGCAATCTCCGTTGATCGACTCAAGCCAGAGTTCACTGTAAAAATGGACATCGATAATTCTCAAGAGCTGGAACCTGAGCCAGAACCAACGCCAAGTACCTCGCATCAAGCCGAGTATCTGTCAACGTCTCTCGACAGACCTCTAAAAACTTATCAAAACAAGAAAAAAGTAAAATTTTCGTTCTCAACTCCTTCGGACCAGATCACTGGGGGGGGAGTAGATGTGGCGGCTCCTGAGCCTTCCACCTCAACCGCCAGTTGGAGCGACGACCTACGTCCGCCGGCGTCGCGACGGCGAAAACAGAAATTAATCCCGAGGAGAGAGTAGAGACTTCGCCCCACAGCTGCAGCGAAAACCCGCCTTTTCTCGCTTCCGTATTACGAGTTATTTTTATAGTGTTGAAGTTAATAAATATTATTCAGTCGTAATCCCCGGGTCTCATTCAATTTATAAAAGTAGGAGACAAACTCCACACCCGAATCAATCACCCATTTGACCCTTCTCCCATCGATCCGTATCGCTGCTGCCTCGATGATCGATGCCGGCCGGTAGCCAATCAGCAAGCGAGAAAATTTCGCGAGCTTCCGGCCGGCCATGCGGCCGTCACTTTGTGACGAGCCGGCGTAGAGAGTAGAGATAGTAGAGAGTATATAGAGCGAATAGTGGCGAAAGTAAAGAGTGTAAAGCGAAGCGAGATTAGAGTGAGTGAGAGAGTGAGAAAAGAACGAAAACGGTGAAATAGCAACGACGAATTGGCACGAAAAAGGACAACGAGTACCCGATAAAAAGGAAAGGAAAAGGAACGCGAAATACAGGAATACGACCCGGCATAGAACACGGACATAGGACGAAGAAAAGCAGCAACGGTGAGTGGTTGCACGGTTATCTCCCTCGAACTGTTGCCCGACTCATTTTTGAGAAGACCGCGAGTAGTACAATATTTTTCAAGTTCGTTATCTTCCCGAGTGTGAGTTTTCTTTCTCTTGCGTGCCGTGTGGGACGGCGGTAAAAATTTATAAATTAGTATTATTGCGAGTAACGGTCATTCCTACCCCGCCTGACCTCCCCTCCCCCCTTTACCTACTACCTCGACCGCCGACGAGAACTTCGATCGCGCGAGTCGCTCGATCACACTCAACCCCCCTCCCTTTTTTTTTTCTTCGACCATCCAAAGTCCTCACGGACGACAACGCCTTTCTCCCCGCCTGCCCCTCTCCTTACGACCGGCCGAATTGCCGTTACGATTAAACTTAAATTCGAATAAGTACCTGGAAATAAATTTGAACCTACCGAGAAACGCCAGTGGTAATCATTAAGAGGCCATCGCGTCGGCGAACCTGTCCCTGAGATACCTCTCCCCGCTCGACCCCTTCCCCCTTCCTACACGCTAGCCAACAACCCCTTTCACCGTCTGAGTTGCGAGTTATAAATTTCGTTAAATTTTTTTTTGTTATAAGAAAATTGGTTGTTAAATTTTTTTTTTAACATTTAACTGGCGCCCAAAAATTTTGGAGAGTTTTTTTTGATACATATTTTTTTTGTAAGTATTATATCCCGGAGATAGTCCGCCGTAAAATTAATAGTAAAAATAAAGATTACTGTGACATTGTTCTTAGTATTTTATTTTTGCAACCCGAAACTTCCCCTACCCCCCTCCCCACGGCGTGACAATATATGTATATATATATAATGAAACAGGGATATTTCCCGCCCTGAGAAGGCGGCGCCACTGTCGACCGCACCTGGAAAAGAAACAGAAAAACCATTAGAAAAGGAAAGAAAATAAACGTTAGTTAGGGTAGAAACGGATAGAGGGTAGAATTTCTCACAACCACAAGAAAAGGAAATAAAATATAAAAGGAAGGAAGGAGAAAGAAGAAACCACCGAAGACTCTATTTGATACAAGGGTGAGAAAATTCTAAAGAAGGCTGGTACATTGCTCTCCGAGAGGAGAGCGAGGGTGGCTATCTAAAGAAGGAACTCGCTGGCAAGGAAAGGAGAGAACGGGATTAGAAAAGTGAATTTAAGAACCTCCAAAAAGCTTACATTTTACATCCGCAAGGAAGGTAAGTTAGCTATTGCGGAGGAAAGTTGAATCAAGCCGGGAGGAAATATTTCTAAATCAACAGGATAAGGAGGCAGTTGTGCGAAAAGGCGCAGCAGAAGGAGAACACCGGGAAGTTGCGGAGTCACACAAAAGAAAACCACACGCAAGGCTGCAACGGCAGAGCAGGTAGCCAGCTCAAAGGACTCACAACCACCACTATCAACAGGACAAGGAAGAGAGGAGGAAAACTAAGAAATTAATTATAAAATACTCACCAACATCAAAGCGCATCCAAAGACAGAAATCGCAGCAGTATCACCAAAGCCAGCAACAAGCAGCAGCAGTATTACAAAAACCAGCAACGAACCCTGCAACAAAGTGCAAAGGTAATAACAAGGTCCAGAAAGAAGAAATAAATAAATAAAACACGGCCTTACCTAAGGGAGAAACTTTAATAAGCATTCCTAGTAAAGATACCGCCATCGTCGTGCCAGAACTATAGATCCTAAAAAAAAGGAAAAAGAGAGTACCGGAACATCGAACCTACAAAAGAGTCGGAAATAAACTTACCGTTTCAGAATTAATCCCTTGAAAAACATGCACAGTCACGACACACACCATACTCTACGATGCCGCCATCTTAGCTGTCAAAGACCCGAACATCGATTTCCAACGATTGATCCGAACTACCAACGAGCGTATAAAAGAGCGCGCCAACTAGCGCCCGGCACGGCCAGTGGAGCGCGCCAATCACCGTTGGCCACAGACAGCGAAGCGTACGACAACGCTTACCCGTGTCAATGTAGCAACAGAAGATCGCAATAAAGAAATATTTTTTTTATCTCGTCTACCTCTCAATTTCTTCGAGTCTCATTAAAATAAAACCTGAACGTTTCAATATATATATTGTGACGCTGTGCGTCCAAAGTCGCCCGTACCTCCTTTGGTCAGCTCGTGCAAAAGCAACCGTTCCCACGAAGCTGCAACAAAAAAAAGGGAAAGTATTACTAATATCACTTAAATAATAAGAAAATTTGGGCAAACATTTACCGGTCAGTCACTTGAGACTGACCCGCCAGCCCATCATCATCGCCAGACTAACCACATCATCGCCCTCACCAAAACAGCGTCAAGAAGACATCGTCGTCGCCGTCTTCGTCCTCGTTGTCGTCCCCGTCTTCGTCGTCGTCGTCGCCGCCACATCCTCTATATAACCCGTAAGGAACATACAACCCGCAAAATCAAGAAATACCATAATGAAAACTTATCTACCACGAGAATCCCGAAGAAATCGCCGCTGAATCCGCCGTCCATGTTGTTGTAAACCACGTCGAGAAGAAAAACCCGGAATAAAAAAAAAAAGCATACTTCACCACTCGCACATTAAGCTCACAGCCGTCCGTCCCTACACAATAGCCATCTATCGGCTGAGCGGCGACAGAAAGACGAAGATGGCAGCGCACGACGATGTCCGTACCTCCCTATTACCCACAATTATAAATTCCCATACGCAAATATCCCTGATTTATCGACAGACCTATTTACCTACCCACTCCCGATAAATCCCGCTCGCGACAGTCCTTAAATCAATCATACGCCCGACCCATCTCCTATCGACCCGTGACGCTGCTGCCTCGATGATCGATGTCGGCCTGTAGCCAATCAGCGAGTGCGAATATTTCGCAAGCTTTCGGCCGGCCATGCAGTCGTCATTTTATGACGAGTCGGCATAGGGAGTGAAAAGAAAATTTTATATAGAGTTTGAGGAAAGAAGGTTAAGAAATTAGTGAAATGAAAAAAGGCGAGTGCGGGAGTAACAACTGAGAGAGAAGTGGTGCGAAAGTATAGAGAGTGTAGAGTGCGTGAGAGAGAGAGAGAGAGAGAGAGAGAGAGAGAGAGAGAGAGAGAGGAAGACAGTGAGAAGGAAAGATTGTGAAGGCAAACGAGAGCGGAGGAAGAGCGACATTGCAATTATTAAAGACTACTAGGCGAGGAAAGCGAGCAAAAGCGGATACACGTGAGGAGAACGAGAGCGAGCGATAAAGGAAATAAGGAAGAAAAAAAGTCAGTACCCTCACACTATACGCTTGCCGCGAAGAAGAAACGGCTCGACCGCGAGTCGCACCATCGAGCCGCAAACGCAGTTTCGCTCACACACCCGATCGAGAATACGAGACTGATGCTCACCACGGATGCATCGGACGTAGCGATCGGCGCGACACTAGACCAACAACAACCCGACGGGAGTTGGCGACCACTCGGTTTGTTTTCAAGAAAGTTAAACCCGACAGAGCAACGGTACAGCACGTACGATAGAGAACTGTTGGCGATATATACAGCGATTCAATACTTCAAGCATCAGCTGGAAACTAGACACTTCGTGGTGTGAACGGACCACAAACCTTTGATTTATGTATTCACGCAGAAGCCGGAAAGAGCTTTACCTCGACAGGTGAGACATTTAGACTTCATTTCTAAATTTACGACGGAAATTACTTACCTACCTGGTGCAGAGAACATTGTGGTGGATGCTTTCTCTTGACTCGACATGCCAGTTATTGTCACTACTAAACAATTGCAGGAAGCTCAGGAAAAGGATGAAGAACCCCAATAACTCCTAAAATCAAATTTGGCACTCAAGATCGAACGATTGTCCATAGAAAAGGAAGGATTCGTATATTGCGGCGTGTCGACCGGAAACGCCCGACCATACGTACCTAAGGAGTTGAGAAAACAAATATTCAATGCAGTACATGGCCTCTCCCATCCGAGTAGACGCGCAACCTGCCGAGCTATTCGGCAAAGATTAATTTGGCCACTTTGAGCATGTCCACATGGACATCGTTGGCCCTCTGCCACCGTCGCAGGGTTTCAAGTATATCCTCACGATCATCGATCGTTTTTCGAGATGGCCAGAGGTTATCCCTATCAAGGATATTACTGCGGATACGGTTGCAGCGGCCTTTTACACAAACTGGGTAGCTCGTTTCGGCTCACCCCGCGCATAATCGACGGATCAAGGCTCACAATTTGAGGTTGGTCTTTTCAAAGCATTGACGGACCTCGCAGGCGCACAAAGGACACGGAGTTCGCCATATAATTCTGCAGCCAACGGGATGATAGAAAGGTGACATCGTTCGATGAAAACCGCACTTATGTACCACGCATCAAAGTCGAGGGTCGAGTTCCTTCTTACAATTCTTCTCGGTCTGAAGACATGTTATAAAGAAGACCTTAAGGCTTCGGCAGCGGAGTTAGTCTACGCTCAGAATTCCAGGAGAATTATTCACCAGTCGACAGGTTCAAGCTGACCCTCAAGGATCGAAGCGTTTTCGCGCATAAGGATTTCTTCACCTGCTCGCAGGTGTGGCTGCGAGTTGATGCAGTTCATCCACCGCATTCAACACCGTACCTCGGTCCATACCCAGTGACCAAATGCATTAACGACCGATTGTTCACAGTCAAGGTCGAGGGTACGGACAGGAATATTCCCACCAAGAGACTTAAGCCAGCCTATGTGATAAATGAGGAGGCTACCGATGGACCTGAAAACATGCCAAGCAACAGACCAAAGATTCAGCATTTCGAACTTCCCATCGGATATGAAAGCCTATAGTCGAAAGAAGAAAACTGTTTCATTCGTGACGACGTCACTCGGGGAGAGTACTGTGGCAGCTCAATAAACTTGGCCGGCGACTATCAAAATATCCAATTTTTTTTAATGCCAATCGATTGTTAGTCGTTTGTTAGTGTTTGTTAGACAAAATCCAGCGTTTGTTAGACTTTATTTATTAACTAATACGAAAAACAAATTTCATGTCAAAGTTAGCCGCGCGAAAATGATAATTAATGATTTCGAAGTTTTTTTCGTTACCAATCGTTTGTTAGTCGTTTGTTAGTGTTTGTTAGTCAATTTTCATCGTTTGTTAGAGCTTTATTTTCATTTAATCGTTAAAAAACTTTCGGCGCTACAGTACGCTGCAAGCCACATGGTGGCAGCACCGTCACAGCGGCCGGGCACCGCTTTACCAATGTATCTCCTCAATTTCATAAAAATGCTGATTCTTCTTATCCTACTCGATTGTTAGTTCATTGTTAGTGATTGTTAGACAATTTTTATCGTTTGTTAGACCTTCATTTTTATTTAATCATGAAAAAACTATCGGCCTGCAGTACGCTGCACGCCGCGTGAAGTTGGCAGCATTACCACGACAGCAGGACACCGCTTTGCCAATGTAACTCCTCAATTTCGGCAAAGTGCCGATTCTACTTATCCCATTCGATTGTTAGACTATTGTTAGGGATTGTTAGTCAATTTTCATCGTTTGTTAGAGCTTTATTTTTATTTAATCGTTGAAAAACTTTCAGCCCTACAGCACGCTGTAAACCACATGGAGATGGCAGCACCGCCACGACAGTTGAGCACGGCTTTATCCATGATACTTCGTAATTTCAGCAAAATGCTGATTCTTTTTATCCTACTCGATTGTTAGTTCATTGTTAGTGATTGTTAGTTACTTTTTATCGTTTGTTAGACCTTCATTTTTATTCAAACGTTGAAACACTTTCGGCCTGCAGTACGCGGAACGCCGCGTGAAGTTGGCGGCATTACCACGACAGCAGGACACCGCTTTGGCGATGTAACTCCTCAATTTGAGCAAAATGCCGATTCTGCTTATCCCACTCGATTGTTAGTTCGTTGTTAGCGATTGTTAGTCAATTTTCATCGTTTGTGAGAGCTTCATTTTCATTTAATCGTTGAAAAACTTTCGGCCCTACAGCACGCTGTAAACTACATGGAGATGGCAGCACCGCCACGACAGTTGAGCACGGCTTTATCCATGACACTTCGTAATTTCAGCAAAATGCTGATTCTTCTTATCCTACTCGATTGTTAGTTCATTGTTAGTGATTGTTAGACAATTTTTATCGTTTGTTAGACCTTCATTTTTATTTAATCATGAAAAAACTATCGGCCTACAATACGCGGAACGCCGCGTGAAGTTGGCAGCATTACCACGACAGCAGGACACCGCTTTGCCAATGTAACTCCTCAATTTCGGCAAAGTGCCGATTCTGCTTATCCCATTCGATTGTTAGACTATTGTTAGGGTTTGTTAGTCAATTTTCATCGTTTGTTAGAGCTTCATTTTCATTTAATCGTTGAAAAACTTTCGGCCCTACAGCACGCTGTGCATCACATGGAGATAGCAGGACCGTCACGGCGGTCGGGCACGGCTTTGCCGATGTATCTCCTCAATTTCAGAAAAATGCCGACTTTTCTCATTGCAATCGATTGTTAGTCCATTAATAGTGATTCTTAATCAATATTTATCATTTGTTAGAGCTTTATTTTTATTCAATCGTTGAAAAACTTTCGGTCTACAGCACGAGTCAAGCCGCGTGAAGTTAGCAGCATTGCCACGATAACTTGACGCGCTTTATGCATGACACTTCGTATTTCGTAATTGCAGCAAAATGCCGATTCTTCTCATCCTACTCGATTGTTAGTTCATCGTTAGGGATTATTAGTGAACGAATGAAAATAAGATTTATAAAATATCCGTATTAAAATCATCCCATTATTTCCGATCGCAGATGCACAACGTAGGAAATCTCGATGCACTGCCAGACAAGAGTATACGCCTTAAAAAGTGAAGAGAAATAAAAGGTGCTGTGAGCAAATTGAGGCAGATATCGAAACAATTATCGAAAATAAAGAACCGGGAGAGTGATTTTGGTTGTGTGGAGCCGGCGGAGAAGCAGAAGTCTGTATTGAACGAGGTTTCTGACCATTTTCCAAAATTGGAGGATGCAAACAAGCCATTCAAGGATGAAAGTCTCAAGATAAATCTAACATAGCTCATTGTCAGACCAACGACAGCTCAGGCAACGCTTCAAAGAGAACAAGAATTAACGACACAGAGACTGAAGGATCCACTCCATGGTTTGATCATTTCAAGACCAGCGAATGATGAAAAAGCCACAGCTCCATGTGGTCTTAAAATACCGTTTATATACCTCATCAGCAACATGCTCTGGCTCGGCTATTATGGCGACAAACACAAGAGACACAAAATCCACGAGGCGGTGTATGTAGACAAGTTCAACCGAATAAAATAAATTTCACATTTAAATCATGATTTATTATTTGCCACGGTAATTTACATATTTATTGTTAAACATACAGCTGATGACATGGGCTTGCGAAAGACTTTGACGATGATTTCCTTGATACTGGCTTCGATAGCGCTGCGAAAACGGGTGAACGACTTCAACGTAAGCACGATAATTTGTTGCAGCGGGCAAACGACAGATCTATGTGCGGCGATGATGACGAGCTCCACGTTTAGGTCAGTGTAGATGAGAGAGTCAACGGCAATCTACTCACGTCCGGTAATTCGGTTTTTATAAGGCACGCAAGAGGGCAAAGGAAAATCTATAAAATACAGATTTTTCTTTTATATTCTTTATGAGACTTGAGAAAATAGAAGATCGAAAATAGAAATACCGATCTAGCAATTAGTACAACGAAGGGATTAAGACAGGACAAATCCTTGTCAATGATTAACATGTTTTTTATAATCCAAAGAGCGATTTCATTTCATCGACGGAGAGCTTAGAATCGATTACTGTACGGCCTCTGCTCAAAACGTTACTGGCCAGAGCGAGTTTGTGTTCCTGAATATTTTTATGCACTCCTCTATCACGTCCATGCAAATGTATCTGAAAATAACAAAAGAACAAAACCATGAACGTAGAAAAATAACAAAAGAAACAAAAACGTGACAGGAGGAACGAGTAACGAGCAGCGATGTCACTTACTTGTAGATACAAACTTTTTTTCCTGACCATACCTGTAAATCCGATCGTGCGCCTGACACTCTAGCTATGGATTCTAGTGAATATTGATCATCAACAAATGATTGGCACCAACGAGATTCAATCCAAGTCACCGACAGTCAGCGAGGGCAGAAGCACATTCGTTCTCGAGCGTCTGTCGTTAAAATTGTCCATTATATTCTGAATAAAACAAAAACAAACAATAAATTTCTACTCAGGCCGAGCATTTTCTTCCCATTAATTACTCGTCTCACCTATTGATCTTTGACCGGAACTTTGCCAGAAACATGTCGCGTTTGATGCCTTGAATTTTGTCAAGTTCACCAGCTATAATCTCCAAAACGCTTGCCCATTGGGACACGATTGTAACTTCACCACCTATCTCGGTGACGTCCTCTACTGTATCGAAAATAGCTCTAATCTGGAAAGTTAAAAATGTTTCACCTGTATACTCTAGTGTACAAAATTCAATGATCTTCTATTTTCTCAAGTCTCATAAAGAATATAAAAGAAAAATCTGTATTTTATAGATTTTCCTTTGCCCTCTTGCGTGCCTTATAAAAACCGAATTACCGGACGTGAGTAGATTGCCGTTGACTCTCTCATCTACACTGACCTAAACGTGGAGCTCGTCATCATCGCCGCACATAGATCTGTCGTTTGCCCGCTGCAACAAATTATCGTGCTTACGTTGAAGTCGTTCACCCGTTTTCGCAGCGCTATCGAAGCCAGTATCAAGGAAATCATCGTCAAAGTCTTTCGCAAGCCCATGTCATCAGCTGTATGTTTAACAATAAATATGTAAATTACCGTGGCAAATAATAAATCATGATTTAAATGTGAAATTTATTTTATTCGGTTGAACTTGTCTACATACACCGCCTCGTGGATTTTGTGTCTCTTGTGTTTGTCGCCATAATAGCCGAGCCAGAGCATGTTGCTGATGAGGTATATAAACGGTATTTTAAGACCACATGGAGCTGTGGCTTTTTCATCATTCGCTGGTCTTGAAATGATCAAACCATGGAGTGGATCCTTCAGTCTCTGTGTCGTTAATTCTTGTTCTCTTTGAAGCGTTGCCTGAGCTGTCGTTGGTCTGACAATGAGCTATGTTAGATTTATCTTGAGACTTTCATCCTTGAATGGCTTGTTTGCATCCTCCAATTTTGGAAAATGGTCAGAAACCTCGTTCAATACAGACTTCTGCTTCTCCGCCGGCTCCACACAACCAAAATCACTCTCCCGGTTCTTTATTTTCGATAATTGTTTCGATATCTGCCTCAATTTGCTCACAGCACCTTTTATTTCTCTTCACTTTTTAAGGCGTATACTCTTGTCTGGCAGTGCATCGAGATTTCCTACGTTGTGCATCTGCGATCGGAAATAATGGGATGATTTTAATACGGATATTTTATAAATCTTATTTTCATTCGTTCACTAATAATCCCTAACGATGAACTAACAATCGAGTAGGATGAGAAGAATCGGCATTTTGCTGCAATTACGAAATACGAAGTGTCATGCATAAAGCGCGTCAAGTTATCGTGGCAATGCTGCTAACTTCACGCGGCTTGACTCGTGCTGTAGACCGAAAGTTTTTCAACGATTGAATAAAAATAAAGCTCTAACAAATGATAAATATTGATTAAGAATCACTATTAATGGACTAACAATCGATTGCAATGAGAAAAGTCGGCATTTTTCTGAAATTGAGGAGATACATCGGCAAAGCCGTGCCCGACCGCCGTGACGGTCCTGCTATCTCCATGTGATGCACAGCGTGCTGTAGGGCCGAAAGTTTTTCAACGATTAAATGAAAATGAAGCTCTAACAAACGATGAAAATTGACTAACAAACCCTAACAATAGTCTAACAATCGAATGGGATAAGCAGAATCGGCACTTTGCCGAAATTGAGGAGTTACATTGGCAAAGCGGTGTCCTGCTGTCGTGGTAATGCTGCCAACTTCACGCGGCGTTCCGCGTATTGTAGGCCGATAGTTTTTTCATGATTAAATAAAAATGAAGGTCTAACAAACGATAAAAATTGTCTAACAATCACTAACAATGAACTAACAATCGAGTAGGATAAGAAGAATCAGCATTTTGCTGAAATTACGAAGTGTCATGGATAAAGCCGTGCTCAACTGTCGTGGCGGTGCTGCCATCTCCATGTAGTTTACAGCGTGCTGTAGGGCCGAAAGTTTTTCAACGATTAAATGAAAATGAAGCTCTCACAAACGATGAAAATTGACTAACAATCGCTAACAACGAACTAACAATCGAGTGGGATAAGCAGAATCGGCATTTTGCTCAAATTGAGGAGTTACATCGCCAAAGCGGTGTCCTGCTGTCGTGGTAATGCCGCCAACTTCACGCGGCGTTCCGCGTACTGCAGGCCGAAAGTGTTTCAACGTTTGAATAAAAATGAAGGTCTAACAAACGATAAAAAGTAACTAACAATCACTAACAATGAACTAACAATCGAGTAGGATAAAAAGAATCAGCATTTTGCTGAAATTACGAAGTATCATGGATAAAGCCGTGCTCAACTGTCGTGGCGGTGCTGCCATCTCCATGTGGTTTACAGCGTGCTGTAGGGCTGAAAGTTTTTCAACGATTAAATAAAAATAAAGCTCTAACAAACGATGAAAATTGACTAACAATCCCTAACAATAGTCTAACAATCGAATGGGATAAGTAGAATCGGCACTTTGCCGAAATTGAGGAGTTACATTGGCAAAGCGGTGTCCTGCTGTCGTGGTAATGCTGCCAACTTCACGCGGCGTGCAGCGTACTGCAGGCCGATAGTTTTTTCATGATTAAATAAAAATGAAGGTCTAACAAACGATAAAAATTGTCTAACAATCACTAACAATGAACTAACAATCGAGTAGGATAAGAAGAATCAGCATTTTTATGAAATTGAGGAGATACATTGGTAAAGCGGTGCCCGGCCGCTGTGACGGTGCTGCCACCATGTGGCTTGCAGCGTACTGTAGCGCCGAAAGTTTTTTAACGATTAAATGAAAATAAAGCTCTAACAAACGATGAAAATTGACTAACAAACACTAACAAACGACTAACAAACGATTGGTAACGAAAAAAACTTCGAAATCATTAATTATCATTTTCGCGCGGCTAACTTTGACATGAAATTTGTTTTTCGTATTAGTTAATAAATAAAGTCTAACAAACGCTGGATTTTGTCTAACAAACACTAACAAACGACTAACAATCGATTGGCATTAAAAAAAATTGGATATTTTGATAGTCGCCGGCCAAGTTTATTGAGCTTACTGTGGCGGCCCGAATCCGAAGATACGCGAGCCGTCCGCATGCAGCGCGCCGAGCGCGAGGAGATAGAGCGTTCCATCAAGATGGCAGTTACCAACTGACCCTCGCTTCAATAACCACGTTCCTAGATACCATTTTATATTACAAAGTCATTATTATTAATAAAAGTTCATATTGCAATGTTATTGGGTGTCTCGTGTCCAACTCTGTTTCTGCCCCTATCCTATGGAGAAAGGATGTCCATAACACGACGATGCTATCGACTCCTTACTACTGGGCCAAGAAGTGAGCTTTGCTGGGACTCGATCTTCGTCGATATAATTCTTCCCTCTCTTTCGTTTATCGATGATCCACCTCTGTAATTGTAATCACGAAGTTTCATTGTTGTTTTTTCAACAAAAAACGTTTAAAAGTTTCGTCGAAACAGTGTTTTTTATAGCAAACAGGATAAAAAAAAAACTATAAAAATTCTAGTTTCCAAAAAAAGCATAGTGCCTGGGAAAATTTAAAACGAAGATTCAAATTAATCGTATGATTCTTAAACATTTGTGAGATAAAAGCGAGTATAAACGCTTCAAGACTACAGCTGTACACTGCCTCTTCATCCATACAAGTATTTTTATACAAATACTAGAATATTAGAATCTTACCAAACTCAGTATTAGAATGTTCACCAAACTCATGGATAAATAGCATAAATGGATAAAAAGCAGCTTATAGCGCTAAATGGAAAATGGCAGTTTACAGCGCTAAATGAAAAAAAGCAGCTCAAAGCGCTCAAGAGAAAAATACCCAATACCGCTATAAACACAAAAAAACAGCTTATAGTAACTTTATGTACAAGTCAATTGACAGAGATTGTTACATGAATATATTCATTCAACATATTATTAAAATATCGATTCCAAATTACTCGTACAATTCTTAAAAATAAATAGATTTTATTTATCTTACTACCTAAAAGTGTTCAGTCATAAAAAGTAATTCTATTTTGAACCGCATATATAAGGCTGTGTAATGTGTAAAAATCTGTTCAACATTGTCTAGATAGAAACAGATGACAATTGCTTATTCAGATGCTTGTCTTACGGGTTGTAAAAAAATCAAAACAGACATGCTGAAATTAGAAAAAATATCGTTGATCACCTATTCAATAATTTTTCAGAAAATGAATATCTTTTTCAAATTACAAATCCAAGTTTTAGGTTTAAAAATTGACATCAATATTATACATATTGAGACGAGATTCGTCTCATATCCAACTAGTCCAAGCAATAGAGCTCTAAAATCACCAGTTTTTGATAAAAATAGCACCCGACAACGGCGAGTGCCATCAAACGCGCAAGAGCCTCCCGATCATAACTGACCACTTTTCGACTCCTGATTCCCATTTTATTTTTTGTTATTAACAAATTAGTGAAAAAAAAATCACATTTTTTCGTTCTTTGCTTATAAAACACAAAATAATGAAGGAATCTGTTTGGTCCCAATGGACGAATTGTAGGTAATTGAAATACGCATAAAATGAGCACTGAAAGAAGCCGACTGGTCAATAATTAAGGGAGATACACTGACACAACCGAGAAAAAAAACGCTTTTGTTAAAAATGTATAGCTCCGCCATTTTTAAAGTTGAAGGCCAGGCTCTGCGCGAGATAATAGATATAGATGCATACTTTTTGTGTGAAATCTGGGCGCTGTCGGATAATTAGTTTTTGCGTTATTGCAATGAACATTTAATTGTGCCATATTTTGCGGAGAGGCTCGATGCTCTGGAGGTCGTCCGATTTAAGTTTAACAAGCGGCTTTTGAAACTAGAACTGCTGACCTATAAATCGTCAATTTTAGATTTTCGTTTAATTGCGTTTAAGTAGGTGAAAATCGCGCCTAAACATGATCAAAAACGCCCGAGCGCGCAAAAGTGGTCGAGTAGTGGGGGTAGACCGGCAGACGCGGGGAAGCCACATATATAGTAATAGAAGCGCGCTCGGCCCAAATTTCGTATCTATTTGATTATTTCAAGAACCAGTGGGCGTATTTTAACATTTTTTTTTTTAATTTGGGGTAACTCGATCACCGGAATCTGATTCTTTACTCAGATTTCATGTAAAATGAGTGAGGACGTGTAGGTAAAAACATCGGAAAACAAGTTTTTCGTTCATTTTATATGAAATCTGAGTAAAGAATCAGATTCCGGTGACCAAGTTACCCCAAATAAAAAAAAATGTGAAAATAGTCCCACTGGTTCTTGAAATAATCAAATAAATAGATACGAAACTTAGGCCGAGCGCGCTTCTATTACTATATATGCGGCTTTCCCGCGGCTGCCGGTCTACCCCCACTACTCGACCACTTTCGCGCGCTCGAGTGTTTTTGGTCATGTTTAGGCGCGATTTTCACCTACTTAAACGCAATTAAACGAAAATCTAAAATTGACGATTTATAGGTCAAGAATTCTAGTTTCAAAAGCTGCTTGTTAAATTTAAATCGAACGACCTCCAGAGCATCGAGCCTCTCCGCAAAATATGGCACAATTAAATGTTCATTGCAATAAAGCAAAAACTAATTATCCGACAGCGCCCAAATTTTGCACGCAAAACGTACGTATCAATACCTACTATCTCGCGAAGAGCCTGGCCTATATCTTTAAAAAATGGCGGAGTTATACAATTTTTAAAAAAGCGTTTTTTTTTCTCGGTTCTGTCAGTGTATCTCCCTTAATTATTGACCGGTCGGCTTCTTTCAGCGCTCATTTTATGCGTATTTCAATTACCTACAATTCGTCCATTGAGACCAAACAGATTCCTTCATTATTTTGTATTTTATAAGCAAAAAACGAAACAAATATGTTTTTTTTCACTAATTTGTTAATAACAAAATAAAATGGGAATCAGGAGTCAAAAAGTGGTCAGTTATGATCGGGAGGCTGTTCCGCGTCTGATGGCCCTCGCCGTTGTCGGGTGCTATTTGTGTCAAAAAAAAAGTTTATTTGCTTGGCCTAAAGTCATAACTTCCGCCATGACGGCAGAGCCCGATTGGACCATCGGAAACACTTCGACGCGACTCGGCAACCATAAGCCGTAAGACCCGCCAAGTGACCAAAACACCGGCAATCTGGGAAAATAAGCAGTATAAAAGGACGAGAAAATTCGTCAACGATCAGTAATTATCTGGTTACTCACCTGGGGAGGAACTCTGAATAAGAGTCAAAACCCTAGAATAATCAGAGACTCTGAAAAAGAGTCAGGGTCCCGAGATGCAGTTCTGAAGAAGAACGGTCGCGAATAAAATCTCTCGATATTTGTCTATCTGTCAACCGTCGCCAATACGCTTATCTAAAAGACGGACCAAAATATTATTATCGGTCACAGCGGGGACGGGGACAGAGGAAATACGAGAGCGAAACCAGGAGACTACGGACGTAGGGAGGGGGGAAAGACCACCGCTTAACGGCGCAATACATGAGCTGTTAAGCATGGGCGACCACTGAGTTCCACAAAAATTAAGACACGGGAATATAAAAGAAATACAAATCACGGATGCCAATCCTTCCGATGCACTGAACGTAGGAGTCATGGGTCACCACAAAACACGATCACGAAGATATCACCACCAAACTTTATTCGGACACACGCGACGGACGACCATCACCTCTCACCACCGACCACGCACTAGAAGGAAGGGAAAAGGCGATCGAACGAGAGCGGCAGATACGCTTCATCGATATTATCGATATAGAATATCGATCTTAAGGAGAGTTCGAGACGGCGGGAATTTTCAACGGAGACAAATTCACGCCCAAAGTACCCGTTACGACAATAAACAATGATCTATCTCAATTTATCAGCGTAACTTCATATTACGTAATCTAGCATTAAATTTAAGACTTGACCAAATAAAGGCGCAAGGGCCACACCATTCAAAGATTTAACTAAATTAATTACGTTTGTTACATAAAAATTGCGTTCCAAGCCACTCACCCCCACCACTTAACCTCCCAACATAATAGGAACTTCGAGCAACCTAAAAATAAAAATATAATTGAAACGTTCTGCCGTTTCAATATATGAACACTAATGGAAATTATGGTACTGATTTTGAAATAGCGATGTTCATACATGATGAGTATCAAAAAGGAATCATCATATACGAAAAGACCAACGATAAAATTGTTTTCATACAAAAACTTTCCCCATCACATACAGATCAACATTATGAAACGACCCACGATGGGTCATATATTAAATTATAATTCTCTGGTGAATGAATCTTAGGACATTTCAAAATTTTGGAAGTTATAGAATTTTCATTAAACAGAACGTTCTCAACCCACACTAAAATGTTATCGCAAGTTCAACGGGAAAATAATAAATTAAGAAAAGAAAGTGATCTCGCGTACTCATCAATACCGAATTTATCACAACAACTCTCGCCAATTAGCTTGGATGATCAAGAAAAACTACCGGAAACGTCACTAACAAAGCCAAACAAAAACGAATCTCTGAAAAACGTACATTAACAACAAATAAAATAAACATAGCTGCATATAGTATAAAAGACCATTAACATAAATCAAGAAATAAAACAGATAAACCATAACAAAAAAACGAAAACATCACGACCTTAAAACCGAATCTATACCGATTTTATCCCATCAATTCAAAAAAATGAAATTACACTACAACCTCTATTATCGTAAACTCTCTAAACGTAAGTTCTCCCACCATGGACCGAAAATCGATCGACGTGGGTGGTGGAGGGAGAAGCGCGTGGATCCTCGCGCCAGGCTCGACACGCACTCAACAAAAAAGGGCGCTACGAGAGGCTCGCTGAGAACGCAAATTTAAAAATGGCAACGCAAGTGAAACGTGGTAATTTATCCTATTTCGATCCATTAAAAATTTGTCAGGAAATTTATAAAGGAGAAGCAGGGTGAGATGTGAGTATTTTGAAAAGTACATGACCATTAATTGGAAAATATTTAGGACGAGGCAAATTTGGGGTCCAACTGAAAGATGCAGAGTGAATACGGCACTGTTGCCAACAACCCATCCTGCGCAGTACCCACTTTTGGACAATTGGGCAATATATTATATCTATAAGTGCGATGTGGATACATTCCCGTCGCTCTTACGTTAATAGAGGTTGTAGTGTAATACCCGAAAAACAAAACATTTTTAAACCAAAATAGACAAAAACGGAAGTACAATCAACATCTAAAATATCTGCGACGTAAAAAACAAAAAACAATCAAGAATATAAACAAGAAACGTATAATAATCAAATAATCAAAAACGATATTCAAACATTACGAAGATCAGAAGGAATACAAAACTAAACATTCACAAGTAAAAATATTGATGTAAACAAATGTTCCAAGAAAAAAATCACTACGAAAAAAAGGAACACTGAAGCCAATACAAGTTGCAAAAATGATGTACTTTCAAATAAACATTTACAAAATCAACAACCATCTAATATATCCAAACTAAGACCAAAACAGATTGTCTTCAAATTAAAAGATCGAAATCATAAAATAATTCAATAACAAAATAAAAGTTTGAAAAATGAAGAACGAATTAAAGATTCCGAAAGGAAACGGAAAATTCGTAAAGATTATTCGCAATTAAATATTGAAAATGAATCATATTCCTATTTAAAAAACAACGCCTTATGAATAGAAAATTACGAGATAACATTCGCAAGCAAAATAAACGGTGCAATAACGTGCTCAGAGCGCTCGAAAAAGTAAAAGACAAAGAAGGAAAATAAATGATGCGTTCAAACAAGGAAAATTCATTAAAAGAAAATAATGTACATATATTAACAAAAAGAAAAAGACGGATTCATGATTGGAATTACAAAAAACAAGAACTACTATCACGCGAAAAATATATTGTAACGGTGCTCGACTACGCGAGACACCTTCAGCCCACGGGCCAGATCAAAACCCCCTCTACTCGCTATCAACGTCCCCCACTAGGTTACCCGACCGTTGGGAGACAAATTCGAGATGACTCACAAAATATACGACAGTCAAATAAAGATATTCATAGATGACGGTCAAAAAATTAAAGCAGTATACTGTCATTGGTCGAGAGCTACGTCTAAAGTCAAATAACGGATTACGACGAGAGGACTGTCGCCGACGAAGGAATAAAAAAGGGCATAGATCGCCCGGTTCCTGCCTGAAGAGCGAAAGGAGACCGAAATATCTGATCGAAGTCTATAAAAAATCAACCGACCTGGAAAGCCAATTAGGACATCGTAGCACTGGAACGATTTCCGACACAACCCTCCGTATCACTCGTTAACGATAAGTTAATTTATACTATGTAAGTTTAACAGTTTCAAACTTAGCCGCCTACAGGCGATAGTCACATGACCATCGGCTGAGGTCGGCTGAGCGGGTGCTTGCTACGAGCGACGTGCCTGGAGGAGTTAATCCCTCATACACTATGCTGCGCCATAGTCGCACTCATCTTAATGTTCCGTTATAACTCCGAATAATACCGACGATTTGTGTTGGTTCAGGTAAAACCGATGTAGCAAAATAAGTGTCGATGTAATTAATTATTAAGTGTTGATGTAGTTAGTTACTAAGTATTTCTTTAAGAACAGTATTCCACTGCAACAACACGTGTTGGTTATTCCACCCAATCCAAAATTCCCGTGAACGTGGTGAAGCCTCCAGGGCAGAGACTTACAAATAACACAAATGGGTGATCTCAAAGCAAGGATCCACTTCGTAGCAGAAGCCGTGCCCTCCAAAACCACGGTGGTTAAGGTCAAGACGATTCAACTAATCGACCAGCTGGAAGTGTACAAATTCCCAACCGACCAACAAACAGATGTTCATCACGGAAAACTTTTTCATCATTCAGTGGTAAAAGGCGCCGTCAGGAGCCTCAAGGAACGCAACAAGTTTCGAAATGTGGTCATCACGTTAACAAAGGACGCCCTCCGCGATGAGTCTCTGGACGAGGAAGGTAACGTTGTTTTAAACGAGTACTATTTGGAGGTCGTCGTGGGTATCCCACCTCCGGAAACTCTTCCAGGACCAAATGCGCCTGCCGAAAAATCAATGCACTCCATAGCGAAAAATATGGTTTTAGAATAGTTTAACGGGAAGAATGTTAACGCGGAATCGTTGCTGAAAATTTTTGTAGATGAATGGAAGCGTCATAATATGCGTGAGGAGAAATATGCTGAAATTTTAAGATTATTTTTAGAAGATAGTGCACTAGAATGGCATGCGATATTTCTGAAAACAAATTCACTAACCTATGAATGGGAATCTTGGAAAAGTTCTTTCATTGAAACTTTTAACCAAAAATCATGGTCTGAAATTGAATATGCATACACATATAAATATTGGAACGGCGCATTTTTTGAATTTCCATTGAAAAAACGGAGTTTATTGGTCGATGCAGATCCTGATCTAACAATAAATTCTCAGATAAATTTTATAGTAATAGCTTTACCAAATTACGTGAGATCAAAACTGAAAATTAGAATAGAATCGATTGAGAATCTAATGGCAAATTTGAAAATAATAGAGCCGATGGTACATAAATCCAAGTATACGAGTATAGACCATGGTAAACAAAAACAAAGCAGGTCAAATGAAAGAAAGGGGAACGATTACTCTCCTTGCGCATACTGTGAAAGCATAGGTTATTATAAACACATATCATCCTGAGAATTTATGTCGAACGAAATTGAACAACAAAAACGCACAGAAAAAAGAAAAATTACAATAGCGCATAACACCGAATTGGAGAACTTAATTTCTCCTACTGAGGAGGCAAAAAACTAATTGTTACCCCACTTATAAAAATACTGATAAATGATATCCCGGCTATCGCCGTTTATGACTCAGAGGCGAATGTGTCGTTAATCAATTAGGACCCGCAAAAAAACCATTCGAAATCATGTCTCTGTATACAATAGGAGGTTTTGCGAGAAACAAGAGTACAACAAAATATTTACATCTAATTGTAGATAATTTTACGAGGTTTGCTCTCATCGCAACTTCGAAAACTCAAACCGCTAAAGACTTCATAAAATTACTAGAACCAATAAGAAATAAACACGATGTGGAAACTGTGTTAACAGACCGGTATGGAGGTATAAATTCGAAAGAATTCAAACAATATTTAAAATAAAATAAAATAAAATAAACTTAATTTTCACCGCGGTTGATTGCGCCTTCTCTAACGGGTTGAATGAAAGATCCAACCAAAGTGCGCAAACCAAAATAAAAACCTCACTTTTAATATCTTTATTAAATTCTTTGTAATAAAACCATAAAGAATTAAATAAAGAATGAACAAAAATTTTAACGATTAATTACTCTCCTATAGAAAATTATTTAATAAAGATATTAAAAGTGAGGTTTTTATTTTCTTTTACGCACTTTGCAGTGTCAATTAAAAAATGTCACATTCCGCAAATAATGTTGAACTGCTATAAATATGGTACATTGATATTGCTTATTAATATTACAAAAAAAAACACAAAATAAAATATTTAAAAAATCGTTTTCATGTCTTTAATTACATCTCTCGTAATAAGATTGGGTTGTAATTATTTGGCCGTGGACGTGCGTCCAGCGTGATTCTTCTTTTAATACATCAGTGGTGTAACAGATTTTTACTAATTTATTTATGGTAGTTTCTAGCAAAGATCCGATCAAACACGACAAGTCTTTACACGTTTGTAAAGACTCGTCGTGTTTGAAATAGTAAAGAAAGAAATAATAAAACATTATTATTTCTTTTACGATTAAATATTGTTCATATAGGAGATACTAAACATCGCATTGTATCGTTTTCTCTATTTCAATATTTTTTATATTACATTATCTTATTACGGTTTCAGATATTTTTGCTGTTAATTAATTTTTAATTGCAATTATCGTATTAAGTAGTGGATAGCTAAATCAAAAAGTGGAAAATATCTACAAAATAGATGGCTAGGCAAATCCAAACCAAACCGGCAACCAATAAAATTTCGTTGTGCTTTCTTCGCCATTTTTAAGTTTAAATATCCTGTATCAATTCGCAAGATTGGTGGCCAAAGAAACAAAAGCCTTGGCGCGGTACGGCGATTGATACATTACGATGCATCTATGCCTAGTGCGGGGAGCGGGTGGCTCCAGCTTTTCTCGGCACGTTGGGCAAAATTCAGAGCAGCCCATGCCCGAGAAAAAAAAGTGACTGCAGAAAAATGCAAGCAATCTAATTGACTGCTCTGAATTCTGCAAACCCAAATGTAACGCCCTAATCTATGCTTTATCTACGGTTAGGGTGGGGATGGGCGGCTTCAACGCTTCTCGGTGCGCTCTGATTGGATCAACTTTAAATATTTATATCTCGTAAATTATTAACAATATCCCTAATGTATATTTGCAACTTTTATTTGTAATGGCTTCATCTACCTCAGAATTCGCTGAGCGACACTTTATGCGATTCACCCTGTATATTGTTATACTGATTATTAATAGGTATACTACTGATACTTAAAGAAATCCGTTAATTTTGTTTGCATTTCTGTTTTCGTATTTTGTACGTATTTTTCAATTTTATAAATTTTATTGAAAATGTTTTATCAATAACCGCCGGAAATTAAAAAAACCGATGGAGCGCTTCCAGTGCATTTACAGTCTCTTGCTTCTTTGGAATACTTGTTTCCGCATCCAAAATCCTGTTTGGATCATCTTCATCTTCGCTGTCATTTCCGACTGTGAACATGCTCACACAATTCTGAACAATGTCGTCATCCGTGTGTTCTCCGGCAATAACCACGTCGTCGTCAATTTGGACAAATTCTTCGCAGGTTGGCGTTGGTGCACTGATTTCTTAAAGCCAGTTTTCTTAAAGCAATTCTTGACAATAACGTCACTTACTGTGTATCAAGCTTTCCTTGCGAATTTCATAGCTAGGAGCACGTTTATCTCGGGGCTAATGTTTTTTTTTCCATGGACGAAAGAATATGTTTGATGACTTCTCTGCGATAATAGTGTTTAAAAGCGTGTATGATCCCTTGATCTAGCGGTTGAAGCTTACTGGTGATATTGGCAGGCAAAAACATGACTCTCACGTTTACAAGTTCTGGTAAGTCCGCGTGGGCAGAGCAGTTGTCAACGAAAAGTAAAACTTGTCTGCATTGCAGCTTCATTCTTTTGCCAAGTTTCTTCAACTAATCTTTGAATAATAACTTTGTCATTCAAGCCTTCGTATTACTGTCGTAATGAACAAGTAGGGTATTTACATCTTTAAAACATCTAGGTCGCTTTGATTTCCCGATGATAAAAAGGGGAAGTTTGTCCGTACCAGCTATGTTTGCACATTGAAGAATAGTAAGGCGTTCCTTACTTTGTTTACCTCCATGGCACTTTTCACCTTTAAATGTGAAAGTTTTATCCGGAAGGCACTTGAAGAATAAAGCAATCTCATCCATGTTGAAGATATCATTTGGATGATACCTTTGTAAAAGAGTTGGCAGATCTTAAGTCCACTGACTATAAACGCATTGATTCACAGATTTGCTTTCCCCGGCTGCTTTTTTTAAAGTTATGTCATTGCGCTATTTAAACCCTTCTAACCAGCCACTACTAGATGAACAAAATTTTAGTTCCAGTTTTCTAGCAAACTCTTTAGATTTTTCTTTTAATAATGGTCCATCTATGGGAATGTTTTTATCGAGGATTTGTTTAATTCATTCCAGAAGACACTTTTCAACGTTGGAAAATTCAGAAATTCGATTCCTCTTAATATTTCCGTGTCCCTCGGAGCACTGAGACTTTATGGAGTCTTTGAATTTTATTACTTTATAAAAGGTGGATTCTGACAAACCAAACTCGTTCATGATTTCATTTCGCGGTTTCCCGTTCTCGAACGCGTTCACAATTCTAAGTTTATCACTTATAGTTAAGACTTTTATTTTTCGCTTTGACATTTTGAAGGCGTGTCGAACCTGTCTTTGCGATTCATACTTAGCAACTGGTGGCGTCTTTCTCGGGGATTCACCTACCCATACCGAGCTTATAGCTGTCTTTTCGATTTATTTTGTCTTCCACGAAATTCGTGCCTATTTCGTGGAAAACAAAACACATTGTAACAGATAGTAAATATGCTCGATTCTCGCTTATAGAGGTATAGGGCACGTGTCAGTCTCAGTTATAGAGGTTCAGGCATGGAAAACGACTCTCTCATATATAGAGGTTTCTATTTCTCACTTATAGAGGTTTTTGAGGGCTAAAATGACGGGACGTGGCAATTACTCTCACTTGTAGAGTTTTTTCGCTTATCCAGTTCTTGCTCCCCCAGGTTTGACTGTATCTCTAACATAAATATAAGTTCTGAACGTCGGCCAATCGTCTTGAAATTTATATGGTCTATAGTCCTATTGATAATGAAGCTTCAGCTAAAATTTTAAGACTTTAGCTCTAATAGTTGCCTAGCAATAGAGTCTCAAATTTGTACCCTGTTGGCCGTCGTGGCAACATTCCCAGGTTTTTATGTTTCCAAGAAATATAGCTATTTTGAAAAGTCAAGAGTGATTTCTAAAGTATTTTCTGCGTACTTTAAGAATATATTTTTTATTTTTAATAAAATTAATAAGTTCATAAGAATTTTTTAAGGTTAATGGTCAAAATGACTTTTTCTCAAAGATCGACCGCTTCGATTTTTATAAAAAAAAATTATAAAATAGTAGCGATCTTTATGAACAAAAAAGTATAGAATAATCAAGGTGGGCCGAACCTTAGTTTTCGATATACGGAACGATTTATCAAACGAGCGGCCGCTCCGCGCAGTGTTACGCGGGGACCTTCCCGGCTACGTTCGAGTCCGCCATTTTTGGTCGGCGTTTCTCGCAAGTGGAGTAACTCGCGCATTACCATAAAACAGTGACACTAACGATATTCTAACATTTCCAATTTTGGATTTTCGTTCGGTATTGTTGAAGTTGCTGTTTCTGCTGAATTATATTACACTCTATTAAAAATTTTGCATCAAAATTTGCTTACAACTGTTGATTATTTCGGATTATTTTCACATTATCTGATTTTCCAACTTTTTGTAAGAAGACCTGATTGCAGCTATGGCTAAAACTCAAAAAGCCTTCAGTATTAAGTGTGTAAATCCTTTCAATAAAAAGGCTTACGGAAAAAGGCTCGATTTAAGATTAATTTCTGAATCTTAACGCATGTCACTGTCGAGTTCATTTACAAAAGATGGCAAATTACGCAGATCTTGCAGAAACGACTGTATTAAGCGTTTAAAAGAAATGTCGTTATTAATGCCACTATCTGCGGAAATGTGCGATGGTGAGGATGTTAATTGATCCTCCTATACAAAAGTCTGTAGGGTATGATGATGATGATGATGATGATGGTGATGATTATTGTATTCGGTCGTGCAAAAAAATCGCTTTGAAGTGCAATGATGGATACCATCATGCTGGTATTGAAGTGCTGGAGCAAATAAAGAAAAATATCGGAATTCCACTAGCACTTCAGAGAAGTTATTATTACTCACCCTCGCACCAAAATCGTGGGGCCGGAAAAAAGTGGCAACAGAATGTCATGTTTCAGAACATGAGGCCCGAAAAGCAAAAACATTGGTAACTGCCAATGTTATTTTAACATCACCAGGTCCAAAAAAAGGAGGCAGAAAAATTAGTACTGAAACAGAAGCCCTTGTTAAAGTATTTTATGAGAGGAAGATTTTATTTCAATACGAAAAGAAGATGGGCCTCGAGAGCAGACTCAAAAGCGACTTATTTTGAGGAATCTTTCTGAATTGCATTATACATTTAAAGAGAATCATCCTAATGAGAAAATTGGATTCACAACACTTTCTCAGCTCAGACCACGTCATTTTGTTCTTGCTGGAAGTAGCAGCACGCGTACTGTATGCGTGTATATTTACCATGAAGATGTCAAGCTTATGTTAGATGCAATGGACTTAGAAAAAATTACTAGTAATTCTAAGCTCCCCCTCAAATCCTACCGTGAATGCTTGCAACAAATTACATGCAACAATCCAAGTTTAATGTGTAATCTTGGACAATGTGAGTCATGTCCTAGTGAAGAACACATTGAATATTATTTCAGAAGTCTCTTAAATGAAAATTTTATTGAGAAGGTGCAATTTCAGGCGTCGCAGCATACTGATAGAAGTACCTTAAACACGGAAATCGCAGATACTGATGATTTTATTGAACAACTTTGTAATCTGTTACAGAAGTTAAAGCCTCACAATTTTATATCGAAAAAGCAAATATCTTTCGCGACAGAGCTGAAAAGTGGACTACAAAAAAATCAGTTTTTCATTCAATGTGATTTCGCAGAAAACTACACATTCGTTATTCAGAATTCTGCACAATCATTCCATTAGAATAATGACCAATGCACAATTTTTACGGCAGTTGTGTATTATAAGGGAGAAGGAGATTTAGAACACTGCAGTATAGCAATTTTATCAGACAATTTGAAGCATGATACGACAGCTGTTTACGAGTATCAAACAATTATTATTAATTATTTGAAGACAAATTTCACGCCATCTAAAATATTTTATAACACGAATGGTGCTGCCCAACACTTTAAAAATAAATACAATTTAAGAAATTTCCTATTTCATGAAAGTGTTTTTGGCATCCCTGTGGAGTGGCATTTCCATGCTACTGCCCACCGAAAGGGTCCCTGTGATGGCATAGATGGAAATCTAAAAAGGTTTGCTGCTCGAGCAAGTCTTCAAGTATCAGCGGAAAATCGTATTTCATCTCCTGGAGCCTTGTACCAGTGGGCCAACAAAAACTTAACTAAGAGTACAGGTTTTTTCAGCCCAAAATCTGAACAAGAAGTGACTGCAAAAACTCTGGCAAAAAGATTTGCTGAAGCTACCACAAACCCAGGAACGTAAAAGTACCATGCTGTAATTCCCATCGATAACTGCAAGCTTATGTTAAACCAATATTCCTCACCTGTAGATTATGAAATTTTTCCGAAAATTAAAACAGCCAAAAGAAAACGCTGTACATAAGTTCAGCATCATCTTGTAAAACAATGGAAGCAGGACAACATTACATCTTGAAATAGCGGCAATGAACTGAGAGAGAGCTAAAAAAACATATTATTTCTGATTTTTCTTACAGTTTGGTATGAACCCTAATTCGTGACAGGTAAGGGGACTCACGGTCAAAAAGCACCCCGATTCATGAGAGGCAAGGGGACTGGTGCTAAAAAAGCACCCAAATTCGTGAGAGGCAAGAGGACTCATATTCAAAAAGCACCCCGATTCGTGAGAGGCAAGAGGACTCATGTTCAAAAAGCACCCCGATGCGATGAGAACTTTATCACGTCCACGTCGTTCATCCTGGGTACCGCTAAGCAGGGATTGAGTTTTAAGTGCATCATTACTTAATGATACTTAATTACCTTTTTTGAAGTATAAGTATCTGAGAATATATCCTGAAAATTTCAAGTCGATCCGAACAAAATTGACTGAGATATGAGCGTTGAAAGAGAAGAATCCTTTGTGTAAACGACCGGCTAGTCTGCCGCCTGGCGCGATCGACCCTCTCTCCGACCTTCAATCCATTGTTTGGTGAAAAGGATCGTATACCTGGCAGTCACAGCGTTCATATAATAGACTGCAATTTATAAAAACGTATTTTCGTTGCCTGTTATGGTCTAAACTCGTCATAGTCCATTGAAATGTTACATTGACCCTGCATTTATCAAAGTCAGCAATTTTTTTTCTGGTGCATAGGGGGAGGTATGAAAAGCTTAAGTCCAAGTTTGTGGGGTTGTAACCCTTGAGGAAAATCCGCCATCTTGAAAAAAGGGGTGAAATAGTTTTTGCAAAATAACTATGAAACTATCCACCGCGCAAGAAAATTATGCAGTCGTTTTTTGTAGGAAATGAAATTCTCTACAAATTTGCTCTCTTGATTTTTTGTCGTAAAATCAAAAATACCAAAGTTATTAATAAAAAACGACAAAAAATTAAGGAGTAATTTCCTTTAAGTCGCTCTAACTTTTTGTTTTTGCATTTTTCAGAAAAATATGTTCAAAGAAATCTTTTGGCGCTCCTTGAGATGAACAAATTTCACCCCTCATTTTTTAAATTTCGTTTATTTTTAAAGATTTTACAGCCATTCAAAGGTAAAAATATGCCTCAGCACACAATATTTTGGGTTTGGGTTTAAAATCGTTGTATTGATATAAAAGGAAAACTATCCATCGCGCAAGAAAATTATGGAGTTGTTTTTTGTAGGAAATTAAATTGTCTACAAATTTACTCTATTAACTTTTTGTCGTAAAATCAAAAATATCAAAGTTATTAACAAACAACAACAAAAAATGAAGGAGTAATTTCCTTTAAGACGTTCTAACTTTTTTTCTTTTTCTTTTACAGAAAAATATGTTCAATGCATTTCGATAGAACACCTTCTGACGTATAAGTTTCAATATAAATGTGTCAACTTTTATTTATTTATAAACATTTTACAGTGCTGCAAAGGTAAGTGTCGAAGTACTCGAAAGTAGACATAAGAATGAACGATTATGCGTCGTTTCTTTGCAAATTTCATTAATTGCGGCGGACAAATTTTATTTGTTGTTATTGCAATATTCATAATAATTAGCTATGAACTCCTCGTAGGTAGACCGGAAAAGAGTTCATAACTAATTATTATTATTAACTCCTCGTAGGTGGTGCGGAAAAGAGTTCATTTTTATGACTTTTTTCGAGTACTCCGACACTTACCTTTGCAGCACTGTAAAATGTTTATAAATAAACAAAAGTTGACGCATTTATATTGAAATTTATTCGTCAGAAGGTATTCTATCGAAATGCATTGAATATATTTTTCTGCAAAATGAAAAGAAAAAAGTTAGAGCGACTTAAAGGAAATTACTCCTTCATTTTTTGTCGTTATTTGTTAATAACTTTGATATTTTTGGTTGTGCGACAAAAAGTTAAAAAACAAATTTGTAGAGAATTTAATTTCCTACAAAAAATAACTGAACAATTTTCTTGCTCGGTGGATAGTTTTTCTGTTATATTAATGCAACGATTTTAAACCAAAACCCAAAATATTATGTGCTGAGGCATATTTTTACCTTTGAATGGCTGTAAAATCTTTAGAAATAAATGAAATTTAAAAAATGAGGGGTGAAATTTGTTCGTCGCAAGGAGCGCCAAAAAATTTCTAAGAATAAATTTTCCTGAAAAATGAAAAAATAAAAAGTTACAGCGACTCAAAAAAACGATGTTTTTCCATTTGTTATCATTTATTGTTAATAACTTTGCTATTTTCGATTTTACGGCAAAACGCCAAGAGAGTGAATTTGTAGAGCATTTAATTTCCTACAAAAAATGACGACATAATTTTCTTGCGCGGTGGATAGTTTCATTGTTATAACCCAAAAATTGTTTTAACCCTTTTTCAAGATGGCGGGTTTTCCTCAAGGGTTACAACCCCACAAACTTGGACTTAAGCTTCCTATACCATCCCCTATGCATCAAAAAAAAATTGCTGACTTTGATAAATGCAGGGGTAGGCCTTATTTTTGTAACATTTCAATGGACTATCAGTGTAGCTCGAAAGTTCGACTATATAAGACGTATATTCCGCCGTTTACAATATCATAAGCGCAGTTTTTATTCATTTTAAATTAAAAAATGGATCGAACAAAAGGTTCGCGAGAAACAAGAAGCAGTGATAATTTACGGATATCTCGACCAAAAAAAGAAAGGGCCCAATCCGATTCGGCCCCAACCTGGCCGAATCGGAAACTGAAAGTTTCAGCACGTCTGCGAAGAAACTGAAACATAATATTAATATGACTGTGAATCAAAGTCCTAATATTGAATATCGCATTTTGAACTTTTGGGTTGTGTTTGCTGCTATTTCAAATTTAGTGAAGTGCAAATCGTGTAATGGAAATATTACATTTAAAACGGCAAGTGTAAGAGAACTAGGTTTCAAAATGTGTTATATAAATTTTGTATGCAAGGTTTTGTTTTGATGTTTTTTTAAAAAAGGATGACCAAACTTAAAAGAATAGGAATCAGTCTATTGTATCGTGTAATACCAATTCCGAGTCATCTTATGACACGTGCTTTTAGGTTATCTATACAATAAAGAGGACTAACCTTTATAATTGTTGGGTTTTGGCGTTGAAAACCAACTCTTCGGTGAAAAGTAACTCATTAGGACTAACAGTTGACTGACCTCTCCTAATGTTTTTAAACCGTGAAAATCTCGAAATCAGTATCAAGATTTTCAATCGCGTTTGCGATCTACACGTGTTCCTTTAAAATTTTCCAGTAGTAGCGATGCTTTCGTGTTCGCGATCTATTGCGTTGTCAGTGATTAAGAACGCGCAGAGAACGGTTACGAATTTCGGACAGTGTCGTATCAACAGATATATGAGTTTGTGATTTTGTGGGCCAATGTGGATTCACTTATGTTTGAACAATAATCGAATTGTATATGCAACTTAATTTTTCTATATCAATTTTGAAATTTATTGCATGCGGGTGTGCTTTTATTTGAATCATTTCTAGTAATAATCTTTTTTTTAACCACTCTTCATTATTTAGGATCCTAACATTGTCGAATTTGAATTCATGTCCTAGTTAAATGCTGTGTTGTGCTAAAGCTGTATGAGGATTGTTTGTGTGTCTTACTCTATTCTTATGTTCGTTTATTCTAGTTTTTAAGTATCTTTTTGTCTGCCCTATGTATACTGCGTCACAATCTGCGCAATCAATTTTGTAAACGAGGTTCGATTTGTTGACTATTTCTATTTTGTCTTTTTTGGACCCAATTATCGACGAGATATTGTATTTGTTATTGGTAATTAGTGTAATGTTGTATTATTGTAGAAGACGGAACAGTTGGTGGTGGATATTATGTGTGTACGGTAAATTAACTATTCTTGAAGCGTCAAATTTGCTTTTGGTTTGAGGTAGGGATTCTATTTGTGTCATTCGTGATTTGATGATTTTATTGGTGAAGGAGTCAGGATAGCAATTTTGCTGCATGGTGTCTCTAATAAGCTGTAAATTTTTTTGGTGGAAGGATCGATGTGATAACTTTATTGCTCTATCTACTAACATGACGATGATGCCTTTTTTTGGGAAAGAGGATGGTGGGAAACGAAATTGATAAATCTGCCCGACCAAGTAGGTTTTCTATACCAATCAGTAATAATAGAGTTATTTTTTCCTAATTATCAAGATGTCTAAGAATGGTAATTTTTGCTGTTTTTCATGTTCTGTTGTGAATTGTAGTTTATTATGGTAGGAGTTAAAGATAGTTAATGTAGAGTTTATTTCAGTTTTAGGAAGAGCCATGATAATGTCGTCGACATACCTTTTATAAAACGGGATAGTGTGCCTCAATTTTTCTAAACAATTTTGTTCTAGGTCTACCATCACTATGTTAGAAAGAATCGGGGCCAATGGTGAGCCCATAGGTAATCCGAAAATTTGTTGATAGATATTATTTTGGAAAGTGAAAAATGTAGAGAACATAATGAATTCTATAGCTTTAATTATTTCATTCAGTGGGAATTTTTCTGAAAATACTGATGATCTTTTTTGAAGACTCTGAATCACCAATTCTAGAGGAACATTGATGTATAATGATACTACGTCAAAAGAAACCAATTGATAGTCCGGTGGCAATATAATATTTGTGACTAATTTTTGCAAGGAGAAGCTATCTTTTATGTATGATTCAGAAGGTTTTATTAATTTTGACAGATTTGATTGTATGAAATATGCTAGTTTGTGTGTTGGGCTGTTTATTGATGAAACTATGGAGCGAAGTGGATGATTTTCTTTGTGGATTTTGGGAAGACAGTATAGGCGCGATAGATTGCAATTTTCTGCTTTCAAATAATTGTGTGTAGGTTCATTTATGATCTTCAGTGTTCTCCATCTAGTCAGAATGTTGTTAACTCCTTTTTGTAGCTTATGGATAGGATTGTTATTTATGCATCTGTAGGTGGTTGAGTCGGAGAGAATATTATGGGTTTTGGTGATATAATCAATTTTATTTAGGATAACGATACAGTTCCCTTTGTCTACTCTAGTGATTACCAACTGTGGGTTATGTTTCAGAAATGATTCTGTGTCATTAATAATTCGATTTGTGTTCCTGCATGTAAAAATTGTATTCATTTTGTTCATTAATTGTGTGAATTTTGTTCTGATTATGTTCTGTGTACGTGGTTCTAATAAGTATCTTATTTTGTATTCAAATTTTGCGACGGAGCTTTGGGTATATGATTTTATGTCATTTCGCTTTATGTAGGGGAAGCAAAACTTTTCACCTAATGATAGAAACATCGAGATATGTGATGGAAGTGTTGTGTTCGATAAATTTATAAGCCAATCTTTGATTTTGATACGTGGGTCGTCACTTTCTATGTCTTGTGGGTTATTGTTATTATCTTGTCGATTATTTATTCTCCAATTTGTGACGTCATGACTTTGGTTTCTATTTTTATTTTGTGTTGTTTTAATTCTGTTAGGGATTCGACTTTGATCAATTAGGGCCTGCGACGAGATCATTCTTAAGAATTCGTCATGGTTAAACATGTGTCTATGTATATCTTGCGTCCTTTCATATCTTAAGTCATGTAATTTTTTTTGGTGTTTGTTAAAGAATCGTTTTGATAAATTATGTAGCCTAATTCGTTCAAACTCGAAGAATTTGTTGTTTATGTTGTTCGGGGTTTTCCTAATTATTCCTAATTATTTCCAAATGATTCAAATAAAATCACACCCGCATGCAATAAATTTCAAAACTGATATAGAAAAATTAAGCTGCATATACAATGCGATTATTGTTCAAACATAAGTGAATCCATATTGGCCCACAAAATCACAAACTCATATATCTGTTGATACGGCACTGTCCGAAATTCGTAACCGTTCTCTGCGCGTTCTTGATCACTGACAACGCAATAGATCGCGAACACGAAAGCATCGCTACTACTGGAAAATTTTAAAGGAACACGTGTAGATCGCAAACGCGATTGAAAATCTTGATATTGATTTCGAGATTTTCACGGTTTAAAAACATTAGGAGAAGTCAGTCAACTTAGTCCTAATGAGTTACTTTTCACCGAAGAGTTGCTTTTCAGCGCCAAAACCCAACAATTATAAAGGTTAGTCCTCTTTATTGTATAGATAACCTAGAAGCACGTGTCATAAGATGACTCGTAATTGGTATTACACGATACAATAGACTGATTCCTATTCTTTTAAGTTTGGTCATTCTTTTTTAAAAAAACATCAAAACAAAACCTTGCATACAAAATTTATATAACACATTGTACATATTTTAGCTGAATAAATTTCTGAAGAGGATCCGAATCAGGATCGAAACGTAATCCTCGACAGTTTCTTTTGTCCTACATTTGGAATCTTGGACCGAAATAGCCGACATCGTATTAACCATTGTGTGAATACGTTCACAGTCGGAAATGACAGCGAAAATGAAGATGATCCAAACAGGATTTTGCATGCGGAAATGAGTATCTCAAAGAAGCAAGAAGCTGTAAATGCACTGGAGACGCTTCATCGGTTTTTTTAATTTTCGGCGGTTATTGATAAAACAATTTTCAATAAAATTTATAAAACTGAAAAATACGTACAAAATACGAAAACAGAAATGCAAAAAAATTAACGGATTTCTTTAAGTATCAGTAGTATGTATGTATGTATGTATGTATATAATTCTTTATTGTTCCCCTTGGGGTTATAAGGCTTCCGTTTCTCCTTTACAGTCTCTTCTCTTATCCTATTTACGTTTCCTTATCCTAATACGCTTTTCTTTTTTTCTTTTTTTTTACATCTATTTACATTTCCTTATGCTACTTCTTATTTCTATCGCCTCTGCCTCCGCTCGCACGCTCGCTCTTTTTTTTTCTTTTTTTCTATTTTTTCCTCCGCCGCTCGCTCGCCTTTGTGTCTCTTATTCGCCACTGTTCTCTCTCTTTCTTAATTCCTTATTACATTTTCTTATTATCTATTGCCTTTCTTTCCTCTCCTTCTCTCCTTCTTCCGACTTCCGTTTCCTTTCCATTCGTTCCATTCCTTCTTTCACACCTTTCCTTACTTATCCCCTTCTACATTTTCTTGCTCCCCCCTTCTCTTGCGCTTCCTTGTTTCTTCCAGTTTTTTCATCCACTCTTCTCCTCCCCCGGTTTCTTCCAGTATTTCCCTTATCCTCGGTTCCCGTCCCCTTCCTTTCTTCCTGTTCTTCCTCACACCTCTCTAGTACATGCTCCCACGATTCTTCCCCCCCCCCCCCGCACACTCTGCATCTCCTTTCTTCCTCCTCCTCCCAATATCTTCCTTCTCTCATTTCGTTGCCTAGTCTATATCGCGCTATCCTCTTACACCCTTCTTCTGGCCATCCCGCCTTCAAATATTTCGGAATTTCTTCCGTCCGTATTTCCCTATACCATCTGTTGAATCTCGACTCCCCGACTTCTTCCTGCTCCTTCTTATCCTCCTTCTCTACCTTTTCGTATCCTTCCGTCTCCGTTTCCTCTCCCCCTCCTCTGCCGTTTCTACCTTTCTCTTTCAGCCCTTTTCTCTCCTTTTCCCATTTCGACATCCTTTCCTCGCTTTCTATCTCCCTTTCTTCCATTTCTTTTAAGCAATCTCTCGCTATTTCACTTCCTCCACCTCTTTTCAACTTTTCCTCATAACTCCACGCCCTCCTTCCCGCTCTTGTCTTTAGCTTTTCCCTTTTTGCTTCCTCTCTCACCATATATCCCAGCGTCCTCCATTCTACTCCCAGTGTCCACCTTATGTATCTCTCCTGCATGGTCTCTGTTCTTTTCCTCTCCTCCCATCCCCAAATTTCTACCCCATATCCCATTACTGTCTACACCAGTGTGTCGAACAACCACATTCTCCTTTTAAAATCTTTTCCAAATTTCCTCTTTCCTATGCCCCACACCTGCTTCATTACCGCTCCCGCTTTCCTGATCCTGTCCCGTAGTTGTCCCTCTTGCCCCCCGTTCTTTTTGAATACGTACCCTAGGTACTTGAACTCTTTCACTTCTTCTATCCTCTTCCCTTTCCACTTCCATTCCATTACCTTACTCTTTCCTCCTCCCTTCCTGAACCTCATAATTTTCGTTTTGGTCACATTAACCTTCATGTTTTTCTTTCCAAAGTAACCTTCCATTCTCCTTATCATGCTTTCCATTTCTTCCTCTCTTTCTGCCAACACCATCACGTCGTCTGCATACGCTAAGAAGCATATTCTCCTTTGTCCGACTCTCACCCCTCCCCACCTTCCCTTCCTTAATTCCTCTTCCATGTCTGCTTTTAAAATATTAAACAATACCAGGCTCATCGGGCACCCTTGTCTTACGCCTCTTCCTGTCCAAAACTCCTCGCCTATGTCCCCTCCTACTTTCACCCTGCTCATTGTCTCTCTGTATACCTCTTCCACTCTCTCTCTCTTAACCCTATTATTACTCCTTTCTTTTCCATTGCCTCTATCAGTATCCTTCTATCTACCATATCAATCGCTGCCTTCAAGTCTACAAATAATCCTATTACCTTACCTTTCTCTTCCGCTAGTTTCTTGTTTACAATATAATTCAGCACATAAATGTTGTCTACCGTCCCCATCCCCCTCCTAAACCCTGTTTGATTCGGTGGGATTATTTTCTTTCTCTCCACCTCCTTCTCTAATCTCCTCGCTAGCACTGTTGTATATATTTTAAAAATTGTCGGCATTAGTGTTACTCCTCTGTATTCCTCCACTTATCTCCCTTCTCCCTTTTTCACTATCGGTGCTATTATCCCTACTTTCCATTCCTGTGGCCAACCTTCCTCTTTCCACACCCTTCTGCATATTTCCCATGCCACCTCCACCGCTTCTTCTCCTCCCCACATCCATGCTTCATTCGGTAGCTCATCTTCCCCCGCCGCCTTCTCTTCTTTCATTCCCTTAATTACTTTCCTTATTTCTTCTATGCTTATCTCTTCTTCTTCTCCTGTTCTCTCCTCTTTTTCCGTCCCCATCCTTATTCTTTCCTCTACTCCCCCCCCCCCTAACAGCCTCATAAAGTATTCCTTCCACTCTTCTTTTCCTATGCCCTCCGTTACCCTCTTCCCGCTTTTCCTTCCTCTATTTACTATCCTCCACACGCTCTCCTCCGTTTTCGACTGTGCGATTTCTCTGATTATTCTCTCTCTCTCCTCCTCCTTTTTCTTCTCACATAGCTCCTTATACTCTCTCTTTTTCTGTCTATACTTTTCTTTCGAGCTCCCTTCTCTCCTTCCCTTCCTTAATTCCTTTCTCACCTCCGCTTTCTTCTCTTTGCACTCTTCATCCCACCACCCATCTCTCCGTCTCCCCTTCTCTTCCTCTCCTACCTTTTGCTCACTTTTCTTAACCGCCCCTCTTATTTTCTCTATTGCTTCTCTTATCGCTCCTTACGTCTCCTCTCCTTCTACTTTAATTCCCTGTATTCCTTTCTTATATTCCTCCTTCCTTTCTTCCGACCATTTGCCTCTTCTCGGCCCCGTTTTTCCTCCTTTCCTTTTCCTTCTTCTCTCGCCTTCCTCTTTTGATCGTCACCACGAGTGGCTGATGGTCCGATTCCACCCTGTCTTCTACCTTTACGCTTTTTATTGCCTTCCTCGTGATCTCGTCTCCCAGTACGTAGTCAATTACCGTCTCTCCTCTCGTTCCTACATACGTGTATTCTCCTTCTTCATCCCCCTCTATATTCCCGTTCATAATCTCCCACCCCACTTCACCTAGCCTACTCACCAACTTTCTCCCGTCTTCATTTACCTTTTCGTCCTTTGCTTTTTTTCCTCCTTCCTTCTCTTCCTCTTCTGTTCCCACCCTACCTCCTTTTGTTCCCGTCCTCGCATTGAAGTCCCCTCCTACTATCACTCTTTCCTTTTCATTTTGCCCTTCCATCCACTCTCTCATTTTTTCTAATTTCCTTCCCATATCCCCATTTATGTATACCGCTACGATCGTCCATACCTCTTCCCCTGCTCTCACCTTCTTATACATCATTCCCTCTTCCTCCTCTTGCTCCTCCTCTTCGCTCTCCATCGCCATCCCTTCTCTGACTCCCATCAGCATTCCTCCTATCGCCCTGCCTTTCCTATTCCTCTTCTTCGCCCCTTGTCTTGTCCACTTATACCCCATCGGCAACTTACGCCTTATTTTCTCCCAGTTCTTTTCCTCTACCCACGTTTCCGTTACCGCTATTACTTCCCATTCTTCCATTTCTTTCCAAAAGTCCTCGTCCTTGTTCCCTAATCCTGCTACATTCCAATACGCTATTTTCCATTCCTCTCTTCTTTCTCCTCTCTTTTCTTTCCCGCCTATCTCCCGTTTTTTGGCCCCTCTTTTTCTCCCCCCATCTCTTCCTCCTTTTTTCGCCACTCTTCTCTCCTTTCCTCTTCTCCCTTCCCCGTCTCCATCCACCATTCTCTTCCTTCTCCTCATCCCAAAACCACCATTTCTCATTTACCCATAATTTTCCATGTCTCACCTTTACTATTTTCCCCTTCCTCTTTTCTTGTTCCCCTATTTTCCATTGCATCCTTCTCTCCCTCCATGTCAAGTCTTCCTGTATTATCTCTCTCCTTCCTCTTAAATTCGCTTTCTTTCTCATCACCTCTCTTTTCCCTTCCTCTTCCATTATTGTCACTTCCACCATCGAGTCTCTTCTCCCTGCGCCTGCTTTTCCTATATATTTCACTCCTGCTATTCTTGTCTGCACTCCTATTTTTCTTAGTATCCCCCTCGTCGTTTCTTCCACCGTCCCCTTCATTTCTACCCTTTTTATTATTATCCTCCTTCGTCTTTCCTCCTTCTCTTTCCTTTCTACTTTCCTCTCCATCTCCTTTATTCTCTCTTCTAGCTCCCTGCTCCTTTCCTCTCCTGACCGCTCTCCGTCTCCCCCCTCTCTTGCTTTTCCCCTCTCTAATTCTATCTCTCTTACTCTCTTTTCTATCTCTTCCACTCTTCCTCTCTCTTTTTCCTTTTCTTCCATCCTCCTCTCTAATTGTCCTATTCTTTTCTCCATTCCTTCCTTCTCCCTTCTCCATCTTTCTTCTCCCTTTTTTATTTCCTCTTTTATCTTTTCCATCTCTTCTTTCATTTCTCTCATTTCTCCCCTCTGCCCCTTTATCTCTTGTTTAACCCCCTGCAACTCTTTCTTTATCTCGTCTCTCATTCCTCTTATCATCGTCCCTATATTCTCCTCTTCCTCTCCCTTATTCTCCGGTGATCGGTGCACCTTTCTGTTTTTTTGAAATGCCGTCTTTCCTTCCTCCTCTTCCTCCTGTTCCTTCTCCTCCGTGTGTTCTCTTTTCCTTTTCCACCATTCCTTTATTCCTATTAAGTCCCCTGCACTCGCGCTTCTTTCCATAACTAGCCTTTGCGCATTTGTTTTTCATCCCCTCCTCTTCCCCTCCTCCTCCTCCTCCTCTCCCCTAGATTCTTCTGTCTCCATATTTTTTTTTCTTATGTTTATTTATTTAAATAAGGGTAAAGAAGTGTATTTACACTTCTAAAGAAGTGTAAATACACTTCTTTACCCTTCTTTTCCTATTTACCTATTTATCTCTTTTTTACTTTATTTTCCCTACCTTTATTTCATTTATTTATTCACTTTATTATTTTATTGTGTTTTATTTTACCTTATCTTCTTTACCGCTACTCCCTTTTTTACTTACCGTCTCTCTACCTTCCCTCTCTCTCTAGTTACCTCTGCCTTCCGCCGTCGGCGCTACACCGCGACGCCGCTCGCTCGTTCCTCTCCCCACTTTTCTTTCTTGTGCCCGTCTGTCTCGTTTCCTCCTATTTACTCGTAACCTCTTTTCAATTTTCGCCTTTCTCCCTTCCGTCCTTTTCCTACCTTATTTTCCTATTTTCACCTGCTTTACACTTCCCCTGCCTTCTTCCCTTCCCCCCTCCTTCCTCACTACACCCTTTCTTCACTTTTTTCCCTTCTTATCGTAGTTTTCCTCACTTTTCTTTCGTTCACCTGTCACACACGTCCTTCCACACTCTCGCCATAAACGGAAGTCAAGTATCAGTAGTATATTTATTAATAATCAGTATAACAATATATATGTAATTGGTTTGTTTTTATGAAGAAGAATATCTGCTAAATTCATATAAAAAATGTATATACTACATATCTATCACTGTTCTTTGTATTTTCGTACACCTCTGTAAATGAGAAAACCCATTCCTGCACCTCTATAAGTGAGAACCTCGGTTACGTGAAAAACCTCCATAAGCGAGAAAAAGATTCCGGCCCCTTGAACTCTCGCTCATCCAGGTTCGACTGTACATACATTTCACGGTGTACAGGGACTCATAACTATGTTATGTATAGAGATGTAAGTATGCGCACGCAACCGTTACACCGATACAACTCTTACAATTAGTAAATCGGACATGATACGTGGCGAAAAAAATATTTGACACACGTCTAATTTTATGAATTCGCACATATTTTATTTAAATACTTAAATATTAAAAAATTTGACAACCAATCGTTTTTATGAACTCCGACACAACGTGTTATAAATTTCTGACAAGCGCGACATGGTACTACCACCACGCATGTATTTAGACACCGCCATATAAAACTTATTTGTATGTAGAGATATATACTGTAACGGTCCAACGATGACTCACCACGTGACCTGTAAATAAAGTAAACAAAGGTTAGTTCAACAAACAAACACCAGATAGCGAATAAATATAATATATCGCATAAACGATAAAGCTTTTATAACAATATAAATGGGCAAAAATAAATAAGGAAAGGCGACCTAAAATCGGTTCTGATTCGAGCAAACGACTGGAAGGCAGCAATAACCCCGGCGGAGTTGCACAATACGTCGGTATTGTGACAGCGGAGTCAGTGGGTGAGCAACCTTGAGGGCAAGCTCGAATCAGATCAACTCACCGGTATCGAGGTGGCCTGAAAAGGAGCAACACCAAGCAGGCGCAGCAACAGGCAGGAGCAACACCAAGATGGTGCAGCAACCAGGAGGCGCAGCAACAAGGAGACGCCGCAACAAGGAGATGCAGCAACAAGGAAGCAAGGAGGCGCAGTCCAGATATCTGGCTGAAGCAAGGAGGCGCAGTCCAGATATCAGGCTGAAGTAAGGAGGCGCAGACCACATCTAAGGCACCGTACAAGAAGGATCAGCCTAGGAGCAAGGCAAAACAACACAGCGCAGTCCAGAGATTAGTCAGCCACCTGAAAAACCACGAATTGATTAATAAAAAGAAACCCGGGAAACGCAGCTTAGCGGCTGTAAGAAGGCGATCGACGGCGAGCAGCAACAAATTTCTTGGCGCACGAATAAAGGAGAGTACAAGCCGGCGGAAATAACAGAAACGCAGAACAGCCCCTGCAAAACAAAACATAGCATAACACAACCGAAAAAGTAAACACGCGCAACAAGAAACACACTCACCTGTTGCGACGGCACCGAAAAGAGAAAACAACGTACTTCACCGCACTACGAAATTAACAATTGCACAAAAACAACAGTCACACGAGCGCGCACATGTCACAGCCGCGGCCATATTGATTTACGATCGACACCCGACACGCCGTCGATCAACAGTGTCTGAATTGACACATACCTCCGATGCATTACGGCGCCGATGCGCACCGAGCGGCTAATTAGGTGAACCGTGGGCATATAGAGAGATTACGCGCCACAGTGAACGCGACATATTTTGTACACTAAGACGATAATAAAACCTTACTTATCGACAACTTACCAAACACGAACTACGTTTCAATACATGTCACATTATATTGGGACTCATAACTATGTATAGATATGGAAGTGTGCATATAAAATCAGAACACACTACTTGCTGAACTCTGACACAACACAGTATAAAGATGTGACAGACGTCCATCCTTATGAATTCACACATATTTAAATATTTGACAACCGATAGTTTTCATGAACTCTGACACAACTTGTTATAAGTTTCTGACACGTGTTTAATTTAACACATTCAGCCATGTTTTATAACCAAATGTCAAACTTGGTATATTCACACACTTCTAAATATTTCATCCCCAAAAGACACGTAATTATCTCACAATTCATGACGCAACATAATGCAAGCCCCGATAATCCAGGACACACCACTGCTAATTTGACCGCCCATTGGATACACTATTTTAAATCGTGTTGGCACGGCCCCGCCAATATGGTCACTCTATCGTGCACCGCACAATGAAGAAACCATTAGTCTTTTCCGCACTCTCGAAGACGCAACAACACGACAGTTTTAAGTTACATAGAAACAGATCGAGACGTGTCTGGTTTTTCCTTCTTCGATGTGCTCAAATAAACCTTACGGATATCCTCAGCACAATCGCTAATTATAACTATCACCACACATGCATTTTTAAATTTTAACAAAGAAATTTCGATGATCCTCACAGACAAAAGAATAATCACCAAATAAGGATTACCTTTACCATCGACAGTAATGATAATCTACAGATCCACCGCCACAATGTTGAATGGGCAGCGATATGATCATTATTAGTTTTCACCTATGCACATCGAACGGACAGAAAACCGAGAAACGTCATCTTTACTGAGGTCAGTCTCTGCACATATACTTTAAGAATACAAATACAATTATAAATCATCTTTTATAGTGAGGAAAATAAATGTTCTGAAGAGGGTCCAAACTCAGGACCGAAACGTTGGAAATTTTAAATACAAAACAAAATACATTCTTGGTCCTATCATTGACGCTAGAAATTTTCGTTGGCCCGACCGGAGCCGATACTTAAAAAAAAAAATACTCATCAGCACGGCCGCATACACTTCTGACAAACCGTTGTTGATGGTAACTTGCCGTATCGGTAGATTGGGGCGAATTTTTTGTACGGTTTCTTCCCCCGAGAGAGAATACAGCCATCCTCCTTGCACAGGTAAATGCGTCCATTGCGGCTCGTGATAAGGCCGAACGCGCACGTCGCAGCGTCGCATGATTTCGGAGGAGGTCAGCATTTCCAGCTCACACATATCCGAGATAGCCGCTTCGTACATAGGCACGCCTCCTGCACACAGTAACTGCTTCTCGGAGGATCGGCAGGCGTGCACGTAGTCGGAGTCGGCGATGAAGAAAGTTTGCTGGTCCGATGATAAGGCAATATATGATACGGCTGGCTTAATATATGCCGAGCTGGTGCCGTTGTTGAATGTATGTGGTACTGGCCAAGGATGTAACCGGTAGAGATCGTACTTCGTGTGGCCGAGTATACCTAAATGGACAATTGTCATGAGTCGGTCCTGATGGTACAGAAGGTCGATTCAGGCTAAGGAAGTAATAGATTCCGGCCGCAGATGTTCGATGGGGAGGGGGAACTCTAGGCCGACGGCGCGAAACTGTGCCTCTCGGGCAACAGCGCCCAGATGTTCGGACGTGAGGATCGCGGGGTCGAAGCGCTCCTCCCTAGCGACCAGAGTAACACGAAGGTATTGTTCCAGCGTCATGACGTAAAGGTTCACCTTATCGAGCACTCTCTGTGCATAGTTGACAATGGTGCTGTTGTAGTGGTTTAGTATTGACTGATGACTCAGTGCGAGCATATCTGTCTATAGAGTGACTCCAGCACATTGTCAATACTCTTCGTCTGCTCCAAATGCTGCTGGTGTAGATCCTGCATTTGCGATCTCGTGATGTGCATTTGTTGCTCCACAAGATGGGTCAGATTTTTTCGATCCTTGGAAAGGCGATCAATTTGTCCATCCATGTATTCTGCGTCCTCTCCCATAAGGGTCCCGAAGAGCGATTTGCTGAGTGACCCGATTATGCCCAGAGGCGCGGAGCATCGCTGCAATGTGCGCGTTCCGGCGCCGGGATCTTGCCTCCGTTGCGTATACTCCGATACGGCCCGGAATTCGCTCAGTAGTCGAGTGGCCAGTTGAAGTTGTGACCATATCTCGCCGTAACGCAGCAATTCTTTGCAGGTGAATTTCCCGTTGATCCTAAGGCATCCTTGGTAGACCTCCTCCAAGGGTTTCGCATCCTTAAGGTAATCGCGGGCTAGCCGCTCTACCTCGATGAATTCGGTAACTCACCAATCCGCCTGCTGGAGTTGCACTGTGGTAATAAGTTCGTAGTAAAAGCTACTGCAATCTTTGATGGGAAGAATCTGATACGCGTTATCAGGGTGGAGGTGGGCAGATACCGTCGCGGAGATTAGCATGAAGTAGGCGAGTCCCAGTATTTTGATTGCGGCACCCATGCTTTCTTGCTCGCAGATATACAAACTATTCGGAAATACGTCGCTATGATGTATGGATTCATATGCTTAATATTAGATACACAGTATATGAGGCATTTCGCATGAAGTCATCCAGCCTAAAACATAAAAGTTTTATAATTGTCTTGAAATTTTTATGGTCGATAGTTCTATTGATAGTGAAGCTTCAGCAAAAATTTTAAGGCTCTAGCTCAAATAGTTGCCTAGCAATAGGGGCTCAAATTTGTACCATATTGGCCGTCGTGGCAACATTCCCAGGTTTGTATCTTCCCGACAAATATAGCGATTTTAAAAAGTCAGGATTGATTTTTAAAGCATTTTCTGCGTACTTTAAGAATATATTTTTTATTTTTAATAAAATTAATAAGTTCATAACAATTTTGTAAGGTTAATGTTAAAAATGACTTTTTCTCAAAGATCGACATCTTCGATTTTTATAAAAAAAAATTTATAAAATAGTAGGGTTCTTTCTGAACAAAAAAGTATATAATGTCCAAGATGGGCCGGACCTTAGTTTCGGAGATACAGTAGGATTTACCAGCGAGCGGGCGCTTCGCGTAGTGTCGCGCGGCGACCCTCCAGGCTACGTTCGGGCTTGAGTTCGAATGTAGCCGAGAAATATTCCAATTTAAAAAATTCAGGACTGATTTTTAAAGCATTTTCTGCGTACTTTAAGAATATATTTTTTATTTTTAATAAAATTAATAAGTTCATAACAATTTTTTAAGGTTAATGTTAAAAATGACTTTTTCTCAAAGATCGACACCTTCGATTTTTATAAAAAAAAAATGATAAAATAGTAGGGTTCTTTCTGAACAAAAAAGTATATAATGTCCAAGATGGGCCGGACCTTAGTTTTGGAGATACAGTAGGATTTACCATCGAGCGGGCGTTTCACGTAGTGCTCACGTAGAGCTCAAGCCCGAACGTAGCCTGGAGGGTCGCCGCGCGACACTACGCGAAGCGCCCATTTTGAACATTATATACTTTTTTGTTCAGAAAGAACCCTACTATTTTATAATTTTTTTTTATAAAAATCGAAGGTGTCGATCTTTGAGAAAAAGTCATTTTTAACATTAACCTTAAAAAATTGTTATGAACTTATTAATTTTATTAAAAATAAAAAATATATTCTTAAAGTACGCAGAAAATGCTTTAAAAATCAGTCCTGAATTTTTTAAATTGGAATATTTCTCGGCTACATTCGAACTCAGGCCCGAACGTAGCCTGGAGGGTCGCCGTGCGACACTCCGCGAAACGCCCGCTCGCTGGTAAATCCTACTGCATCTCCGAAACTAAGGTCCGGCCCATCTTGGACATTATATACTTTTTTGTTCAGAAAGAACCCTACTATTTTATAAATTTTTTTTATAAAAATCGAAGATGTCGATCTTTGAGAAAAAGTCATTTTTAACATTAACCTTAAAAAATTGTTATGACCTTATTAATTTTATTTAAAATAAAAAATATATTCTTAAAGTACGCAGAAAATGCTTTCAAAATCACTCCTGACTTTTTAAAATCGCTAGATTTTTCGGGAAGATACAAACCTGGGAATGTTGCCACGACGGCCAATATGGTACAAATTTGAGCCCCTATTGCTAGGCAACTATTTCAGCTAGAGCCTTAAAATTTTTTCTGAAGCTTCACTATCAATAGGACTATCGACCATAAAAATTTCAAGACGATTAAAAAACTTTTATGTTTTAGGCTGGATGACTTCATGCGAAATGCCTCATATACGTATATGTACTGGCAAATAAAAATAGCGTCTCGTTGATTGCATTTTTTCCTCGAGTTTGTTAAGGGTCTACTCAGGTGTCTACCATAAGTAAGTACCTCCGCGCGACAGCAGGATTCATACATTCAGTTCGTATAAAGAGTACTCCTTTGGTATTTGGTTTTATGTTTTTACTATATTTTTTTTTCTTTTTTATTTTATGAGTGGGCAATTTTGACTTTGTCCACGTGTTTATGGAACCTTTTTCCGTTCGAGGCCTCAAACAAGACGTTGCTCTTGTCGGTGACTTGACGTATAATACGTGTCGCGTTTGCCCTTTCGAGGTTCTTTCAACACGTAAGCTACATCGCCGGTTTTACCCTCGAAGGGATGACATTTACGATCGTAATATTTCTTTGCGCGTTCTTTTGCCTGGATCAAGTTATCACCCCTTATCCTGCAGATTTCGGTTCGTCTCTCAATTAAATCGGCGAGGAACGAGTTGCTAGTGTGAAGGGGTTTGTCGGCGTCATAACCACTCATTGGCCGAATTACTCTCCCGAAAACGAATTAATTGGGAGTGAAATTTGTGGCCTCATGAACCATGCTGTTGTAAGAGGCTTCGGCAAAGGAGAGCATCTTATCCCAATCATCAAATTGATCAGAATAGGCGCGTAAGTAGTCAACCAGAACCTGCTGGCTACGTTCTAGCGAGCCATTGGTATTGCGGGCGATATCCAGAAGTGGTTAAGTGATGAATTTTGCACCGTCGATATAATTCGCGAATTAATTGATTGACAAAGGCCGTGCCACGATCCGAGAGAATTGCTCGTGGAACGCCGTGCACATTAATTAATCTCCGGACCATCGCCTCAGCCACGGTTTCGACCCGCAAATCTGGTATGGCCTCAGCTATACAGAATTTTGAGAGGTTCTCTTGAATAGTAAGTGTTCGGAAAGCTCGCGAACTTAACGAGTAGTAGAGGCGCAGTGCTGGGGTAGGCGGTGAAATAAAAGCCGAGTTGAGGAGATGCGGTGAAAAACTTAGTTATTTATTGTTATTCTCGTCGGCAGTGTACAATTGTTGAGTTTGTGGCGATTCGCTCGAGTAAAGTCACGGTAAAGTAATGGTGGTCCGGACTCACGGCATAAGGTGTAACGGTGGCGTGAGTGACGGAGAGTCACCGAGGGACTTTGTAGCTGATCGCTTGGGAAACCGGGGTTCCCACTCGTTGCCTGACGATGTTTGAGTCTCAGCTTTGGCGGTCCGTTCGGTGCTGTCGTAGTTGGCAGAATTGGATGATTGGGTTCCTCGGTGAACGCTGGTCAGTTCCGCCTGCGTTGCTGTCGTACTGTAGTGCGGTGGAGCGGCCGCAATCGGCGAGGGGAGTTCAGGAATGACCTTACTCCAGGTTGGACAGGACCAGCGCCGTATGCGGACGTCTCATGTCCATAGGGTGGCTCGAGGTGGTCGACTAAGGCACCCTGGATAGGAGTTGATCAGCCTGGTTTTGCAGTGCCTGGCGGAGAGATGCTGCCGTGATATCTACTGGCTGTGCTCTGCGATTTCGTTTTTTTCGGTTTGAAAATTATTTATTTATCGTATTGGTTGAACCATATTGACATACATACATAGATACTTACATTGTCAGGTTATACCTGTGTTTTTTCCACTTACTAACCTATTAATATTGTTGTTTTAGTCTTTATTGTTGTTTGAGCGAGGATCTCTATTGCGGATGAGGAGAGCGAGACACAAGATTGAAGAGAAAAAAACAGCTTGGTTTCACAGACAAGTAATATATCAATCTGATATTCATTTATGAAATCTGTGGTTTCTTGTATTTTACTTCTTAGTCCGTTGGCGATCTAGAAGGCCAATTTTAATTTATCTTTATGCAGTATTACGCTAGTGGACATATTTAATCACAACTAAGTAGAATGCGTTGCATCTAGATATGTGGTCAGTACATTCATTTAATTTTTTATTTAGTTCTCTTAACATTTGTAGCATGAGAGTTAAGTTGCATTTTTCATTTATTTCTTGCATTTCTTTGGCAATGTCGAAAATAGTGCTTATATTTTCATTTTTATTTTGAACAGTGTTGTTTGGTTTTTTGATTATTTCAGCATATGTATTCGTATTTAATAATGACTTAGTATTTGTAGTTCTAGGTACATTTATTTTATTTTTGCGTGCGGTGTTCTCGATTGTTCTATTTAGACTTGAGCTGGGGACACCAAATTCCGTTGCATAGTCACCAGAGGTTCCCTGAAGTTCCGCTGTACTTTGGCTGAGGTGTTCCAACTGTTCCTGTATGTTGCCTCGTTCATTGTCTCTGGGTTTTGCCAGCTTCCTTTTTTGGTCTTGAAGATTCCATGTTAGGGAAATTTTCTTCCGTTACCAGATTTGTTGGTAGGTATTCGCTGTTTATTTTATTTATTCTTCTATTTACCTGATTTACTGTAGCCTGTTTGTATTTTTCGATGTTACTTATAGTATATATTCTTTGTATTTAGGGCACCGAATAGAGTTTGCCGTGTGTTCTCCTTTGCAATTTGCGCATTGTGGCGGGTGTTCGGGATTTTTATCACAGTTTATGGTTAGGTGGTTGCCCACGCACTTTACACACCTGGGTGAATTGTAGCAGTGGTCGGTTCCATGCCCGTATATTTGGCATTTGTAGCACTGATTGTGAGTAACGATTTTTTTTGTTTTTATAGTGTTCCCACCTTACTTTTATCGAACAGATATATTTTATTTTATCTATATTATTTGCACTTTTATTATTATCATCTTTTTTATTTATGGCGATGTAGTAGAACGGGTTTGTGTTTAGACTTGTCTCTTTTTGTTTCATTTGGGCTATTTTGATTATGTTTAAGCCTTGATCGATTAGGTCCGTTTTTATTTCTTCAATATCGATGTTGCGGAGCCTTTTTATTACGTATTTTTTGCTTTTTCCCTCGAGGCTTGCAAAAGTGTGGAACTGGCACTTTTGAATAATTAACTCCATTTTAATTTCCTCGTGTATTTTGTTTGTGTGAGGTTTAATAGTTAGTGCACTTTTTGAATAGGTCAGTGTAGTACACCTTTGTAGTTTTTCCTTATGTTTTGGTATAATTGTTGTTTAAAGTCATTTGTTAGGTTTACCATTTTCAGGATGATGGGAGGAACTTTATTGTTATTTTTATTTTCTGTTTTACTTTGCACGTTAGTAATATTATTATCCGGTTCACTATTTTCATAGTTGTTACTGGTTTCAATTTGAAAGAGGTTCATAGATTTTTTGGGTTTCTTATTTTCTGTATTTTTCTTTTTTCTTTTTAGGTACTCACTATATAATATAAATATTAGGTTGGGGAAAAAGAAATCCATTATTTTTATATGAACTTCAGGACTTTATTTAACATGCTTCGGATTATCCGATTTGCGTCAAATATGCACCGTTTTGTTGTATGATTCGTTGCCATTTTAAAGGTAACTTCATAATGCCTCTCTCATAGAAGTCCTTGTCTCTATTTGCAAAAAACTCTAGTAGTCGATTTTCACAATCCTCCCTAGATGCCAATTTTTTATCATTAAAGAAATTTTGCAATGCAAGAAAAAGATGATAGTCGCTTGATGCCAAGTCCGGACTGTATGGCGGATGCATTAAAACTTCCCAACCAAGCTCCCGAAGTTTCTGGCGAGTCACTGTAGATGTGTGTGGCCTAGCGTTGCCTTGGTGGAACACGACACCTCTCCTGTTGGCCAATCCTGGCCGTTTCTGGTCAATCGCTATCTTCAAACGGTCCAGTTGTTGACAGTAGAGATCAGAATTTATCGTTTGGCCATATGGAAGCAACTCATAATAAATAATCCCCTTCCAGTCCCACCAAATGCATAGCAGAACCTTCCTGGCCGTTAGTCCAGGTTTGGCCACCGTTTGAGGTGCTTCACGGCTCTTTGACCACGATCGTTTTCGCACAGGGTTATCGTATGTGATCCATTTCTCATCTCCAGTCACCATCCGTTTAAGAAATGGGTCTATCTCATTCCGTTTGGCCAAGGCTTCGCAGATGGAAATTCGATCCATCAGGTTTTTTTCTGTTAATTGGTGTGGCACCCAAACATCGAGCTTCTTTTTTAATCCAGCTTTGTGTAAATGGTTTAAAACTGTTTTGTGGTCGATGTTTAGCTCCTGGGCGATGTTACGACTGCTAACATGCCGGTCAACTTCGATCATTTCTCCGATTTTATCGACATTTTCGACGACCGGCCTACCTGTGCGAGGTGCATCTTTAACATCAAAAATTCCTGAACGGAATCTACGAAACCAAAATTGCACATAATTGTCTGTTACAGTATCGGAACCATAAACAACATTCACAATTTTAGCCGCCTGGCTTGCATTTTCTCCTTTGTCAAAGAAAAACTGTAAAATGTACCGAATTTTCTCTTTGTTCACTTCCATTTTTAGCACCTTGTAACTCACAACTGAATGCACCAAACAAAAACAGCAAAAGAATTTTCTTTACTGCGAAATGTCAGCTGTCCAACGAGCATAAATCTGAAGTTGTTTCATCGATACTTTACGAGAAATCTATCAGTGCAGCCATGTACCGAAAAAATAATGGATTTCTTTTTCCCCAACCTAATATTTAAACTATATTATATAAATATTTAAAAAATATAAAAAAAAAGTGCCTATTAATATTGTCTTCCTAAAAATTCATGTCACAGGAGCCGTCCGTCCGCACTCCATACTCAGCAACCAATGACCGGATCAATCTGAAATTTATACCAAATCTGTATATTATTATAATGAACAGACCTTTTTAATATAAATCTATTTGGATTTTGTTAAATATAAAAATTATTAAAAACATACCTATTTTTAGGCTAAAAAGCTATTTTTGTGTCCATCGATGTCCGGATCTCAGCAACCTGTGAACAAATGTTTACATAACTTGTAGTATATCTTTATGAGACCTCAAAGAAGTGTCTTCTACACTTTAAAAACTTTACAATTTTGTTAATCACTAAATTTAAACAAAAAAAACGTTTTTTTTGCATTTTTGCTAGTTGTATGAAAACGTGAGAACGAAATTTTTTTATTTTATTGCCTTCATTTTAACACTTTTTAAGTGTTCTAAGAGTTTAAAGTGATTTGAAGAATTATAACACATTATTTAAATAGTTTGTAAGCATGTTTTTTGCCACAAAATAACACTTGTTTGATAAACGTTTTAAATGTTTTTTGCAATCAAATAGAATATTACACTCTTTTTGAACTTATTAATATTGTCTACACTTTTATTATACACATATATTAAAATTATTCATAACACTTACACTTTTATACTTTTTCTCACTTTACAAATATTATTAATTTAGTATAAATAAACAACACTGACAGCTCGCGATTATAATCCCAGACGTGGATCACTGATTAATGAAAGAGAGGGAAGACTCATCATATCGACGAAGATCGAGTCCCAGTAAAGCGCATTTCTTGCCTCAGTGGTAAGATGCCGCTAATATCGTCGTGTTGTAGCGGTTGCCGGTACGGCAGTGCCCGACCAACCGCGCAAAGCGCGGAAGGTGTCGTGGACACAAACGCTACCGGGCAAGCAGCGACGAACCGACACGCAGCGCCGCGGACGGTAACCGCCCGAACACCGAGTCGAGACGCGACACCGAGTTTCGTGTCTAGAGAGGACAGATAACTTTGGTTCCTCGACCATCCTCGACGCAACACGCCGAATGTCTTTTTAGTACAACTTACCAAAAATTATTATATTATTGTTGAGAAATAAAGATACTATTAAGTTTATTGTGGGTAGAACAGTGCGCTGGATATGTTCCCCTAGTGATTCCCCACATAATTGGTGACCCTGACGTGATTGACGCGGATTACGAGATCCCGCCAAAAACGCACGTGCCACGAAAATGCGACGCCGGTTGTTGAACAACAAACTCGCCGGTTACAACGAGCTGTGCTAGGGCGTGCACGCCGAATCTAAAAAAATACGTATGTGCCTAACGTGAAGCACACACCTGCCAAATTCGCCTCTGAAAAAAAAAAACGTGCGTGTCGAACGACGAAGCTGTGACAACGGTTCATCGAGTGGTTCGCGTGACGCCACGACAACGAGCTCATCATTGTGTCAGAACATAACCAAAGATGAGCATCACACATTCACCGACGCGTCAGCAGAGACCTGCGAGCAGTGACGAAGTCGCACCGCAACCCGATCAACGGCTATCAAACCTACCGTCACAATCGACAGGGTTAGCGACAATGCCACCGGCGGAGGAGCAGGTCATAAACGAGGTTAGATCGCCCAAAATCCCGCCATTTTGGCAACCTGACCCTGAACTGTGGTTTTTCCAAGTCGAGGCGCAATTCCACTCATGCCGAGTTACCTCAGACGTTTCCAAATACTTCACGGTGGTCGGGGCGTTGGACAAAACGGTCTTGCAGCAGGTCTCGGACGTACTGAGAAATCCACCGGAGCGAGAGAAGTACGAGACATTAAATCGAATTCTAATCCAACGATTCACCGATTCTAGAGAGAAACAGCTACATCGTTTGGTAACAGAGCTGGAACTCGAGGACAAAAAACCTTCACAATTGCTGCGGGAGATGCTAGCGCTGGCTGGAAACAACCTCCCCGACGACGTACTCCGAACGCTGTGGATGAAACGCATGCCCGTTAATGTCCGCTGCGTGCTGTCAGCCTCCGAAGGGGTTGAAATAAACAAGCTCGCACAGATTGCGGATAAAATCATCGACGTTTCCACACCCGGTCAGATCGCCGAAGTCGACGTTAACTCGTACCCGAAGCAACCTCCAAGACAAAGGAGTGACGGCGAGAGAATCGCGGAACTCGAGTGCTCGATCGAAAAACTGGCCAACCTCGTCAAAAAGGCTCTCAACACGCAAGGCCAACGTTCCCGTAGCCGTACCCGGACCCGTGGTCATTCACGCACCAGGGAACAGGAACGTACACCTCAGCCGAGCGAGAGTGGTTGGTGCTATTACCACGAGAAGTTCCGTGAAAACGCACGGAAATGTCGAGAGCCATGTTCCTGGACGAAGAAGAGTTTGGGAAACTAAAAGCGCCGGCTCACGAATTGGCGGTCGCGGACGGCGCGAAACAACACCGCCTTTGTATTAGAGATAAAGACTCTGGTACCAGCTATTTGATAGACACTGGTGCCGACCTATCAGTATTACCAAAGCGACTCGTCACGAATCGAAAGCTCAAGTCAGTGGACTATAAATTATTTGCCGCAAACGGATCTACGATTAATACGGATGGATCTATTCTAGGCCGTGCCAACTTGGGGCTACGGCGACAATTTCCGTGGATTTTTATAGTAGCCGACGTATCCCAAGCAATATTAGGAGCAGATTTTCTGTATCACTACAACCTTCTAGTCGCTCTACGAGGACGCCGACTAGTCGACAATAACACGAAACTGTTTTCAAACGGGAAATTGGTCATTGCTGAGCAACCTGTGGTCTCGTCCATTGACCCTAATGGAGCTTACGGTCAGCTGTTCAAGGACTTCGTGGATCTCACCACACCGACGGCCAAGAAGCCAGCGACGCACGATGTGCAACATCATATCGTCACAACAGGACCACCCGTTTACGAAGCTGCGCGACGTCTCACCGGCGAGAAACTCAAGGCAGCCAAGGCCGAGTTCCAATATATGTTGGACCGAGGAATCTGCCAGCCATCGAAGAGCGCATGGGCCAGCCCGCTCCATCTCGTCGCAAAGAAGAACAGGGATTGGAGGCCATGCGGCGATTATCACCGACTGAATAAAGTCACGGAGCCCGACAGATACCCGGTTCCGTACCTGCATGACTTTTCGCACAACCTCAGGAATTGCACAGTTTTTTCAGTTCTAGATCTGGAACGAGCATACCATCAAATCCCAGTGGCACCCGAAGACCGACCGAAGACTGCTGTAATCACGCCATTCGGGTTGTACGAGTTTAACGTGATGACGTTTGGCCTGAGAAATGCTGCGCAAACATTCCAACGCCTCATGGACAACGCGTTGCGAGGGCTGGAATTCTGCCACTGCTACATCGACGATATCATCGTCGCGTCGAACAATCAAGCAGAGCACGAGAAACACCTGCGGATAATCTTCGAGACTGCGAGAATACGGACTGTCGATAAACGTATCGAAATGCACCATCGGCGCCAACGAGGTGAAATACCTGGGGTACCTCGTGGATAGCAAAGGCACGAGGCCACTCAAGGAGCGCGTCGAGAGCATTCAGAAATATCCGAAACCACGAGACATCAGCGAGCTCCGCCGATTCCTCGGCGTAATAAACTTTTACCGACGTTTCGTCCCGAATGCAGCATCGGTCCAATCTCCGTTGCACGAATACCTGATCGGAGCCAAAAAGAAGGACAAACGACTGATAACCTGGACGCCGGAAGCTGAGCACGCGTTCGAGGCCTGCAGGCAGCAGCTGGCCGACGCATCATTGCTCGCTCACCCGATACCTGGCGCACCGCTCATCCTCCAAACAGACGCTTCGGACACCGCCATCGGAGCCGTCCTCCAGCAGCGTTGCGGAGATGAGTGGCAACCTTTGGGATTTTTCTCGCGCAAGCTGACTCCTGCGCAAACCAGATATTCGACCTACGACCGCGAATTGCAGGCCGTGTATAGCAGCCTGAAGTTTTTCCTCTTCATGGTGGAAGGACGCCAACTCGTCATCAAGACGGATCATAAGCCGCTGACTTTCGCCTTTCAACAGAAAGCGAATAAGGCTTCACCGAGACAGCAGCGACAGTTAGACTTCATCGGACAATTCACTACCAGCATCATTTACGTTGCTGGCGACGAAAACACCGTCGCAGACGCTTTGTCCCGCGTCGAGTCCATCGACATGCCTGTCGTCGTCAGCACCACAGATTTAGCCGAACATCAGGCCAACGACGAGGAATTAAAAAGCCTGATCGCGCCCGGCGCAACGACATCCCTCGAGCTTCGGAAACTGCGCGTCGATAACACCGAGACGGTCATATATTGCGACGTCTCCGGCAGCGACGTCCGACCATACGTTCCGCGATCCCTGCGGAGACGCATCTTTGACGCTGCACACGGGTTGGCACACCCCAGTGCACGTTCGTCCAGAAAGCTCGTCAGTCAACGATTCGTTTGGCCGAACATGAATCGCGACATCACCGAATGGGTTCGAACATGTCTCCCGTGCCAGCGCAGCAAAATTCAGAGGCACAACAGAAACGTTCCAGAGCGAATTCCCATTCCGGATTCGCGATTCCACCAAGTCCACATTGACATCGTGGGGCCACTGCCAACGTCAAGAGGCTACCGGTACTGCCTTACGATGATCGACCGGTTCACCCGATGGCCCGAGGCCATTCCCATCGCAGACATCACCGCAGACACGATCGTAAGAGGATTTTTCTCCGGTTGGGTGGCTCGTTTCGGAGCACCTGCCGTGGTTACGACGGACCGAGGCGCACAGTTCGAGTCAACGATTTTTCAAGCGTTGCTCAAACTCGTCGGGTGCGAACGAACACGCACTACTGCCTACCATCCTGCATCTAATGGTATGGTCGAAAGGTGGCACAGGTCCATGAAGACCGCGATCATGTGTCACAGCACCGACGACTGGGTCGACATACTTCCCGTCGTATTGTTGGGACTTCGAACCAGCTTCAAAGAGGACGTGAAGTCAACTGCAGCCGAATTGGTTTACGGAACGACGCTACGACTTCCTGGTGAGTACTTCATCGAAGAGGAACCCACCAAGGATCCGCAAATTTTCGTTGAACACTTCCGGGAGAAAATGCGGAAGGTTCGCTCCGCGCCGGCAGCGCACCACAGCAAACGGAAAGCGTTCGCACATAAGACGTTGTACACGTGCACACACGTGTTCGTGAGAGTGGACGGCGCCAAACGACCGCTACAGCAACCGTACGAAGGCCCGTACGAGGTCCTCGAGAGGATTTCGGACCATGTTTTTCGAGTAAACGTAAAAGGCCAACCGACAACGATTTCGACAGAAAGGCTGAGACCAGTTTTTTTCGAGACAACGATTCAGCCGGATTCAACGCCATCGACTGGAGACGCTGTTGCACAGTCACCTCCGGCGCAGGACACGTCCCCGCGAGGGCAACGATCGAACGAGCCGCGGACGTACGCACGAGCGAAAAATGATTTCGCGACTTCACATGAGCGAAGTCACTCGGAGAGGAGTACTGTAGCGGTTGCCGGTACGGCAGTGCCCGACCAACCGCGCAAAGCGCGGAAGGTGTCGTGGACACAAACGCTACCGGGCAAGCAGCGACGAACCGACACGCAGCGCCGCGGACGGTAACCGCCCGAACACTGAGTCGAGACGCGACACCGAGTTTTGTGTCTAGAGAGGACAGATAACTTTGGTTCCTCGACCATCCTCGACGCAACACGCCGAATGTCTTTTTAGTACAACTTACCAAAAATTATTATATTATTGTTGAGAAATAAAGATACTATTAAGTTTATTGTGGGTAGAACAGTGCGCTGGATATGTTCCCCTAGTGATTCCCCACAGTGTGCTCGTAAATTTGTTCTTTTTCGGCGAACTCCCCAGAAATCCCTGCACTAATTCAATAAATATAGGTATATAGTTCAGTGTATACTTATTAAACTAGTGTAGGGGTTTCTGGGGAGTTCGCCGAAAAAGAACAAACCTCGTGTCTTTCAAACTTTTATTATATTTTTTTTTCTCTTGCGTACGCCCCTGCTAGTTTCTTTTGCGTACGCCCATACTAATTTCTTTTGCGTACGCCCCTGCTAGAAACATCGATGCATGCCGTATGCACATAGACGAGCATCCAAATGAACGCTCTGAAGTGCGATACGATTCCTTTTTTATTATCGCAATAATTTTTTTTTTCTCGAAAAATAGCCGGTAGACAATGTTTTAGCGACTCTACTTAAATTCTACCAACGACCATAAACAGACTAAATTTTAACTAAAAAAAAAAAATGTTAACAATAAAAAAAAAGGGAACGTCGAACAAAACGACGGCGTGATACGCACCCCAAAGTATACTTCTTACGCTGACGTACAGTACGCTTATGTGTACGTCTGTGTCAACAATCGATTACTTTATCGATACTTGGGATAGTTAATAATGTGGGAATTATAAAAATTGTTTACCAAAAAATTGAAAACTACGGCGTGAGTGCCTATTAAAACGTCCCTAAGGGACATGTTAATCAACATTCAAAATATATCCTAGAAATAAAATACGCAATCCTTATATTGTAAAGTTGTAAGTGCTTACTAATGTAAATCTAACAAAAATTCAATCATCACATTTCGAACAATCGCTCTTACTGAAGATATATTAAGAGCAAAACACATAATCCTATATCGTCAATTATAATTCACAACAACATAAAAACAACATAATATTTCAATACCCAACAATTCAAGTAAATGATCAACAGAACGCGGAGCGCGAGGCGCGACGATGGCGCGTGGGGTATGGGGGGCGCAGCCCCCCATCAAGTACGCGAAGCGTACTTGTTATCTTTCGCTTTACTGTCCCTTGGTGGTGGAATAGATTTCACTTGCGTATTCGTTATTGGTGGAGGGATTGTTTTCCTCCTCTATATCCCTTTATATTTTTATTATTTTTAGATAGGTTGATTTTTTAGATTTTCGTAAGTTCGCGAGCTGAGCGTTCTTACGACTGATCTGATCGCGATTTCGGAGATCGACGCTGCGTCGTATATAGCGGTTGTGCCCGCTGACCATTGACGTGAAATGTTAAGCTCGTGTCCCTCTAGCGGTGGACCGCGCGAACTGCGGCGAGCTACCGCAGCGATACGCGTACGCAGCAGGCAGCATGATGTTAGTCGCACTCGCTTGTATATCGGGCGCAGTTAGTCGAGCGTACTCGTGTACGGTGTGTTGCGATGCGAAGTTGCGAACACTTCTCATGGAGTCTCGCGCAGTAAGGATGTGTCTGTTACCATTCAATGTGATCGGCATCGGTCCCACGGTATCTAGGAAAACCTTGTCGAATACATTAACCGGGGTGTCTGTTATTAACATAGGCTCGCACGTGCGGATACGGGCGAGCTTATTTTCTTAACATTTTTGGCAATGGCGGATAAAATTTTGGATGCCGTTTCGTAGGGCGGGCCAATAAAAACGTTCGCGAATTCGGCGGTATGTTTTGATTACGCCCTTGTGTCCTCCCCAAAAACCTTCATGGCATTCAGTGATAATCCCGAGTCGGTCTTCGGGCGGAGGAATAATTATTTTTCCATAGCATATAGTTATGCGAACTCCCGACGTACCGCAGATTTCATGAATCAGAGGTATTAAAGTATCCCTCTTGGATTTCTGATTCGCTTGTGCATTCAGAGCTCCAAGAGATAACAGGATTTCGAGATAAGGCGTCGGCGTTAACGTTTAATCAACCAGGCTTCTATACGAATTCGTAATCATAGTTCTGCAAGCCAAGCCGCCAACTCACAAGTCTTTTGCCGGCGTCGCTCATGGAGCCTATCCATTTTAAAGGCTCGTAATCGCAGATTAATTTGAACCTTCGACCGTATAGGTAAAGCTGAAAATGTTTAACGGCACTGATGCATGCGAGACATTCTTTTTTAGTCGTACCATAGCCGGTCGGCGCTGCCGAAAGTTCTTGAGAATAATATGCGATCCCAACGGGATGGCCAAGATGGGCCCATCTTGGCCATCCCGTTTCTGCCCCAGGACTGCTCCGATGGCAATATCGGAAGCGTCGGTGGTAAGGACGAAGGATCCATTAAAATCAGGATATTGTAGCACGGGTTCCTTGCAGAAAGCCCTGCACAAGTCTCGGAAACTTCTTCTCTGACTTGCACCCCACTTGAACGGTTTACCCTTTTTTTGTAAGGTCCGAGAGTGGTTTGGCGCCACCCGAAAAATTGTGAAATATGCAAAAACTATGGCAACAAATAAAACTCAGGGCTCACCGAATAAACTTGTTTTAAAGGTAGACGTCAGATATATGTTGACTCTAAATGTTTGTACAGAAGATGGCCTAACCAATGGAGCTTGTGGAAGATTGAAGCATATATTGTATGGTTTTTATATTAACGAATCAATGAGACACGTCCGTGTATCTATACGTGTATATTTAAAATTTGAAGATAAACAAATTGGCAATTTTACACGATCAGAATGCTTTCAATAAATGAAACAAGGTAATATACCATCGCTCGATTTAACCCCAATAGAACATACCACTAGAACAATGAATTTAACAAAAACTTCAAACATACAATTATGTCGAAAACCATTCCCTCTTATTCCTGCAGAAGGAATAGCGATTCGTAAATTAGAAGGAGGTACATATAATGCTGTAGTAACAAATTTAACAGGGCGAATAGATCGACGAATATTATATTTTGTCTTTAGTAGGGCGATGAGCGCAAGTGGATTATTTATCAAAGGTCAATATAATGCCCCCAAAAGCATCGATGTTAATGATAAAGTCAAAATAGAAATGCTCAGATTGAAAAAGGAAAATACTTTAAAACGATGTCTTAAATTTCCAGAAATCAATTAATAAAACGTTAATAGTTTATTATTTATGTATCAAAATATTACAAGTTTAAATAAACACATGAATTTAGTTCAATCAGATAAAAGTTTCAGAAAATGTGATATATTAAGTTTCATAGAAACTTGGACCTATCAAAAGATAATCTTAATATACAAGAATATACAATAATTCAAAGAAAAGCTTGCGCAGGAAGTATCAGGAAAGCATTTGGAAATATAACATACAACAAAAAATATCAATTCACGCCGTAAAATGTTTCTATACTTGTACAAATAGAGAAAAAAATAGCTGTATGACAACGACTGGTTTAGTCACCAACAATTATTCCATTATCACAATTTAGAAATCACCAAAATTCACTTTTACCAATTTTAAAAATTGTGTAAATATTGTTTTTCAGGCTATAGATAAAGAAAAGACACCAAATATAATTATGATTGGAGATTTCAATATAAATATGCATAACGCACAATCGCATCTTAGTAAAGCTCTACTTCAATTGATGAAATCAAAATATCTTCATTTTGTATTAAAAAACGATTTGATAACAACTGATGATAATACGTTAATAGACTTATGCTTCAGTACAAACGAAGATTTGAAAGCGAATATATATGAAATCGTTTATAGCGATCACAAGCCGTTATGGTTTCGCATTTCATGGTAAATATAGATTTATTAAAAAATGTGTAAAATATACCTATTATTCAATAAACGATATACTTATTGATTATCTTTTTATTATTTTATTAAACATACAACCATATTATATGGATTATTTTTGCACCACAATTCATAGAAAATAAACATTGAAAATAAAACATAAGAAATAAAACATTATAATACGAACACTCAAATATGGAACGCAAAACACGACAATGCGAGTAAGAGGACTTGTTAAATATTCAGTCATCACCTTTCGAATGGCTCTTACTGAAGATATATCAACAACGAAACACATAGTTCTATATTATCAATTATAATTCACATTAACATAAAAACAACATAATATTTCAATACCTAACCATTCAAGTAAATGATCAACAAAAGACGGAGCGAACAACGGTGTGGCGCGCGAAGCGTGCGGGGGCATGGTGGCGAAGCCCCCCATCGAGCACGCGCAGCGTACTTGTCGTAGGGTATTAATGGTATTTTTATTTGTTAGTTTGGAAATTGAGGAATCTGCGAGTAAATTATGTGTTTTTGTAATGTAATCTGTCTTGTTCAGAATGACTATTGAATTTCCTTTATCTGCTCGTGTAATAAAAAGTTGTCGATTGTTTTTCAGAAATGAGAACGTATGTTTTATGATCTTATTAGTATTAGAATATGATGTTAGTGTATGCATTTTGTTCAAGATTTTACTGACAAAGTTTTGTACTAATTTCATTTTGCATAGGTTTTTTATAGAAGAAAATATAATTTGGCCTCAAATGCAGAGATTGAATTGTGGATGTATGTTTTTGTGTTTGAAGGTTTGAGATTAGGAAAACATAATTTTTCATCTTGAGATAAGAATGTAGAAATGTGTGATGGAATATCAATATCGGAAAGATTTATAAGCCACTCTTTTGTTTTATTCAGTGTAATTGTTGAAGTTATATCCCTCAGAGGATCAGTAGAAAAATTATTCTGTTTGTCGAATTAGCTATTAATGAAAGTTGGGTTTAAGCTGGTTGATTTTTTATTTGATAATTCTGGTGATGTGTATTGTTTCGTTTGAGATATATCTGTGATACTATTGTTCTTAAAAATTCTTCATGATTGAAAATGTGGTGATGTACAGTCGGTGACAAAATTGAGTGGACACCAATAGCAGGCACCGATTTTCTTCAATTGTCGGTTAGATATTCGACCAATGCCATTGTATCTATTTCCCACTCACATGTATAAGTATTTCAATGATTCAGAGTATAATACACAACAAAATAAAAAATTTGACTGTTGATAATATGAATCAATCGAAAGATATTGAAAATTGAAGGACAGAATAAAGTGGACACTGTAATAACGCAATTTTTGTATGCTTTTATTATAATTTAGTACTTGGTGTGGCCTCCTTTAGCTTCAATCACAGCTTTTAATCGTCTGAGAATACTTTCTACTAAATTTTAAATCAATTTTCTGTCTATATTTTCGCAAGACGATTTTATATTCTAGAAACATTTTGTTTTTTTTCTCGCCGAAATCGGAACGTTTTTGTCAATTTGAGCCTATAAATTTTCGATTGGGTTTAGATGCGGACTTTGTGCAGATCACTCTAATACTTTTATCTTCGGACATTCAAAAAATTTTTTTAGTTTTTTTCGCCGTGTGCTTCGGGTCATTATCTTGCTGATGGGCGAAGTCCTCAGCAATACCCATTTCTTCCACTAACTCTTCGAAGTTCTCATTTAGGATGGGGATGTAGAGATCGGCATTCATAATTTTGTCGATCAAAACAATATTACCCACGGTGTTAAATGAAAAGCAACCCCATACCATTATCGAACCGCCCCCAAACTTTACAGTCGGAGCAATGAACTTTTCGTTTTACGCCTCGTTCGATGTTCTCTATACTTTCGATCTTCTTTTCGTGCCGAACAGTTCAAATTTGCTTTCGTCGTTCCACACAACTTTTTTCCAAAATGAAACCGGCTCATTAACATATTCTTTCGCGAATATTAGGCGTTTGCGTTTATTTGTGTTGTTTATCAACGGCTTACGTCGTGGAACTCGACTCTGCAATAATGCTTTCAGTCTACGCGAAATTGTTTTTGTAGATACGTTCACATTTAATCTCTCCGCTAATTCACGTCCCGTAATGGTCGGATCATGTCTGCATTCTCTGATAATGCGTCGATCGCATTGAGGAGGCGTGCATCATTTGCGACAGCGACCTTGTTGATTTTTTGTCGTTTTATGTTTTAAATGTCTTTTCCACATTTTTTCCACAACACTTTTCGAAATATGCTATTTGTTTTACCGATAACTCTATAACTAAGTCCTGTTAGTCGGACAGAACTAACTGAATTTCTGATTTGTATTGAAATTTCTCTGCGACCGCTCATGTCTACGTGACGGAATAAATGTTACTGAAATGAACGAATTGATAACAGAAGATCGAATCAAAAAATCGTTAGGATACAAAATCCTTGTTTACAAACATAGTTGGTACGCTTAAACCACGTGATGTTGCTATTTCAACGGTGTCCACTCAATTTTGTCCTGCTCGTGAAAACGATACTTTCGTTCATAAACGTGTGTTATGAGCGAAATCAGCATTATTTCTCTAAAATTCATGGAAGGTACATATTAAAGTATGATCTTTAATAATAGAATAAATTACTAACGATAAAGTAGAAGAAATTGCATAAATCAGTGCCATCTTTGTAAATTAGTTAGGTGTCCACTCAATTTTATCACCGACTAGTATATTCATGGTTCATTGAAGTCTAATATTTTGGAGTTTTTTTGGTGCGTTTCATACATGAGTTTAGATAAGTTCATTCAGTATTGTTTGTTCAAATTCGAAACATTTTTCTTTTATAATGCTTTGAGTTTGTTGATTGTTTTTGTAAGCGCCGATATTCATATGAGCCCGTCGAATCATTGTACGAATATGACTTCGTAGGTAGTGACTTACGATAACGGTAAACATGACTGGAGTAGTGTTGATGATGATGAGAGAGAACACGTAAGCAGAGACGATCGAGAGTTCGACTCGAGATCCCGTGCGGTAAAGACGAAGTGTATACTTACTCCATTAAATAAAACTACTCCATTTTTCTGAACAGTCTCCTCATCAGTTTTGAACATTGTACACCTGTTACATTTTGGTGTTTTTTTTTTCAATTTTGTGGATTAAGGTAAATGTCCCAATTATTGAACAGCTAAGGATCTGGGGGTTTGAATTCGGTGAGAAAAAAATATGAAATCAAGAAAAAAAACATCGCTTTCATGTTCAAGTCATACTTTGATATTTTTACTTTCGAAAAATCACCCTTTAAATTATTTTTAAATGATTTGAAATGAAAAAAAAATAACAATGTAAAGCATGCAAATGTCCCAATTATTGAACACTGGTAGTGCCTATGTCCCTAATATTGAACAGGCATGTCCCAGTTATTGAACACTCTCGAGAATTCTTTTTCCGTTTTGAAAATATTATCTTGGGTACAATATTAAGAATCAAAAGCAAAATCAAACATGTAAATAATCCTTTATTAATCATGTAAAAATACAAAAATATATATAAGACAATTATTATCAGGATAATAATGTAAACAAAAACATGTTTCTCTGTGAACAAAGAAGAGAATAATTTTGTTTTTATTCATTACTTAACGTAATGACAATTATTTACATTATTTACAACCCTACCTGTGAACAAAGAAACGTCCACGTTAAAGTCCACTATTATTATCAATTCTCTATTTACTTCACTAGTACTGTTCACAATATCTCACACGTATGCTCTAGGTCGTACTGACTATCCTGAATTCTTCTACCTAACTATCTGACGGCGATTCGCATAAACGGCGCGCGGAGCATGAGAAGCGCGGTATTTTCAAAACTGAAGAATGTATACGTCTAAGTCTCGATATCAGAGACTTGGCGTAGTCGGGAAAGGTGGAGAGATCACGACATGCGAAGTTGTAGTAAAAACTGTAATTAAAACTCACGAAGTTTGTGACAGGAATCCTAAAATGACAAATATCAAAATCATATTTTGCCGCCGATAATAGGCCTTGACGAGGAAAAGCGCTTGCGTGTAATATCGATCTTCTTATCCTCGATTAAGTAGGGCTAGATCCCGAAAAGAGGGGGGAATTAACGAGAGCGAAAATCTCTCGACACTCCTTGTCTAGCTGTCGTCTTGTCAATCTCTTCCATCGTAACTTTTGTCGAAATCAACCGTAGTCCACTGTTAAATTGAAATCGTCATTGTTATTGTAAAACCACACTGTTTCACAAGTCTTTTGTCAAACAGTTCGGTTGTTTTATCTCGAGAGCTCGAGAAAGTGTTTAGTGTAATAAGTGAATTTGTCAATCTCGGGGAATGGTCAGTCAGGGACCGAAAATTGAACCTGATTGTAAAACGAGTAAGTGTTGAATAAATTTATAGTCTCTCTTTTAGTCTGCGAAACTTTTTGATGACTCCGCGACTCCTCGGGTCATCCAACTGTACCCTCTCTGTATGAGTCCCATAATATAATTGAAATTTAATAAGTGTTAGCCTCATAAAGCTAATTGGCGCCCAACTATTTGTCAAAATAATAATAAAATATTTATTAAACTTCTAAAAGAGCCCTGCCAGCCGTTGACCCAGGCCGCGGCAGGTGAGGGAAATGAGAATCCCGTCTCAAATTACAAACTGGCGTTTTACAATAGAGTACTGTCACATTAACTGGTCTTACGGACTACGATTATATTAGCTTTTGCACTTCACCTGAATCAACACAATCGTCGGTATCTCGTTGTTATTTGATCTTATATTGATCTGTGCCGTGTGATGGCTAACGCACGAATACCTCTACTCGATGTCTCCTTCAGTCGTGTATCTAACAGGTCCGTGATTTATACGATTGGGAGATTAAGTTTGGCAAGGTGTCAAACTTACATACGTTCTTTACATATATATTTAGTCTCTTTTGACAGGTTTTCGGTTCATTCGCATTTGGTTTATTTTTGCTTTTCAACTTCAACTTTATTTTATTGATATTTTCAGTTTCCGCGTCTTTGTATCCTGTTTTTGTTTAATTTTGTAACAGTTTTCTTGTTTTTCGACTTCAACTTTGTTTTGTTTTTTATTTTCAGCTTCCGTTTTTTTTATGTTCTTTACTTCTTCTCTTCTTTTGCGCTTTTTTCAATTGGATCGTCCCTTCTTTTTTAATTTTCTCTTTGTTCTTATGAAAGGCCAACCATTGATTGCTTGTCGCAACTGATGGAACTTTTTCCATTCTCTTTCTTTTCGTCGCTTTTTCTTCTTTTTTCGGCCAGAACAAAATTTCTTTGAAGATATCTGGAACATTGCTCGGCACAGAAATCTTCGATTTTTCTGAAAATAAATAAAAGTAAGGGTAATTAATTATCAAAATAAGACCATTAAGAACATATGTGATCAGTGATTCAATTACCTGGTTTTTTTTGATCTGATGTCGTTTTGTTTTCGTTTTCTTTATTGCTGCTCAGTGTTTGAGTGCTGCGGTTCATATTGTTACTGGTGATGTCATTATTATTATTTTCAAGGATCTGGGGAACCATTAACTCAGTAATGCTTAAATTTTAAAAATAAAAAATGCCATATTATTTAAATGTTGTATTTCAACCAATTTCGTTAAACGAGAAAAGAATTAAAAACTTGCGAATCTTTCGAGTTGCTCTCAATTGGAGAATCATCAATGAATTCGAAAATTATGTTTTCATCTGCTTGTAAGTGTTCTTCGAAGAAATCCTTATGAATATTCACTGTATCCAGTTCCAGGATTTCATCTGTTCGTAAAGGCTCTTCGATGAAATTTTGGTGGATGTTGACTGCGCTTGTCTCTTCGCTGTCTATAATTTCTCCTCTCTCTTTGTCTCTGACAATTTTTTCACCTACTTACACAAATGACCAATCCCAAAAATCCTATAAATCTAGTGAAGTACTAAAAATACACGTTCGAAACTATTTTATACGAAGCGTGACGAAAAAAATGAATAATGTTAATTATAGCACATTAAATACCACTCTGATCTTTCAATTTCAACCAATAAGCGAATAAGGCTCTATCAGTCAGCTGATTTTTTTCAGCTGATCCTTTCGCTGCTTTGAACCGCTCGAGTGTTTCTTCGTCCAAATTTTCTTCGAAGAGCCGCAGATGGGTGTCTGATCGATTAGGCTCCGGTTCAGCTTCGACAACTGGATTTTTATTCCCTCGGTTTAAAACATCGTATGAGACTGCATCAGGTGAAAATGATTATAAACTACAAATCCTGAAACCATTTCTGATGCTGTCCTCGATATTAGTGGAATCTAGAGCATCTTTGAGCAACGGGGCAAAGTGCTCTTTCTTGAGTTTCCGCAGTTTCGGAGTCTCCAGTTATTTACGGTATTTCTCCATGCGTTTTTCAGAGGGTGAAAAATTGCCACATCTAACGGCTGGAGAATGTGAGTCGAGTTTGGGAACAGTGCGATGAGCTCAATTTTTACACTGCGATAAAATTCCACCACCGGTAGTGGGAGTAGCAGATGGGATGAATGCCCATCGACGTACAATATGACCGGAAACTGTATTGAGTTTTTTACCAGCCATAGATAGAAACAAGTCGAAATATGTTCAAAAAAAGTTTCCGCCGTCATCCACCCTTTGTCGGACACTCCTATCTGCCAATCGTTTGGAAAATTTTGTACGATGGTGTATGGTATGCGCTTATACGCATACATCACCATGGGAGGAACCGTGGTACCAACAGCGTTGACCATGAACAGCGTTGTCAAACACTCTTTCTCATCGGCGGTGACAAGTTTGTAGACAGCTTTGCTCCCTCGCTGTGCGATGACTTGGTTCGGTTTCGGATAAAGCATAAACGGGGTCTCGTCACAATTAAAAATGCTGCTTGGTTCTATTTCCGTCAGATTCAAATGCTCCAAGTGCTGTTTCACTTCATCGAACCAATTCCGAATTTATCCTACAGTGACAGAAACTCGAGTGTTGGAGAGATTTTGCGCTGTGCGAATAGTTAAATTGTGGTGTCGCCGGAGGAATCCTTCGTACCAATGCCTCCCTAGTCTTCCGTTCGTGAACAACGCTGATCTCTCTGTTTTTAAAACCAAGAATTGTATGCTGTTGAGCAACAGGGTTTTCGACACTGGGAAGCCTCTTTCTCCGAGAAAAAGTATCCAGCGAACCAATTGCTCCTCTTCTTGCGGTGTTAAAATCGTCGGTGGTCCTGGTTTCTTTTCCAACGGTACTTTTCTTCTCCTCTTGAGTGACAAAGTTGCCACGGGAATGCCGTACGTTCGGCTGGCCTCCCGCAAAGAAATTCCATTTTCTACCGCATCCAATGCGGTTTTTACATCTTTCGCACGATATGCAGAGCGACGTCTTTTTGTCGCCATGTTTATGGCGTTTTATTTAGAAAAATTTGTCCCTGAAATATCGGAGGGCAAAAAATATTGAACTTTACATTCGTCTTTATAGGTTACATTTAGGTTATATTCTCGTTTTACTTTTCTTTTTATGTTTATTGCATGGAAATACAAAACAAATTGTGAAGAGATTCTTCTATGGATGCCATATGTCTATAAGTATTTTGTTGCCCTACATATATATACAGTACCGTCGGAAAGTTTCCGGACAAAAGTTGAAAACAGTGCCGGAACGTTTTTGTATGCCATTTCGCCGGTAGTTGACCTAGGCCAATGTAACCAGCGCCATTTTAAAGAGCAGAGATTTCCCTTCATTTCGGCTTTTTTAAACAAAATTTACGATTTTTTTTTACAATTGGCACACAGTTTTGAAAACGACAATTTTTGGTCGTTTTTTTGTTCTTTTGCAAGTGGACCCCGTTTACAATAAAAAATTTTTAACGAATTTCTTTCATAATGCTTATAAAGGGGGAAGTCTAAGCTTCAAGTTCATTTTTTAGAAAATTGTCTACGATTTTTTTTTTTTCAAAGATATGTCGTTTTTTGAGAAAAAATAGACAATTTGAAAATCGCTCCATAGGACGAAAACGATTAGGTTTACAACAAAACCTCAAGATGGCAAAAAGTTGTATTACTTCTTGCTGAGTTCAGGAGAATTTTTTCAGATTTTTTTTCCGAAATTTGTTTTCCACCTATTTCCGGTCAGTTTGATTGATCTGAATGCCATGAAAATAATAGAATTAAATTTTTTACTTACATCGAAGAAACTCTGTCGCCGAAGAAACCTCCGAAGAGACCAAAGTTTAATATGTAAGTAAAAAATTTAATTCTATTATTTTCAGAGTATTCAGATCAATCGAGCTGACCGGAAATAGGTGAAAAAAAATTCGAAAAAAAAAATCTGAAAAAATTCTCCTAAACTCAGCAAGAAGTAATACAACTTTTTGCCATCTTGAGATTTTGTTGTAAACCTCATTGTTTTCGTCCTATGGAGCAATTTTCAAATTGTCCATTTTTTCTCAAAAAACGACATATCTGTGAAAAAAAAATCGTAGACAATTTTCTAAAAAATGAACTTGAAGCTTAGACTTCCCCCTTTATAAGCATTATGAAAGAAATTCGTTAAAAAATTTTTACTGTAAACGGGGTCCACTTGCAAAAGAACAAAAAAACGATCAAAAATTGTCGTTTTCAAAACTGTGTGCCTATTGTAAAAAAAATCGTAAAATTTTTTTTAAAAAGCCAAAATGAAGGGAAAACCCTGCTCTTTATGGCATAAAAAAACGAACCGACACTGTTTTCAACTTTTGTCCGGAAACTTTCCGCCGGTAGTGTATATATATATATATTGTGACGAGGCGGTACCCCCTCGCAGTACGCGCTCGCAAAAGATATTCGTAAGAAAATATGAAATAGTAACAGCCGAGTTGCGACGCCTCGCTCCCGTGGAAACAAGAGCGATAAAAGAACACACTCTGTCGGCGAGGCTTCCTTTATTTTCAGAGAGCGGTCGCCAATCGTCACCGGCAACGACGGGAGGGAGCGACGCTGTGCGAAGGCAGAAGGAGCGATAAGGACGCCTGTGCCGGCGATCGAGGAGCGATCGCCGCGAGACCCCCACCTACGCCGGCAGAGGAACCAGGGAGCGAGGGGAGCGCACGAGCCGGTGGACACCGGCAGAGAATTAGACTAAGGAGGGAGTTAGAATTTGAATGCGAGAGAGTCGAGCAAGTTGTCAGCGATAGAGAGTAATAGAGAGAGTTTTGTAGATTGAGTGGATTAAAGTTAGATTTTGGCGGTCGTGAGAGTGAGAAGTAGAAAGCGAGGACGAAAAGTTGCGAATCAGCGAGAGTAGAGACACGAGAGGCGAAAGAAGGAATAGAGTAATAAAGATTGAAGTAGCGTAAGCTTGTGCGGAGAGAGTGAGTGTGGGAGAGAGAGAGAGTGAGGCGAGACACTGTGCGGAGTAAGAGCGTGAGAGCGGGAGAGAGGATTGGACACCGGAGTACCGCTGTGCGACGACAACGGACGAGAGATCCGGCGAGCGATAAAGACAAAGATAGGCGCACGTGGTGCAAATTCTCTTATTAACCGTCCGGATGCTCTGTGACCGCGCGCGGGCTGGTAGAGGGTGTCAGTTCCGCCCCCCCCCCTTCGCCTATAGTATTTGAAAGCTGCGCTTCTCGGCGTCTCCGGGGAGTAGCGGGGTCTCACTCGACGAAGTGAAGTCACAGAATCACGCATAGTTAACATTGTACATAGAATTAAAAATAATAAACGGTCATATGGGTTATTTACTGTAACGATCGGTGCTTACCCGTTATTTCAGTCGAAAGAGAGATAGCTGTAAATTGCCCTCCGAATCCCCCTCCATTCCCTGAGTCTGAACGGAAACGATCAACGGAACCCTTGGTATTTCGGGGTGAAGGAAATACCTGGCGCCCAAATGGCAAGAGTGTAAAAGGAAAAATATAACAACGGGCGTCATAAAATATTTTGTACTGGTAGCTTGCTGCCTGTTTGGACGAAATTTTCAGACAGCGAGCTCGTCACAATATATATATATATATATATATATATATATATATATATATATATATATATATATGTAAAATGGCAGTTTGTGGGACTTTTTCAAAGAGCAAATATTCATCGCAATTTTCGTACTTTCCATCACCCTTAATACATTTCATAAAGATTTTTTGTTATATAAGGTCATTAAACATATATATACAACAAAAAGTACGTACTGGTAGTTTTCAGGACTATTGATAAACTAGCAGGTTTGAAGACATTATGGGTTCCATGGGCTCTTTTCAGGTCTTCAGATATATAGGCAGCTTTCAGGGCGTTTTCGAGGGGTAGGTATTTTTCAGGTCTTTTCGAATATATTTTGGCAGTTTGTGGGACCGCACCAAGAAATAGGTACTTTTCAAATGCATATACGTATTGGCAGCTTGCGAGACACTACAAAGAGATAGGCATTTTCCAGGACTTTCTGAACATACATTGGCAGTTTCCAGGACAGTATAAAGCAATATGCATGGTGTACGAGTCCCCAAATATATAGTGGCAGTATTCAGAACAGTATAAACAGATAGTTACAGTCAGAGATTTGCATGCAATCAGAAGATCAGAGACAGTGCATCATAGTGGATGCTGTATTTAAAACGCCACATGAATTTCTTCAAATTTTAATGGAATTAAATAACGAAATACAATATACATTTTAAATGGTACTTTAACTTGTTTTTTCTTAATTATTAGTAAATGGGTAAATAACGTTGTACACAAATATTTTTAAATAAAATTCTTTGAGATCGTTATATATTTTATAAAATACTTTCAAATTTGTATTCATAACATTTTAACAATAGGAACATTTTTCATGAAACTTGACTATTTTTTCTTTGCCAAATTACATAAGTATGTATATATTATATAATAAGTTTAAATTTGGTAACTAATAAAATATTTTGAAAACAGCTTAATGCTCTTTTTTACTTATCTAAAAATAAAACATTTAAATTCTGATCGATAAGAGCATTTTTTAAGGAGGTGCTTTCTTTTTTTTCTTTATCTGGTTAGAGATCCACGCCTTAATAACAGTGGGTGAACGGCTGCTCAAACATGGATTTTCATTTAAAAGATCTTGTATCTTTTTCAACGATGGGTATTTGCCACTGTTGATATTTTGTCCAAATAATTCCACAGCTACAGTTGTCTCTTCTTTGCTCCACCTTTTCTTTGATTTGACTGTCCCATAAGGAGATGCTAAAATAAAACAAATATCCAAGGAATATATGTAAATGGTAAATAGTTTAAGTAACGCTTCAACTTGAAAAATTGAATCGATCTTTTTTAGAAGAAACCTTACTAGAGCGTCTTTTGGGCTTTTTGTTGTTCGTCGTAGATTTCAAATTTCCTTTGTACCGGCAATGTGAAAAATCAGATGACTCATTCTCAGTGGTGTGACTTAGTTCGGCCTGCTCGTCGCATGGAATGCTATAATTTTCTTTTTCGACAACGGAATCCATGTGTTCGGAGAGTTGGAAGGTGTCATTTCGATATTGCTCCTCCGTTGCTGCCAGTTCAAACAAATAATAATACACATGTTAGGAATAAATATAAATGTAAATTATTCATAGAAATAAAAAATATTTCGTAGGTTATACTAATCGTACTTCGGTATTCATTTCGTTGCCTGTTTAGTTCGAAGTTCTCGTCAGCAGAAGTTTCAGACTCATCGGTTTCATTTTCGTCATCGTCGTCGCCTTTTTGGACCATCTCCAAAACTTTCGACATACGTAAAATTTCCCGACTGACGATTGGTTGCCTATAAATTTCCCGATGAATTTTTTCTGCATGCCCCATAAAATTGGCGACATCCGCTATTTCATTTTCCGACAAATTGAGGTTTATGCAATTTGTCGCGATGTGTTTTCGTAATGTTGTCCCTGTTAATTTACAAGGAAACTCAGCTCCGGACTCTTTTGCAAACTTCCGTAGGAGGTTGCATGCCCGAAGATATTTGTGGCGCGTTTTTTCAGGTCCAGGAATACCGAAGACGTAGCGATTTTCAGCGGGTACGCCGAAGTTTGTACGATGTTTGAGAATTATTTGGATAGACTGTACTAAATCTTGCGATAAAAGAACTGGAACCGTACGATTGAGTTTCCCACGAATGACGAAACGAACGTACTTTTTAGCAATCGCCTGAGCGTCACTCGATAATGTTTTCCATTGTTCTTTCCCGACACTTTCATAATTCTCGAAATCTTCGATGAGTACGCGCTCTATCTCCCCTGCTCGGCGTCGGTTAAAAAGCTGGACCGAAATAAGCGTCACTTGCGCTAGCAATAACCATACTTCAAATGTCTCTTTTTTTTCCAGCATTCGCAATGCTGATATCCGTTTTTCTTTTAAAAAGACATGCAAT